>CAWUFW010004239.1:1200000-1594257 GCA_963921515.1 Calotriton arnoldi
GAACTCTCTCCCACCGGAAATCCGCAGAATCCCCTACACGGCTGCTTTCAAACATGAAGTAAAATCAATCCTAATGAACAAGTTCCTGCCTTAATTGGTCATGGACCGCCCGTTTGCGAAATGTCCTTTTTTTGCTGTTGTTGTTTTGCCTAACAATTGTAATGCATATGATTCCATACCTTACCTTATTAAGTAATGTTTCTCGCATCCTTGTACAATCTTATTAGTTCATTATGTTACCCTCCCTTACCATCTCATCAATGTCCCCTTACTTTGTTCCCCCTTCCTTTACTGTGAAGCGCTCTGATACCCTTCGGGGTCTTGTTCGCACTATACAAAACTTTTTTAAATTAAAAATTTTAAATCTTAAAAGGTGCATATAGCCCTTAACTGGTATTCACTTTCACTGCAATTACAGAAGAATGATCATACAACACTTTGGTCAAGAAACGGTTGGTTAATACTGAAGTTTTACCAGTGCTGATTAATTCCATCTGCGGAGCGTTGGAATTTATTAGTAATTTCGCATTACAAGAGTAATTACTAAATTCCTCCAATTCTATCAGCGGAATTAAAAATTCCACCCACCCCTAGTCAGAGTGTGTTCTGCCCAAATAATATATGCGTGTAAAGTGGGCTACTATGTCCGATGTAGTAATGAGACAGTCTATACGGACATGCAGGTCATGCACATGTGAGAAGAGCGAGTAGATTCTTGTGTGCCGGTTGTGCTGATGCCAGGCATCTGCCAGGTGCCAGTGCTGCAGCCATGTGGTTAGTGTCTGTGCATTTGAAGTAGTAGTGGTGTGGGGGAGGGGAGGGAAGGACCCATCCAGGTCGACAATGAGGACGCTGTTGAAGTCACTGCCAAGCAGCAATGGGAGGTCACCCCAGCGTAGAGCACCCCAGATAAGTTGTGACAGAATGATGTCTGCTCTGAGTGGGGGGGGGCGTAGATCTCACCAAGTAGTATCTGGTGGCCATCCAAGTAGCCCTCAACAAAAACATATCGACCCTCAGCACTATGTTATCTGCTGTGAAAGGGACACCTGCTAGGATCTACACCAGTATTCTACAGCTACAGGTAGAGTAGTTAGTGGAGTAGACCTGGCCTCTCCAGCTTTTTTGGAGACGAAGAGCCTCTACCTGCGATTTGTGGATGAAGGCGATGCATGTATGTCTTTGGTGCAGGTATGAGTACACTGTGTACCTGAGGGATGAAGTGTGCATCCCTCTAACATTCCATGTGAGGACATTAGTGCCAGTCAAGACCCCTGACTGCGTCTCAGGAAGTGGGGGCAGAGGGCGGCATTATGAGATGTAATGAGTAGATGCAGGCCAGAACTGCATTCCAACACAAAACAACTGTGTGTAACTGAAAATACCATAGGGATCAAAGACGCGACAGCTTCTTGCCCAAATCAGAATGTGCAACTTGCCAGCACAGAATCGCTGACGTAGGGGTGGTGAACATGTTGTCTATTGAGTGGGAGACGTGATCCTGAGTGTGTGACAGTTGCAGAAACCCACATGATCCATCCGTCTGTCCGCGGGAAGGAGCGAGTCCGAGTACCTCACTGCAGCATTCAGTGCTCTGGAGCAAGAAAAGCAATCAGATTATTTCATCTGAGGTTTGCGGGGTGACATTGGGGGTGGGCTAGTGTTGAGTGGGATAGGACTGATGAGTCGGAGCCCCCTTCACTAATGGACTTTGCATCATCTTCTTTGCTCACTTCCAATGGCGGGATTGGATCACGGAACACGGCCGTTGCTTGTAGGGCCTTCCGCCTCTCCTGTATCAGCTGTTCCAGGTCAGGGGATGGCTGAGGGTCCCTCCATCCCTTACGCTTCCCTTGTTTTCCTCGATCTGCTGTGGGTTTTTTTTTTCAGAGGGTGTAGGCTGAGTCTGAGGGGATCCCAGACAGTCATGGTGCTCAGCCCAGTCCCAAGACTCTTTGGGGTCAGTAAAGAAGTGTGTTTGTCCATCTGCTTTAATCCCAGGTGGGCTGGGAAGGAGGGAGTATTTAATGTTAGCTTCTCCGAGCTTCAGTTTAACTGCCAGAAAAGTGTAACATTGCTATTGGACTGTGAATGTAGAGTCCAGGAATAACATTACTCACACATTATCTATGGTAAGAGAGTCCTGCCTCCTGGCTTCGTGCAGGATGAGGTCTCAATCTCTATAGTGCACAAGTCTTGTAACCAGGGGACGGCACCCAGGCAGGACGGCTCGCAGGCACCTGGTGTACCCATTCGATCGAGAAGAATGGTGAGAGGGCAGCCGTGGGGATGAAGCCAAGAAACCACGTCCCAAGTTAGGTATCTATGTCCCGGCCCTCGGCTCCTTTGCGGACCCGCCCCCCCAATGTGCATGTTGTTCCTGTTTGAATGGCCTTTAGCTTCCTCTGATCTGTCCATCAGGATGTGTACTTGGTGCTGCAGCTCACGTATGTGGGTCTGCACCTCTTGGGTTTGCAGCTTGAAGTCACCAGGCCCTGCTCTATCGCACATACCAGTCAGTCAGCTTACAGTAGTCATCCAGCAGCAGCATGAGGTTCATGGCCACAGTGTCAATTGTGTTCTCAAAAGATACTCAGGATCTCTCTATAGCTGCCAGAACTGTGTCCAGCTTTTCAGTTTTGTGAGTGGTCCCATAGTAGATGTCTCAGTAGCACCTTCTTGTTGTGCTGTCTGCAGATGCCCTTGTTGGTGCACCATAGTGGTCGCTGCTTTGGGTCGGAGGCAGCCCATCATTGCTGTCATTCCTGGGCTACCTCCTGGTAGATGTCCCTTGGTCGGGGTCTGCTGGTAAGTTCCAGCAGCGGCATGTGTGACCCAGCAAATCATGAGAGCTGTTAAGTGCAGTTCCGTGGATAGTCATGAGAGCCGTTAAGTGCAGTTCCGTGGATACAATAACTAAAGGGTTACCTGCATGGGGCCTGCATGCGGGTGCATATTGGTCCAGGTGCAACCTGCAGTATGTGCTGCCCGATGGGTCAATGAGATCTGCACAAGTAGGGTATAGGCTCAGGTGTGTGCTATGTCAGGGGCCAGGACAGCAACTGGAGGAGATCTACAGCCCTGAGGTCCGGAGCCCTCCTCCAAGGGTCTCGCCAGGGTCCAGCCTACTGTGTTTCACTCCTTCTAGCAGGGCAGGACAGAGAGATGTCCTGGGGTCGCTCCTCCAGGGGCCCAGGTTGTGTAAGTGGTCCCCCGTGTGTCTCAGACTCAGTGGCTGTAGAGTGATAAGGGATCAGGGCACCCACCCTCCCAGGCCCACCGCTGCTGAGAGCATGCTAAGGGAAAGTCTGTTAGCCATCACCATGCACTGCTATGTCTGGGGTGGTGCTGCAGCCCGCCAATTTCGAGCAGCTGTCCTTCTCCTACCTCAGGCCATCAGCGCAGGGTAAGTGCTCCACTCCTGGCCTCTGTTGGGCCCACATCATCCACGATAAGGGGGGGCCACGACATCAGCAGCAGTTCTGGGAGTGGCCTCCGTCAGCTCCCCACATCGAAGAGCAAAGTTCCCAGTGTCACCTGGCAGACTTCACTAGTGCTGTGAGCCACAGCCAGGTCTGTAAGTTGGCCACCCCTATGCCCGTCCTAAGTTCAGCTAGTCACAGCCGGCTCAGCACAGCCCCGGTAGCAAGGCTGCAGTGCCCCTCGCAATGCGGGGGCGGGAGCGCCCCTGGCAGGCATCTTATAATGGCACCGGAGCCCCCATCTGTGGGCTCCATGGGTGTCCCTCCGTCTCCGCCTCACTCCCCAGCAAGCACAGCAGGCGATAGCAATGGCGAAGGACCCAGGGGAATAAACGCTGGATTAAGGGGATCGGGCGGCTGAGCTCGATTAGTGAGCATCCGCCATCTTAGCTAGCGTAGCCACGCCCCCATAGTGTGCAGATTATTTTTCGAGCTGCTTCCTAAGCTCCCTTAAGACAAGTATTACTTGTATTCATAAGTAGGCTTTACCATAGGCAACAGTTACAACAATTTATGCAGCTCAGATACTCTGTACTCATCATGTTGGCGATCTTGGCAGAATTTGGTGACCATACTGGGTTGTGTGACAATCGCTCCAAGTCCAAGCTATTTCCCTTAGGGGCACTGGTGGGACGGTCTGAAATAGATCTACTGCCTCTGGCTCTACCCTGGGAGCCCAAGGTGGTCAGATATTTGGGTATCCGAGCCACGCACGGAGCGCAGGACTTTGAGGAGGTAAACATGGGCAGGATAGTGCATGGCTTAAAACACAACATTAAATTCTGGAACACCCTTCGATTATCATTGATGGGTAAAATCGCCCTAGTCAAAATGGTAATCCTTCCCAGGTGTTTGTACCTCTTTCATGGAAAGCTGTATACCATACATAGGCGGGTCTTCACAGATTTGGAGAAACTGACAGTGGAATTACTCTGGGATACTGGGTGGAAACAAGTAAGTTTGGTAATGTTAAAACGTGCATGGCGGAGGAGTGGACTGGAAGTACCATGCTTAGAGTATCACTACCTAGCTGCGCGACTCCAACACGCGGTACACTGGTTGGAAGATAACGATAATTGGGAACGTAGACTTCTGCGGGGCACGTGCAGCCGGTATTCCCTACCGGAGGTCCTGATGATGGGGTCGGGGACACCGGAATGTTTGCCATACACAGTTCGAATGATTTGTGGGGCATGGGAGCGGACAGTCCGGATGGTACTGACGAGGGCTCCGTTTGCACCAGATATGAACATTTGGGCACTGCGCCCATTCAAAAATATCGAAAGATCCATGTCCCTACGTAAATGGCCTGAGGGCGGCTCTGAGTCTCTGGGGGACCTATACCCCAACAACAGATTTATAACTCTGACAGATGCCTCAGAGACATTTCAACTGGGGACCGGGCAATTTTTACAATTTGCCAAAATAGGGGCGACAGCGCGAGAGGTTTGGCCGACGTTCCCCGAGGCACCACCTATTTCCCGGACACTGGAAGTTCTACCGGGTATGGCCGAGGGCAGGAGGCTGATTTTGCACATTTACAGGGCCCTGAGGGAGGATGCCCCCAAGACCACTCTGACAGTGCAGGGTAAATGGGAGGCACAGTTTGAGACACCTCTTACCGAGAGTGCTTGGGAAACGATCCACGAGAAGGTTAAGACTACATCTACCAACGCGCGGTTCAAGCTACTTCAATGCAACGTGATCCATCAGGTGTATCTGGCTCCCAGTAGGCTGCAGAGCATGAACCTGAAGCGGTCGGCGGACTGCCCTTAATGCGGGGGACAGGCCGCTAATTTCCTGTACATGTTATGGTATTGTCCCGGCATAGACGGATTCTGGCAATCCGTCTTGATGAGACTCAACTCGGTCACAGGGTGGGAGATCCCCAGGGAGATAGCCCAGTGCCTGTTGGGACACATCCCGTTCCGCAAGAAGAAAAAGCTGAGCAGGAGGTTCCTTATCCTGGGGTTGTTCCTGGCCAAACGCAGGATTGTGATAGGGTGGGTGTCCCCGAAGCACCCAACGGTTGAGGATTGGTTGAGAGATATGGCTGAATGGATAAATGCTGAGGGGTGGCACATGAAAAAGACACGCAGGGATGAAAAGCTGGAAGATGATATGAGGGCCTGGGCGGCAATGCTCACGTAATTATTGACGCTCCTGAATGAGTTACCACTATAGATCAAGGGGGTGGAAAATAATTTGCCCCGAAGATTCAGATCTTAATTGGTCCTGGGAGACTGACTCTGATAACCACACTCAGACCCTGTGTGATTTTGGTCTACCTGGCCCTCTATGTATGACCCTAATGCAATGCTGTACGGAATTACTCTTCCCTCGTATGTGGAGACCTGAGCCAGGGAAGGGGAGGGGCGAGGGGTTAGTCAATGTATGATGTAAATGTACCAATAAGTCGAAATTCAACATAATGGCTCCCCGAAGTTAATGTATGTTTCTTTGTCCTTGAAATGCAAATAAAAACTATACAACAACAAAAAAAACAAATTATGTAGCATTTGTGTCTGTCAATGCAATAACCTATCAATCTCAATATTAGGCAGGTTCAACTTTTGCACATTATACACTTAGACCTGGCAGGCATTCATGCACTAATTATAAGTCACTTAGATAATGTCAAAGGTAAGCTTTTAATCATTTCAGAAACAGTTTCTGCCTGATGTAGTTATAATCACTGAAGTCCTGGACAATAATGACTGCCCTGAATCCATGCTTTTAAATCTTGTTGGTGTCTACACTGCACTGCAGCCTAGAGGTGAATTAAATGTAATGACATAAGCGCACTTGCTGCATCATATAACTGTGACCTTAACTAAAACATATATGTGTTAACTGGGATAAGACAATATTTAAGAATCAGAGCACGTGCATTGGAGCTGGTAATCTGCTTCCCAGGGTCCAGTGTCAAAATATCAGCAATTTCAATCGGGCAATATAGGGGGCTGGGGTTACACAAAATTGCACTTTCCTACAGTCAAACTCAAAATGTCATACAGTCACATGTTATATACAGCAGATGAACCACCACACAGGTGCTATACATTCTATAATAGAACTGCAATCCTTACCCTTCATAAAACACACTCACTATTGATACATCCTCAAATCCTTAGATTCAATCAACTGGACCTATTGAACCCAGAACACAATATATCCGACATGCACCCCAGTTAAAAACTTGCACCTAGTCCTTCACCTCAATTCAGGTCTCTCCTCAATGAAATGTAACTCAAAACAACCTCTTCACCCACCCAGGATGGCAAAGTACCATATTCATCAACAATCACAAAGTGCACCGACCTACCAAACAGGGGGCCCACACACAGACCAGCAATTAACTTGTCACCACTGATTTATCCCATCCTCCTATTCATAGTGTCGCTATTTCCACCAACAGTGCACTCCAGCCCCTGCATCCAGCTCCTGCTGAACAACCACTGCAGGACCTGTGAAAAAAACACACTCCACCTTTCTTGCCTCCAACAATGTACAGGAACCCTGTCACCTGAAACAAAGATGCACCAGATGCCTCATTTGGTGCCCAGGTCCACGACATGCTACTGATTTCAACCACCAGAACATATTTCAACACCTGCATGTAATGTCACTGGAAACCATATCACAATCAGTATCACCCTCACACAAATATGTGTTACCCTGCCCTACTAACACCCCACATACAAAAGAATCCCACCCTTTAACCCAGGAAAAAAGTCTCACAATTAAGCTATCATTAAGCATCAAAAGCACCCTTCACCTGCAAAACCACCTACCCACCACATACAAAAGTGTGAACTCATATCTCCCTCAGAACCTGTGTCTCAAACCCACCACAGCAAAAACCATCCAACTGTACTTCTCACAACACAGCCCCACTCAAACATATAAATTGATAACTTATTCACTGCATCCACTCAAACAAGGTGTACTTAAGTCCTCTCCTTCAGCACAGCATATAATAGTTGACAATCCCCATTATACCAATGTCTTAGAAAAACATATGTATCCGTACCATAGACATACCACAGAATACACGTATGCACTTAGAAAAGCCATAATCCACATCTAATAACACAGCACATTTATGCATCTAGATTCTCACTCACAACGCCAATCACACTTCATCACTACCATGCTCCTGAAAAACCACTGCACCCATCCCATACACATGTCTCTCCTCATTGATCACAAAAAATCCCCCACTCCAAAAACATGCAACTAGAAACCTTCAGCATCTCCTTACGGCCATGTTTATAGCTTAATAGCTGGACCTTTTAGCAATCAGGCTGGTGGAAAGACATCCACCTCCCTTGCCACAGTCTGTCCAGCATATATGGAGTTATCCCCCCTATTCTGCAGGTTGTTTGCTAAAATTGCTCCTGCTGTTATGGTAGGAGCAGTTGTGAGAAAAACAAAGAGATAGCCGGTGCCCAATGCCGGTTGGCATTTCTTTGTTTTCCAAACACAAATCCTTAAAGTTCCAATCACGCTGGGAGTTTTATACCTCAACGTGGCAGAAATGTTTAGTTTTTTTCCGGTCTGGAAACATCAAGCAATGCAACGATGGATGGAAAAAAATTAAAAATGTGAAGCTAGTGGACCAGCACAGTCAGGCTGCTCCTCTTGGCAGACCCAGCTATTTCTCTGCTCTTAGATACATTGTGCTTCCCTGGCTTCTACACATAACACATCTGGGCACATTAAATCAAGCAATTGTTTAAGGTTATGCCATTGTGGCCCAGCAATAAATGAGGCAATTAATCACAGCCACGTAAAGCAACCATTCACTTTAATGGTTTCTCTCAGTAAGGGAAACACCACACCCACACACACTACTGGTTAAACACACTGCATCAAAAATGAAAGATACACCATATAACTCACCCATCCCAACCCAAATGTTCCACATACACATGCCACTATAGCAAACAAGTAATGCCTTACAATTAATCCTGTACATTAGCCTGCTCGCTTTTTCAGCTTCCTCTACACTGAACCATGGAATATAACAAGCATAATTTGCATTTATTAAGCCACCCCACTACTCACAAGCATGAAGACGCCAAACACTGCATCAAATCCGCAGCATAGGCCCTACTTCACCCAACACAAACAAGTTCTATACATATTACTCACATTTACAGCTACTTATCACACACCACCACCTCCTGTACATCAACCCAGTAATCCCTTTTGCTTTCGCATCATTGGTACACACCAAATTTCAAACATGCCAAGTGTCCTAATCCCTCCATAAGAATCAAACTGTACTCAAGTATCATGGATATATATAGTACTCATTTTTCTGTAAAACTCCTCTCCCTGACAAAATAAGAGACAACTGCTTCAAAATAAATAATTCCATTTCAGGAGCATTAGGCCATGGTCCTAACACACCCACACTTTACACTAATCATTCCACCACAGAGCCAAATCCAAATAAGAACTACTCCCTTAAATGTAGTGTACACCAGGAAGCATAGCACCACACACATAGCTAAACCACCTTACTACACAAATATCAGGGGATGACATGCGCTAACCTGTTTGAGATGGTCCTGCAGAAGGAAGGTGGAGCCACCACTCCCTCACTCGCTAGCAACTACCACCACAAAGTATCATGGGGTGAGTGACACAAGGGAGTGTGGGAAAGAGCAACAAGAGAGACAGAGTGAGAAAACAGCTCTTGTGTGTCTTGGTACTCATCTATCCTGCTAAGTTGTGTCTACAGTCTTGTCATGCCGTGTGATGAATATAAGATTGCTACTGTGGAAAAGGCAAATCATTACTTCACTAAGGATCAGCCTACATTTACACACTAAGGAGTTGATTACGATGTCGTCCGGAAAGGCTTCGAACGGCATTCGATTTGTCCGAATCCGATTTGGAACCCGCCTTTCCGACCGACTCGGACACAATTCCCAACAACCGTTTACGATGGCTGGAAGGCGTACGAACTGTCCGACTCGGTTCCGAAAGGCATTGGGAGTAACTAAGTCATTCCGAGCCGAATCGTAGTGTTCTACGGACTGCGGTTCCAGCCGAGCGATTAGGATGTCAGATTCGGACTCCTTTCCGATTCGGCTGTGCCGAAACAGATCGGCTGTCAGAATCTAACTTCGGGGGCCCGTAGCAGGCCCTCCTTCACCAGGGGCCCTCCGAATTGGGCCAGTGGGGTACCCATGGGTCCCCCCTTCCCATGCATGCACAGTGTGGCAGGCACCATGGGGTGCCTGCCACAGGGGTGCAAGCTTTTCCCCAACCACCCCTTTTGTCCATGGGATCCTTTGTTCTCGTTCGGAACACAGGCTCCCATTGAAGTCAATGCGAGTCCGACCGAACGATGTCCGGAATCATCGTAATTGTTCGGTTGGACTCGCAGAACCCGATTCGTTCGGAAACTATCTGGAACTGATTCGGTGGGGAGAGCTTCCGGACAACATCGTAATCAGCCCCTAAACCTTGGAACATCCTATCTTTTTATCTACCTATGAAAGAGGCTTATCCAGCCCTTTTTGTAAATCATGCTATACTGTACAAGTTGTCTGGGTTTTTTTCAATTGTGCTGTGAATTTAATACAAGCAAGGTTAACACAGGTTTGTTAAAGCTTAAAACATATTAATGTAATATAATACAGAAACAGTCACTTGTACTATAACACATACATTTGTGTTGAAAGGTTCTGGAATTCCTTTTCCCTTTGTGCATTATCTCATGCACTGAGATTAAAAACTGACAGTGCTGGAGTTCTGTAGTACTACTTGGTGAAAACCCAAACTTCAGAGTGCTGGAATCTCAACTAAACATAATCAGGATGAAATGAAAAATGTTTTTTATATAGCACACTAATGCCCGAGGGCGTCTAGGTGCTGCATGTCTAGAATGAATGTCTACAAATACTAAGAATCAAAAGAAGCATCTTTATTACCAGTACAACAGGCAATCTGCCTAGAACCATCTGAATTTTGAATGTTACATGATAAGGCTAATGTCATTGTGCATTAACACTTGGTGAAGTCTTCAGTTGGCAAGCTCATCCAAAACACTTCTTGAGGAGCAAAACTTTGATAAGCCCATAAGGCTCGCAAACTGAAATCCTAACGGACTAGCTAACTACATTTATTTTGATATTTATTTTCCAGACAGAACTGAAGAAAGAACTGTGAAGCTGGTGCTGGAACGGAAGCTCTGCTTCTGGTGAGTCCTAGCTCCTCAACATTAGAAACTGCTACAGGAATATGGGTGAAACACTGGAATCAGTGAGTCTAAAGGCTGAACTGATGGGGCCTGAACAAATGCCTATTGCTCCATGTTCAAATGTATCAAAGTAAGCAGAGATATCCGGATTGAGTGTGGTTTTTATACTGAGTAACACTCAAGAGCTTGAGATGCACCCAAGTGCTGAAGGCAGAGAAAGTCTCACAGACAAGCAGGAAGGTCTAGACCAGGTGAGGCTTTTAAACTGAACACACGCCAGGTCCACACCGACAAATCCTGAAAATATTCACCACCAACACCATGCAACACACTAGACACATCAGTGCGAAAATTCTCAAAATAACAATCAACATATACAGACAACTCTCCACATTTCACACCATACACGTCAGTGTACTCAACTTAAGGGCCTCTTCTGTACCAAAAGCCTCACACCACAAACAAACCAAACACCATTTATCACATCATAAATGCCCTTCAGACACCAAACTATCCACTACATCTACAAAACTAAGCTGCAAGTGTCATCATCACCACAACTCATAGTAGACCCAACACCACCGAATACGCAAACTCAACTTTTGACCAATAAAACAAATGCACCAAAATGTATAAGAACGTAAACATTTACATACTTGTAATAGCCACCTCTACATGTTTAGAAATAAGTCCTGAACCACATGCAGTGCTCCCTCTGAGATGTGTACCTATGTGCCCTTCCAACATTGCTCTTCTCGGGGTGGGGCCAATAGGAGTCGTACCCTTCAGTGAAAGTAAGCGGGGAGGGGGGGACTAGCCCCCTGCACTGAAGCATCAAAATTGTGCAGGTCTTTTGCTCCACGGTGAAGCAGATTCCAAATATCCTCTGCTTTTCTGTGAGTCAGCTGCAGTGTGGCTATCCTCAGCTTCTCTAGGAGTCCCGAGGTAGGTATACTGATGTGCAAACTTTTGTCAGATGGCACAGAAAATTAGTGCTATGCTGAGATTTAACTAATGTTTTTGAAAATACTAAGCCCACATAATGCCACCATGCTAGGGGCTCTCCATGCTAAATTAATCTTAGAGTAGAATAAAAAGGCATACAAGTCTGTTTGTGTGCTGGCAGCCGAATCTTGTAAGACTACGGGGGATAAGGAGCTGAGCAGCAGGGCATAAACTGCAGGCCCAGAACTGCTCATGCTGTAATCATAAAATATAAAAAGTGATGTAATAAGGACAAGAAGGGAAGAAACTAGTCCCATTATGTCAGATGTGGAGGGCTACACACATCCAATCGAAAAAAAAGCATAGGTGAGCGAGCTATGCTCTAACAGCAGGAAAAAAATACAATAGCAAGGAATTCAACAAATCGAAAGCAGAACATTTTGAACAAATCCAAAAAAGTAGCCAATAGAAGAGCCTAAAGCTGATGGCATGGAGGGCGATACACCAAAATTCTTGGGGTAGAGGAAGTGACATCACACTCCCTTTGACCAATGAATATATTACAGGAAGCAAAATTACGTAATCACAACCTCAGTTGCAAAATAAGAAGTGATGTCACATGACTTTTGACACTCATGACATCAAAGGAAGTAACAGCATAAAAATAAGAAAAATGAATATAGTGGCAAAATTGCACAATAAGTTTAAAATCAATAAAATAATGAAAAAGGTTACCAGGGAAGGTGCACACAAGTCTATTTGAGTTATTAAACATCTACCAACAGTGCTGCCACCGTGTACGTAATGCAGCAAGTACATTCTCAGAGGCAGAAATCAATTACCAGCTGGTGCCCATTTAGAGACCCCAATATTCTCCCCCAGAATTGATTAGGTGAATTCCTAATGGAAACTATCTGTTGTTGCCAGCAATAAAATCAAATACTGTTGGCTGTATTCTAATGCAGAGGTGGAGCTTTGTAAATATGTATTATCTAATTCCAATTTGCACTGGGAGTTCCAAATATGGCGCTAATTGGGTTCTGCTCTCTGTGGAATTTCTGTAAAACAGCCCCTGCCAACTCTTTAGAAAGTTCTCTAAAGGATTATTTCTTCTTTGGTATTTGGATCTAGTCTGTCTCTTTTCCACATGCAACTGTACAACGAAAGGGCGACAGTAACATTACAAATGCATCCAAGTTAATCCACAGTCTGCATTCTTGTCATGCTATAGGACAACATATGATGTAGAAAAGTGCAGTTCCATATATATTCTGTGTAGTGTTTGGAGGTTACTAATAATGGACTTCAGGTACTTACTTAACAGTTATGAGTAATATAACAGGCCTTAATCGATGCACCACTGAACTGTGGTATTTGAATCAGATTGGGTCTGACCCAGTAAAGTAACCATACATCTTCATATATTGGGGTGTCCAGGTAGAAGGGGGTGTTGAACCATGGTTCCAGAGACGCTGCTGTCTCATCCTAACTAAACTATCAAGGCTGATTCAGAGAAGTACTCATTACTCCTACGTTATGGCAGGACCTCAAGACTGTTCTCCAGTTCTTATGAGCTCTTATCCAATAAAAGGGATGCATGCTCCAGAAAGTCTATTTAGGTACCAATCACAGGAAACATTCAGAGAGGAGCCCACAGTAATTCTATGATCTCTGACCAACAATACTGACCTGGTACCACAGGAGTTGAGGAAAACAGTACGTGACTTTGATTATAGTAAATAGCAGTGTTTGGGGTCATAGGCAACAGGGGGATTTTACACTTTTTATAATGCTAGGTAGACCAGTTGCAGTTCAGGTGGAAGTTCTAGGTTTGTAATGCAGCACGGTGATTAGGCTGTTCTGATACTCATCTAAAAATGATTAAAGTCCTAGAAACTGATAATTTCAAAAAGTTGTAATGCGGTCTGATGTTGGATAGAATCTGATCTTTAAAGCTTCCAAATAGGGCTGCGGATAGGATCTTCTAGGACCATAGTCAATCATAGATGATCAGCAAAACTGTCTAACCTGCCTCGAAAAAACTTAAGTGAGAGGAGTGTAACACTAAAAGCCACACGGGCAACATGAGGAAATAAAACTGAAGACCAATTCAAATATAATTGACGGACAAACTTTTTCTGATAAATTCAGGTTCCATATGAAGGATACAGAATCCACTAATTATGAGGTGTCAACTGTCTTACATAATATTAATCAATATAATAGAAGAAGCATGTGGGCTTTCAAATACCCCAGCACGAGCCATAATTTTAAGTGTATCGCAGGTCAAGAAAGTGACAAATATCTACTGTATACTGTATTTATCAAGCATTTAGAGCCATTATGCAATGAATGAGCTGCCCTCCCCTCCTATACCTAGGCTAAAGTTTCCATTGGGTCAAACCTTGCAGGAAATTTTGAAAAAGATAATGAATTCAAATAACAGTTGTTTAACTATTCAGTGCTTCATACCTTAGCAATGCGTATTTTGGGAAATCCTTTAAAACGTTAAACTGCTCATAGCATAATTTCTAGTGTCCACCCATAGCAGCTTAAACATGTAAAATAGTTGCTTTAATTTGAAAAGTCATACCTATAAACAGTGATGATTTATGCGGAGGTAGGCTGTCATCAAAAAATGCTGTCCCCAATGTGTATAAAGGGGTTCCGCCCACGCCGGTTAGCAGCTGTGCTATGATAAATATAGCAAGATATTTAGAGGATCCAAATGTTGTGGTGGTGCTGCACATTTGGATACTACCACTGGTTGTATTTGTAGGGCACACACCTGAAAAAAAGGAGATGCATTGAAGAACAATTATAATCAATTCAAATATTTAAAGAAACCACCATTGTATTTTAGATTTGACAAATGGAGACTGCCATTCATGTCATATTATTGCATTGCATACAAGACACAAACAAGAACAGACTATGGGTGTCGTTCTGTAGAACTGCTTTGTAATTAGCTGAGAGAGATAAATAGAGGGAGAAAGAGAGAGAGAGAAAGGCATTTTGGTTCAGGATGGATATCACATATTTTACTTGCTAAATTCTTATCTGACATTTTCATTGAAAGCCAACTGCCACCAGTAGAAACAAAGGGGGATATTCTCAAGAACGTGTGATAATTATGGCAAAATTAGCTTAACGCAACTTTGCACATCGCAGTCTATCGCGGGAAAATAGCTGCAGGGGCGACTCTCCCACAATGCAGCGCACACACACATAGCAATAACAGCACATCAACATTGACGACAATGTGGTACAAAGTGCAACACTTTCACTACAGAACAGAGGACACAACTGGTCCCGCTTGTGCGTAGAAACTGGCCAATCACATCTGGCATAGCAGGAAACTGTGAGATGATAATGTACGTGTACAACCTCACATCCGTGATGTAGTTCAAATGTCCACTGTCCCGCATCACATAGTCAGCTCCTCCCAGTCACAATGTACATTGTCATGCAGTCTGTATGTAAACTTGAACAATGCGTCAACACACATGTCAACACAATGTTAAAATGCATCTCCCCTTCACAGTGCAGAGGGACAATCAACACCTCCTGCAGAGCAGACCAGACAACTCATCAGTGATGATGAAGAGGACCTCCACACCTTCGACACCGACACCCTACAACAGCTCATGGACAGCTACGGCAACCCACCTCCAGGAGCAGGGCAGCCCAGCTGCATCGAGGAGACCCCACCCCCTGCACAGACCACACAGTAGGAAGCACCCACCACCACGGCTGGCTCCCAGCACCTCACCGAAGAACACATCGCATTCCAAGGCCATGTGTTAGACTGCCAGAAGGAGGTGGCTGAACA
Source organism: Calotriton arnoldi (assembly GCA_963921515.1). Lineage (NCBI taxonomy): Eukaryota > Metazoa > Chordata > Amphibia > Caudata > Salamandridae > Calotriton > Calotriton arnoldi. The sequence continues at coordinate 1,215,479 of CAWUFW010004239.1, forward strand.
GGTGCGGGTGGGGTTCGACCTCATGGCAGCCAAACTAGATGACATACGTGGGTGTCTAAGTCCCATCAGGAACCACTTACACTCCCTAACGGACACCCACAGTACGCTCCATGATGTCCAACAATCCATGCCCGACATCGCTGGAGTCATGACTCTGAGAGGAGAACAACTGCCTAGTCAGAGTGGCCTCAGCGATGTCAGCCGAGAGTTGGCACAGATGCTGAGGATAATGGAGAACATGGAGCGGATGCATGCGGAAAGAATGTCTGCCACGGATGCACACCAGCGAAAAGTTGTTGGGATCCTCCATGCCCTGCAGATCCTCATCATCGCATTGCTGCCACCAAGGCAGTCGCTGATGAATGCTGATGGTCCCTCTACACACACAACTCCGTCCCCTGATGTGTCAGTGGCACACAGTGCTACAGACCAAACATCAGCACCCACATGTCAGACAGATGATATAGAGGACGAAGATGCGGGTGATTCCACCGCAGTAAGAAGGAGCCAGTAGCATTCTTCTCCGCCATATGCCCTGTTTCAGCTTAGTTCTGCCCTCTGTATCATGCCCTGTAACAACACCTCCCACTGTCCCCCGAAACACTCTGCGACACTCACCTTGGACCTCGACATGGCCTGCCATATTTTGTTTGCTTACCAATGACACAGCAATCAGACTGCGGACTGTACTCTTCCTCCTCCTATGTACTTGTCAATCCCTGGATGACTCTGGCTGGCCCTCCACTGGGCTACAATGTAATGTGGGGTTTGCATGGCCATGTACTGCTCCAGCTCTGACACTTCACCGAATGTGAATAAATCATTCAAATTCACACAGATGTGTCATGTCCATAATCGATCAAGTATGAAAGTATGGATGAATGTAAGGACATTGATTGCCCAAAAAGGTACACCCTGGGAAATGAAAGCAATGCGCATGTCTGACCGTGACACACATTGGAGGTGAGATGACTGGGAATGTGTGCACTAGCTGTGGCCTCATTGCTCCGAAACAACAATCACGCAATTTCTCAGCTTTGCCCCACGCAATGTCAGAAATAGGGGTGGGTATGAGATGTCAAAGTCGTTGGCAGGCCTAAAGTAGTGTCCACCATCACATTTGACAACAGAACATCTCTTCGCATACCTACTCACACACAACTGGGTGGACATAGCCTGTAGTGATGGATCACATTGATCCACATGGCAAGAATATGGACACCATACTCACATTGCTGAAGACACGTAAGAGCACAGGTCTATCAGCAACTATCCCAACCACTATGTCTGGCACACAGAGGTGGAGCTGGCAATAGGGACTCACCCCTAAGTGAAATGCGTCAGTCAGTCCCTCCCTGTGTACGGACAATGCTCATTGAGGCACACGATTTGTCATTCTAATCAACACTCATCACAGTTGAACACTAGTGAAGTTGGGTCGACTTTATTGGCATGTTCGTGTCAGTACGGGCAAGACAAGGGCCACAACATGCAGAACAATGCATCAGACAATAACAGGCAGCATTCGGACACGGTACAGTTCCACGTGACAGGTGTTGTGCATGCGCCCGGGATGTTCTGCCATTGCGTTGGTGGCTCTCGTAGAACCGGCACTCTTCTGACCTGTGGCAGTTATGTGGATGATATGCCACAGCTCGGAGCAATGAGTCGTATGTGTGTTCAACGTTTGGACGTATGGGTTGTTGTGTACGTAAGTGTCAAGGGCATTCCATGCAAGAGTACTTCGAGCAAGAACTTCTGTGTGTGGGGTGTGGATACGTTGGTCTTTCATTTGCGCTGTGCGTAGTGTGGGAGTCGTCATCATCTGATATGGTATCTCTCTCAGGGGGTGCCTGCCGCATGCAAGACCAAGGTCGGAGGTGCAGATGTCCTTCCGCCTTCTGTATTGAGACAAAGGAGCTTTCATCCCTAATGTTAGTCTGACTACTGCTTGCATTCTGGAAATGTGATGTGGCTTTCGCGCTGCAATTGAGGCTAGGCCTTAGGCTTATGGTGCACCAATGGCGATACACACACAACAGTTGGCATGCATGAGCCAAGAGCCCGAGCGCCCTTGTGCTCCTTGTACAATCCCTTCGTGCGCGGGTGCCCTCCGGGTGCATGCAACATTGTCGATTGCGGGCCATGTGGCGCAGACATTGTAACAGAGACACACGCATCAGTTGGTTTCCTGTCCAGCCCAGAAATGAACCACACCCAGAGCCCAGGGATAATGATTCACACCCCTACGCTGTACTTGCGTATGCCGGCCCAGTCCACCCCTCCTACGTATTAAGGGGGGGACGACAAAGCTACATGTCCAAGGTCTTACCCACTGCCTGGGGTGACATGGTTGCGTCCACTGTCCTCTACACTCCAGATACCAGCAGTATTTGTCGACATGGACATGTCTGTGGTCTGCATACTGCAGTCTGGCCAGCACATCCACGCCACACTTGGCATTGTGCACATTCTCATTCATGGGTCACTTGCCTCCTTCACACATGCCTGGTTCCCACCTCTCACCACATTCTGCTATTGTGTGGCTGAGGTGCCATGGAGTTCATGGCTTGCGTGCATGGCTGGCCCAGGTTACCACAGTAAGTTGTGCTGTCGTGTCTGGTACGTGGGCATGTTGTTTGGCATGTTGTATGTGGGTTTGTAATGTGTGCATTCCCAGAGTCGTGAGTTGCATGACTGTGGAGTTAAGGTGTGTGGTGTGTTCATTTGGTACTTACCAACGAGCAATGCATTCCCATGGGTGCCATCCTGAAAGCGCTGGTTGATGGTGGACTGTCGGAAGATGAAGGAATCATGCACACTGCCTGGGTAGTTGGCGACGACATTGGTGAGGAGTCCCAGGTGGTCCACTATTGCCTGCACATTGATGGAATGCGTGTGCTTCCTGTTGTGGCAATTGTGTGCAGGGGGCACGAGGAGTACATGTGTGCAGTCGATTGCCCCCAACACGTGCGGGAAGACAGCTATGGCGTAGAAGCCTTGCCTGGTCTCCAGCTGTTCTTGCGCAGTGTGTGGGAAGTAAAGGTGCTGGGGTACCAAGCTGATGATGGCATCTTAGACAGGTGTGAGGAACTTGGATAGGGCTGGCTGTGAGACTCCTCCGACTCTGGCAGTTGTTGGTTGGAAGGTACCAGAGGCCAACAGGTGCAGCACAGCCAGCAGCTTTGTCTGCGGAGGGATGTTGTTTGTCCGCTGTGTTGGTACCGTGAGCTTGTGGGCAATGATGGTCAGGATGCGGAGGATGGTCGTCCTTTTGAGCCTGTAGTGGGCAATGACATCCTCTGGTGTTGAGTCTGTGGGGCTGGTGCGGATGTCTGAAGGTCCGCTGTCTTTGTCTGTGCTGCCTTTGTGGTAGTCTGGGGGGAGGGGCAGGGGGGTCTGGGGGGGGGCGGGCCTGGGTGTGGTGGCGGTGGGTGTTGTGGCCCTCTTGGGGCTCCGAGCTGCATGATCTGTAGCTCCATGGCAACTGTTGTTCTTCAGGTGTGGCTCTGGTCTGGCCTCCCTTTTGTGGTGCAGGTTGTCGTCCGACTTAACACCAGGTAGGAGCAGGTGTTAAATCCCTGCTGCTAACGCGCCTTATCGCCTGTTTTGGGATCTTATCGCCGATCTGGCTGGTCGTAGAGAATATTTCGAAGTGGTGTTTTCGCAGCTTTTTGCACAGGAACGCCTACTCTGCATCTCATTAGAGTTAGTTGCCGGTGTCATCCGTGGCGATGTTTTTTGTGGCTGCTATCGCAGGAAAACTGGCGATATCGGCTGTTAGCACCAGCTTGTGAATGGTGCGATATTTCTATCGCCACTTTGGCTGCGATTAAGTGCCGCTAACTCGCCGATAAGTCCTTGAGAATATCCCCCAAAGTGTATTGGAACAGAGAATTTGGAGGCAGCATTTCTTGTGCTAGTTACATGGCTGGTTGATAATAACATCGCTTTCATAGCTGGGCTCTCATTCTCATATTAGCACCTGTGTGTTAACTGGAGCATATAAATGCTATTTTCGTAACCTGGACTGGTGTAAACAGGTTTTATTGAGTGAAAATATTTCAAAAATAGTTTTCATAGAAGCAAAAATGGAGCAATTAGATTTTGCACTACTTTCGCTACATACTGAATTGTGTAATGGAGCTAAATCAATTTTGCCTTAGTCTCGAATCCCTAAAAACAAATGGCCAAATTCATAAAAGGAATTGTACATTTGGACATCTATGCACATGTTCACTAGAGTGCCTACATTTCCGAATAAACAGTATTTACAAAGTATGTGTATAGACTTCTGTTTTAGTGTAGACGTTCATTGATTCACTCCTTAAGTCTTATACAAATCACAGGGGACACACGCATACATCTATACATCTACAACTACAAATGTAATGTTCCCATGCATGACATTCTGTTCTTAGTTCACATACATAACTGTGCACACTGTTTAAGAAGAAACAGTGTACACATATACTGAGTGGCATTCTAAATGGGGAGGAATTGGAAAATAGCCTCATCTAAATGCAATCCAACACATCAGGCAGTAATAAAACTCTAAGGCACTACATAGAAGCAATAACCACAGTCATTCCATCTTTCCATTATTCCACACAGCATTTTGAACCCACAGCACTGCTGGAGATGCTCACCATCTCACATAGGTGAGGAAGAGGCAGACAGTGTGGTCAACGTTGTTGTTGTGAACTACAGCATCTGCCTCCACACACACCCTTAGTGGAGCTTTTAAGGATGTCCTGGATAGGACATCGCCCATATGTTGAATCCATTGAGGTAGAGATACTCACTGTGAGGAATATATATTAAAAATAGCAAGGCGAGAGGAGGCATGTTAAGGAAACATTTACTAAGATACAGGTAGTAGGTTACTCCCTGGTGGAGGATCTGGAGCACAACTCTGAGCAATGTATCCTCATTCCCATAAACTCACATAAGCTGCAAGTCTTGCCAGTTCTGGAGACCACCATCTTTGGGCCAAGTGGAATGTACTCAAGAGTACAAGTGGCAACATTCGCAAATCTTGCAAATGTCACCATGGACACAAACAGCATGCATGCAAATCAAACACACTGGGCCAGGCTCACCACATACAACACAACACACATTCAAAAGAAAGGAACAGCACACATGACTGTAGATCCACATCCCCACACATTGCCTTCAAATGTACATGCCAACAATTCTAATTTACTCCTCCCAGACACTGTGCATTCACCATTTCATGGGACATTAAAAGTGTTTACCCTTGCTGCGGCAATGAAACAACCAAGACTGGTCCTGCAGCCCACCACCCTCACATAGCCAGAGAGGTGTATCAGAAATCTTGGGCTTGCACACGATAAAGACTGTTTGCTGGGTTACATCACCTGTATAAATGTTCACTATCCCTGCTAAGTTGTCCAGCCACCTATGTTTGTCTGTGCACATTGTCTGCTGTCTCGCTGTGGGAGGCCCTAAACAAAACATAGCCTCGCAGCCTCATGAATAGTCTGTTTATGTCACCATTGCAGGACCTGTTCTATCAGACCCTCAGCCTCCTGCAACCATCTCCACTGCTGTTGCCCTTCCTGGGATGTCATCTAGACTGGCCACACGGACTGGATGGATGCCAAGATCTGGTCATTTTTCTTCCACATGTGCAATATTATTTCACTGTCTTTCTGTCACCTACAAGTGCACCTCAATGTTTGTGGTAAATACACAAGCATATGTTAGCATATGTTAGGGACATAGATCACTGTGTGCATTGTAAGCACCGTAGAGTAGACAACTCTTGTTCTGGTTGAAAATTCAAGTTACATAATGTCCTTGCATGTCTGTATGACCTTCTTCACTTTTGCTTCCTGCCACATGTCCACTGACTGGCTGTCTGGTCAAAAGTGTTGCTGTGGAAATAGCATGATCTTATTGTCAGAACTCCATCTCAAAAGCTGTTGGGGTAGGAAGTGATAAAAAACACTCATCACTTCTGTCAATCTCTCACAACATGATCAAGTAGACTGTACTTAGGTAAACTAAAGATGTAATCATTTAATTGAATGTGTGGTGTTTCAGTGCTTAATGATGTTGGTGAGTGTGTGGATGCAGCACACAAGCAGTAAATATTTAAAGAATAAATAATGTAATGTCCAAATCAGGACATAAGACTGCTGATGAAATATGCAAGTACTGTGCCTGCTTCAAACTGGGTTTTAGTATTAGATGCAGGAGGATAATAGTGATTACCCTAGTTCATTTGCCTACACATCCACAAACCTCAGAGCCCTTTTTTAGTGTTCCCGAAGACTTTCTCCATCTTGAAAATGCTCTGACACATGGCATTTTGGGCCTGTTTGCAGTAGGCAAACAGTAACTACTGAAAACGTTGGAGGGTTGCCTCTGGGAACTTTTACCCCATTGTTTAGGGAGTGCCTAGGATTCACCCCCACTCACTAGCTGGTGCGAGGCATAAGTGTGGTCCCCATTGCACCTGGACAGAACACTTTCTGGACCTGCTGAAGAACAGGAGAGGACTGCTGTTTGTAACCTGAGAGGAGCCCTGAAGGACTGGACCTGCTCCCACTTGTACCCAGGACAAAGACGCAGACTCCAATGGTCAGTCAGCTGACCTCCTGTGTGGCTGCAGGGACACAACAAGCTGCAAGAGGCCTTTTCCTGGAAGTACCCAGCTGGCCAGTGGCAACTGGACCTGGAATGGACATTGCTGTTGGCTTCTGCCTGACACCCTGGGACGATTTACGTGCTTCCCTAGAGGTACTGGTGCTTTGGAAGTGTACGCCTGTCATTGGCTGGGCACCAAAAGAAAGCAACTTTTTGACTTCCAGACTTTCACCGGGACCAATCCACTTGGTATATCCAACTCAGGCTCCATTGTGGTCCGCCTGAAATTGCACCTGGGTCCCAGGCTACCAAGACCATTGGCATTTTGCTTTTTCTTGTCGCATTTTCCACTTAAATCTTTAAAAAATCATATCACCAGCTTCCCTTTTTGGATTTTTGCCATATTGGTTGGTGTCATTTTATTTATTTAGTTTCATTCTATTTTGACTCCGTTTTTCTAAATCAGCTTGGGCTTATTATTTCTTAGTGTTTGACTTTATTACTGTTTTTGTCTGCATGCATACGTTACACATGATTACCCTAAAGTAAGCATGTCTACTCTATGGCATGGTTACAAGGGGTTTGATCTCAGGTTAATTAAGTGACTTTAAGGGTTTACCCTGACAAGAGTTGGGATTATTCCTTGGGGTGGGCACTTGTCCACCCCAAATAATAATCCTATTCCTATCCAAACACATACATTGGCACACCCACCTAGGGATAGGGGAACTATGTAGCTTTCCAAATAAAAGTCCTGTCTCATGAATTTAGTGACTCTTCTGTGCTCAGCTGAAGCTGGCAGAGTGGCTGCAAATAGTATCCGGGCTTGCCACTTCTCAAGATGATCACCAAACATAAAAGATCACCTATGCTGTAAGCTACACAACAGCCAACAGCAAGGGAACAAAAATCCACAAAGGTCTCTCAGCTCTTAAGAATGTCCAATAACAGGCTCTCCTCTTGGGTTTCACAACTACCAGAAAAGCTTTAGATTTTTAAAGCCGCTGAGTCAAGCCAAGCAGCAGGCATTACCTTCCCAGTGGCACCAAGTAATACTAATAAATTGTTTGGCCCTTTGCTGATAGTCACAGCGCTGTCCAACATGACTACATAATATACAATATAGGCCTTTTCTTCGACTTAAGGAGTAAAATATTTGTCAGGTTCCTGAATTGCAACAGATGGAGTAGGCAGCTGGTAGGAACTAAACAGGAACATACTAAAGTGTTCCAGTTGTAAGTTGTCATTAAACACACTAACTCCAAATTGTACTACAAAAAGTGCCATTAACAAAGTTTAGTAATGCTTGCTTTTGCTGCGCAAATATGAATTTACCTTAGAAAAACAAAAGACAAGAGGCGTTTGGCAAAACAGGAACAGTTGGTTTAATTAAACACTTCAGCCGAGAACACAGTTACAGAAGCGGGTCTGAGGACTATCTCAAAGTACAATCAATCTGAACAGGGTTTTATACATTTCTTTGGGTATCATAAAGTATTTCCGTAGATCCTTTTTTGGTCAAATATTGTGGGCCTTGTCTGTGGAGCCATCAATAAGGCCTCTGATAACAAATGCAGGTAGGCCTCGACCTTGCGTGGACACAATGTGGGCCAGTGGGTACCGTGTCTAGATGTACGGCATGAGGGGCGCGTGATCACTGCATGCATTGTTTGTGTTGTGTCCTGATTGGCTATGTGTTCCTAACTTCATGTGGCATCTGACTTTATGGTGTTTTGGGAATGCGCGCACCCCTCTGGCCATGTGTGCTTTATTGGGGCCCATTTCCCTGACCCATTGTGGTGTTGCTGTGCTTATTTGGGGGATGGACCTGAGTTTCCTGTTTGTGTGTTTGTCTGTCGGCTACGTGCCATCCCACCTGTGACCTGTCAATCAGTATCTCAGGTCTAGGTCGCAGAGCCTACCTGACCACGTATTTCCGAGTTGGGGTTGATGGAGAGTTCATGACGAGCGAATTTGATAATAGTGATGCGACTTGGTTCTTATGTACGAATGTAATAATATAAACATTAACACTGATTCTATCAATATTAACATTTTCAAGTCATCCTCATGATTTTCTGTGGCTCTAACATGGCAGGAGACTTATATTTTGGACAAATCTATTTGTTACAGATATCGTAGACTTTTAAGGAAATCCTAGTATTGATGCAATTGCCGGAGTGAGGGATCCACTTGATAGATGTTAAATCATCAAGACATCGTTGCCCTTTGTAAGGCACAGAGGACCCAATTCACATAGGTAAATATGCATATGTATATACCCACGTGAAGTTCTACTTCTACACCTCAATTTTTCTCTTCAATTGTGGCCCATAATAGTCAAGAAAGAATATACACCACACATGCATATTTTAAGTGCAATAGACTTTATTGTTCTTTCTTCCCTAAAATTCAGCCTTCAACCAAGGAGTTTCGTTGATACTGAACTTATTCAAGGCTGGAAAAATCATATGTTCATTATTAAAAATCAAATTACAACAATTACAATGTACACATCAAATAAAATCCATTACCTAATCATGAACCACCATAAAATTCCTCTCAACAATTTCATAATGTAATCTTTCCTCTCATTAGAATAATTTTGTTATAGTATTTAGTACAAATCACTATCATTTTAAATTTAGAATGGCAGAAGATATTCTAGTCCTACTTTACATGTGATATAAATTACTTCAAGCAAAAAAGCAAACATATGTACTACAAACAATTTAAAACATGTACATTAATACAATATTGATGACCTAAGTCCACCCACAATATACTTCAGTGTTAATTTCATCAGGTCAATGCTTGTAAAATTTCCAAAGGAGTAGCTCAAGAAAATAATACATACCCCAAATCATGTATTTATATTCTGTAAAAATCAAACTGAGTCAATTCCATAGTCTTTGAGACTAAATGTATCATCCCAAATGGATGTCCCAAATCATATCAATGACAATAACCTATGAATAAAATAATGATCCAATGAAATAGCTACAACTCTTGTACCAATGTTACATTATCCACAGTGAAACAATGTTACAGAACAGATCAACACTCAATTCACCCATCGTAGTAACTCTACAATAAGACAGAGCAAAATCAGACGACGTTTGCTAATCACTGAATGCGCATGGTAAATACCATGCATGTCTATAAAGGTCTACCATATCTGTCATCCCACATGATTGGCAGCTGATAATGCTTATACCATATCACTAGTGTTCCCCCACTACAATAGGGCCAACATAATTAAACGTGTCAACACATTTATGTTCAGAATTCATCTCAAAACTCCAGTCCAGTGTTTTCCCTCTCCATCACATTACCATGCACCAAGCAAACCACATTCCAATACACTTCCCACACATGTATCCTCGATCAATGAATCCTAAATGTGATAAAGCTAGGGGTTGAGCACCCCGCTTCTTCTTGTACACCATCCTCTCATAACTAAAAGGATTACAGTCGCACAGTTTTACCAAAGTGACCATCAAACAGGATGGCTCAATCTCCCAAACAAGCTTGTGCCTCGAAACGAATGTGGGGAATCAATATCCCTAGATATAAAACTATAAACTCACAATAGAATCGCCTGCAATTATATAGTATAAATCTCCCCAAAATTATATTATATATATTGCGCCATATAAGATGCCGTTTTCAAGCCACCCAGTAATAACAAAACTGACAAATATAAAAAAATAAAATTCCTAAAGAGGTATAAATTACTGACAAAATCTCCAGAGAGTCCCATCAAACAAACCCACCTGCAGTGTCCTGAGCAAGAATCCCCATCTATCATGAGTGGCATGCCTAGCGCCATTTTAGACACCGTTTATAAAGCCCTGTATAACGGATTGACCCAGAAGTAGCAACTCAAATATCCAGCTTTCTAAACGTCTGCCATCTTTAAATAGGCAAAATTATATTAAACCTAGTCTTATTGTGATACAGAAATTATGATTTAAATCGCAAAAAGCAAGAAAGTTATAATAAATCAATATGTGTAAAATGCAACCTGAAAATGAACGTACAATCACTGTCTTGTAGTAGCGTTTGCCATTTAAATCTGTACAAATTCCTTATTATTGCATACGTAAACCAGGCTAAAGTGCAAAGTGCAGAGAATATTAAAACAATCAGTCTATAATCAAAACATTCCTCACCATAAGGAGATGTACCTCAAAATGAACATAAAGACCATCTTTTAGATGCATCCGCCATCTTGCATTGATGTGGTTCTCCACTACCACATATGTTAGTTGAGCAACCTCCAAATTTGAACATCTAATATGTCAACAAACCTAAAGTACAGCATGCCATCCAACATGATGCACAACATACATATAGTTATGTAAGCCATCTTCCATCAGTACAATTCTATATTACTATGCATGTAAATTGTACAAAATTGCAACATGCTTGTAGTAACCCTACCTATTATTAACAAAGTACATCAGATCTTAATATTCAATGCAATCATCTCCTTAAAAATGCTAATACCAATTTTAATACTCCAATATAATATATTAAAAAAAAGAAGGGTAGGGTAGAGGTATACTGACCCCCAAGCCCATGTGGGGGTCCACAGGGACAACCCCTACGGTCAAATTAAAAAGCAATTTTTGTCAGTTGCAGCGGTACAGCAATACTACCGCAGCACTAGGCACAGTCACTGTGTAATTTTGCTGTAGTACAACAAGGACGACGCCTTTGGGCACTGCAAGACCGTGGGGGCTGGGTAGCTATGGGATCTTGGCTGCCCGTGGGGTGTTGGACAAAGAGCCTGGCTGCAGGCTTTGCCCTGCTGCCAATCCCACACTGCGCATGGCCAAAGGCCAAGCATGGAGAGGAATCGCCGTCTGCGGGAGGTTGGGTGCAGGTGAGGCCAACCTTGTGCTGCACACGGCCATGGGCAGTGTATAACGCGTTGTAGGTCTACTTAAGTATGGTACTAAAATATTACTTTATGTTAAAAAAAAACTAGAAATTCACTGAAAAAAACACAAAGGTTTAAGTGACATTATAGTTAGGTGAAAAAGTCAGTTGAAACATAACATTTTAAAAAACACTGAAATTTCACCAGTTATAGTGAACTCAAGCATCCATAACTTTGCACTCTCGCCATGTAGTGCTTATTAATAACCTCACACATTACAGTACATTAACCCTTGCTCTTCAGAGTTACTGATGCTTTCTCTGCCCTTGAATGCAAAGCCTTGCACATCTGACTCGGGCAAGTAAATCCAGGGTAAGGCGACTGTTACAGTGACTTTCACAACCCTGTGGAGATGGACTGTCAGATTAAAGGTTTTAGACAGCTGAGCCAGGCCAAGATTCCCCTTTAGAAACCTGGTGCTTGTCTCAACTCTAAGTGCAGTGAGGGGGCAACAAGTTTGGCAGACAGAACGTATGACAAACTCAAAATAACCCACAGAGTATTACATAATTGATCATTGGTGGCTCTTTTAATGTTTTTCTCAATAGTGTCATCCTCCGGTATACAGTGTGGCATAAAATATGACAACCAGTCGAATAACAAGCTGTCTCCAAACCTATCACTCTCTTTAATGTATGCACCTTTCTATGGTACTATGATGGATACCTTAATAATGTGCTCCCATTAGTAGTTTTCGATGTTCAGCATGCCCGATGATTTCCAGATTCACATCAGCATCTCTAAGGACTCTGGGAACTGATATTTTTGCTGCAGACTCCTTTACTTATGTTCAGTACTGGATGCAAAACAACATAGCCTACAGAATCCTGGCGGAAGTGGGGTTCACCATGTGTATGCACCAATCACCATGCTGGATACAGGGGGCCTTGGCTAAGAGGGCGAGTCCAAAATGGTATCTATACCCTAAGTAAGACAGAGGAACTGTCTGCAATGGTATATCTCGACAGGGTCCCTAAGCTGGCTTCTGAGTTTAGGGAAGACAAGGACTCTCTAATTAATAAGGTAATCTATTGGTTTCGTGAGACAAGACAATGCTATGCGATTATTAGAAGTGACATTCTGGTAAGGCTTGAAACCTCTGATTGCTTCTATGACAAAGTGCGGGTCTCTTTTGCAAAGAGAGATTTGGTGGAGGGCCTTATGGCAGTTGAAGCCTGCACTATCTCTAGTGTAAATACTAGCCTACGGCTTAAATTTCATGACCCTGCCCTATTTCAGGGGTCGCAGTGTGTAGGGATGAAAACTGGGTTTGGATGAAACTAACAATGGGACAAATGGTGTCCCTCATTGACTGGAGCCCAAGACACCCTTCTGCAGCATTAAGGATGCTAGAGCCTCTGAGGAGGGTGTGCAGTCACATTCTACCCCAGCTCAAGAGTTGGCTAGCTCACCCCCTTCGAATAGGTGGAAGAATCAGGAAGCTACAGGAGCTGGGCTTTTGGGCCAGACATTGTGTCTGGCATCTGGACCCCAGTCGCAAGCAATGGGGGAAGCACCATTGCTGAGTTGACCCTCCCTGTTCATGATGTTGTCAAGCTGCCCCACAAAGCCTCTATTAAAATTCTGTCATGGAATGTAGCAGGAATAACTAAGCTATTGTCTAAGGTTGAGTGGGGTCAATTTATTGAAACGTTCGACATTTGTCTCTCTAAGAAGACATGGTGCTTATCTCCCTTACATAGGTGTGGGTACACATCTTTCTGTGTGAATGCAATTAAATCTGCAAGGAGCAGGCCTTCAGGAGGGCTGGGTATATGGGTTAAAATAACACTCCAGTGTAGAATATCTCCAGGGCCCATTGCCTCTCGCGATATATTAGGAGCTAGGCTGGTGTTTCCATCTGGTTGTCATTAAAAATGTATATTGTCTATAATAGAGTGGAGATCTGCAGCGAGGAGACCAAGGTAATTAATATATTAGAGCAAGTACTTTTGGAGAACGTTGGTCAGGATAGGCTCTTGGTAGCTGGAGATTTAAATTCCACCTTTGAACCATTGGCGGCCACTCCACTTGATTTAACCCAGGAATTGGATAACCAATGGGGTGTACCACAGATCGATCTCCCCTTAGCAAGACGGACAGCTAAAGCTGGCCAATTGTTGGCTCTAACATTAAATTGTGACCCCAGAGCCACAAATGGTAGATGTTCCTTGGACCGTCATGGCAAAATGAGATACAATAGGCCGGGACATAGTAGTCGAATAGACTATTTTTTGGCCGATGTAAAGCTATGGCCGGCCAATTTGAATACGTGAGTAGGTGATCACACAGATAGTGACCATAATGCCCTTAGGTTGTGACTACGTCACGAAGTAGCCCCAGTCCATGTGTCTTATGCCAATGGAGATATAGGTACCCTTTTATATACTAATAATCTTAGAACCATTAGGTGGGATTGGGTGATGAGAAATCCAAAAGCACTGATGTGGTCAATGATAGTGTAATCGCGGACTATGAGTATTTATCAAAACTCTCTTCCATGTCTAGGATTGAGGAATTTGCTACCATTCACAACAAGCTATTTGCCCATATTAGGGAGGTATTGGGAAAGGAAAGGTGTACGGGGAAATCTGTGTCAAACCCTTACAATTGATATAATGGGGAATGTAGACTAGCCAAGAGTGAGCTGATTGTGGTAATTAAGTCAAAATTGCAGCCAGAAATAAATAAAAGTAGGACTTGCTATCGGCAAGTACTAAACAAAGCAAAAAGGGAATGGGAGAGTTGACTTTGGTAAAACCTGCATGAAGCACTCTCCACTAAGGACAAGAAGTCCTTTTAGAAGACAGTTATGGTTTGCCTAAATGGTCGTAAACCCACACTTGATTTCTGCATCCAACCCCATAAATGGATGGTACATTTTGGACAGCTTTATTCTACCAAGTGTGACACTGTCAGGGGTGATGGTATGGCACCTGAAACTAGCTACTTCTCTAACCCTAATAGGTTGACATTTTCTTTAAATGAAACTCTAAAATACGCTGGGATACCGGGCGGAGCCCACGCTGTCGACTTATAGGCGGCCTTGCGGACATAAATCCTGAACATTCCAATCTTGAATGGGAAGTACTGTTACAACCAATGTTCCTTCTAATTTCTTTCCTCTGTGTGCGGCAGTGTAGGGTCTCTGTGCGCTGCAGCCATGGCTATGTGCACCAGGAACCACACTGCGCGTGTGTGCAGTGCCAAATATCACTACAAACGTTTGCTTAAAACCCTAGCAGCCCGGCTCTGTTAAGAAAAGACATTTTATTCCTCTGTCTGATGTAACATTTCCTATACATTGATTTACACACTATGATTCAGTGTCTCTGTGTAATGTGTATGCGATGTAAAGTGCTTAACACCTTACACTGGTATGAGTGGCGCTATTAAACAAAATAAATATGAAAGAGAGAGGGGTTATGGTGACTTGAGGGTCCTCCTTCTTTAAAATTGCAACCACGACTTACACGTTGATTTGTATGGAGAACGCGGTTGTGTTCCTACACTGCACACGACCTCCGTGGGGCTCCTAGATACTCACCTTAGGTGGTTACTTGGGTCCCCGACACTACTACTACGGCCTCTGACTATAGTCTTGATTCGAGTCGTGGTTCGCATACCATTATTTTAGTATATGGTTTGTTATCCCCCCGGGGACCACTCTGTTTTCCGTACTACTTACCTGTTTCTATTTCAAAGTATTGTGTGTATTGTGTATATCTCTGGCTAGGAGATATTTAAATGTTTTAGTGAGTGTCTTATATTAAATACATATTTTTATAAATACACCGTGGTTCTTTTTCTCTTACTCTATACCTATAAGATTATGTTCTGGTAAAACAAGCTGCTTTATACTCCTTCTGGACTAAGACTGAAGGCTGTTCTTCACAGCTACCACTTAGAGAGCTTGCTAAGGTTGTCTAAGACCACTAAAATCATCATAAGGGTTGTCTGGATCAGTGCAAGGTGTCCACTTACATAAGTGTACATCATATACTGAGCCAGCTTCTCACATGTGGTAAATGTTTTCACAATATTAGGAGGGCAACCAAATTTCCTTGCTCACTTTAAACTTTCCAATTTGAATTGCATGTATCTGTAATCACTCTTTTGTTTTCAATTGCTTTCCATATTTTGCCTTTCAATTAATTTCTAGACGTTGGTGCCTTTTTCCATAAAGTTCTTTTTATTAAGTATCCAATTCTAAGACACTTAAAACAGACCCAGCCAAGGCGTTTCATCTCTTATAGGGACTTTATCAGGGTAATTTGATGTATCCTCCTTCTCAAAATTCTTCTTTTCCATTAGTTCCCCCTTTAAATGTCTGGGCTCCTTTCGAACAGCCTTTCAGTGTGTGTGTCCTAGTCCTATCTGATCGATACCTCACCTGAACGAACTAAGAAGGGTGGAAGGCTGGTTAGGCCTTGCCAAGATTTTTAATCTTGCCAAGATGCAGGTCTGAGCAGATGGCAGCTGCAAGTGTGTAAATAACTGATCCATCTGTCGGGAGTATTCTCTTCACTAACACTTGCTTCCCTTCTCTTTTTGAAACTCAGGGGCAGCAACATTGTCGTGGTGTCACCAGGGCTTTAAGTGGAAGCTTTTTCAATATTATATGAAAGCCATAGTTGCTGCTTATTTATCTCATGCAACTAACAACCACTGACAAAGCCAATAGTCCGACTTGTTGTAGGTATGATGTTACTTGTTGTATCATATATCTGGATGCAATGACAGAAACAGGAAAATACAAGTTGGGGGGCACACTATGCCAAGCACAGAAAAGTTTAAAAAGTCACACAATCACCCCGCAGCCCAGCTCTATTAAGAAGAGAAATACAGCAAGTCTACAAACACGGCGTGTGCTTTACACGCCATGTTTGTAGAGTTGCTGTATTTCTTTTCTTAATAGAGCGCAGCTGCAGGGTGATTGTGGGCCTTTGTTAAAGTTTTCAGGTTAATCGCAGAGCCCGTCTGGAGCTGCAATTAACAAGAAAACTTTCAGATGAAGTGAAACGGGATGACTAGGAGTGGGCAGTGCGCTTAGAGGCTTTTATAGGTGAGAAAAGTGATCACTAAACTGCTATGCAACTTTCAAATCCTTGAAAAAATACAAACTTAGACCAACATTACAACGCTGACAAGAGATCTGTGAAAACCTGCACCATCACTGCACTGGTACATCACCTAGTCCCTTAGAATGCTCAGGTCACAGATCATCATGCATAAAAAACACTCTTTCTAGATGTCAGTTTCTCAAGACAATAATAGAACAATAATTAAGACCCTAAAAAAGACTCTGCTCCTCCACTGCTCAAGACTACTGTTACCATCATCAGTGTCTCACTGGGTCAAGGTGTATCTAGTCTATTCTTCAGACTTGCCATAATGAGCACCTACATTAAAAAAATAGAGAAATACCACAAACATTTCCCCTTTCTTCCTTCCTCTGACCCCATTAAACCTGGAAAGAATAATCACCCTACAATTTGAAAAATATTTAGAAGCAAGCCAACTGTTGAATTCCCATTAGTCACTTTTCTGTCCCAACCACAGTACGGAAGCTGCACTACTAGATGTATGGCAATCTCCTATTACAAGACAGTCTGCTTAACCTGATGAATTTCAGAGCTGAGTTTTGTACAGAAGATCACCCCCTTTCGCCCTAATATATGCAAGTACAAAAAAGCAAATCTCATTAACAGTCAAACTGCTTCTTGTTAAAATGTCACATTTTGTCAAAAGGGGTTGTTAAAACTGTACTACCAGCGTGACCATAACAGACACTCAAGCAAGTCTCGGTCATTGGCAGCCTCATCACAACTAGAAAGATGGCTGGAGAGTTTCGCTGTTTTCAAATTTTAAATGGATTTAATTTATACCAGCCATTGTTGCTGCGTATTTATCTTATGCAACTAGCAACCACTTACAAAGTCAATAGTCCGACTTGTAGGTATGATCAGGGCTTTAAGTGGGCCGGGTCTCACCGGTGCTGAGCACTGGTAGTTTTTTAAAGGGGGACTCGGAACAGGTCTCAGTTGGGCTCTGTTTTATGCCCTGGCCCAGGCAGTCCGTTTTTTTCCAGACTGCAGTGACACTAGGCACATCGATGTGCGCGTGCTCACACTGCTCACTTCTCACTAGTAGAGAAGTTAGGGCATGACGTCATGCCTGGTGAGCCTTGTAGGTAGGGTGACCAGGAGTCCCGGATTTGTCTGGACCGTCCCGGTTTTTCAACAGTTGTCCCGGCAGATTTCGGGAAAAGTGGCTCATGTCCCGGTTTTTTGAGAGGGTGAACTAAAAACAGTGAGAGGCATGTTTTTTAGGTGTTCCAAAGCAGGTCTAGTAAGCAGCTGTTATAAGTAAGCAGTTTAATTAACAGGCATGATGCTGGTTTTAAAAATTACATTTTATTTATTTTCTTAGTGCCTGTTCTGTGTTTCTATGAGGATGAGGACTGTCATTATTTGCCACTTTATTGATGTAAATTTGTGGTCCTTCCTCTATTTTTGCGAAATGTCCCGGTTTTTGGGTCGCACGCTCTAGTCACCCTACTTGTAGGGGATGGGAAATCCTTTAAAGAGAGTCATTTTCTCTCTGGATTTCCCTTCTCTTTGAAACTCAGGAGCAGCAACATTGTCGTGGTGTCACCAGGGCTTTAAGTTGAAGCCTTTTCAATATTACATACAAGCCATAGTTGCTGCTTATTTATCTTATGCAACTAACAACCATTGACAAAGCCAATAGTCCTGACTTGTAGGTATGATGTTACTTGTTGTATCATATTTCTGGATGCAATGACAGAAACAGCAAAATACAAGTCGGGCGGAACACTATGCTAAGTACAGATTTTTAGCTTATGTGTCTTAAGCCAGGGCCTTAATTACACTGGCCATGCCCCTTTGCGAGACCCCCAGTTTTTCATCCCACTTAAAGCCCTGGGTATGATGTTACTTGTTGTATCATATATCTGGATGCAATGACAGAAACAGGAAAATACAAGTAGGGTGGCACACTATGCCAAGCAGAGAAAAGTGTAAATCACCCCACAGCTGCGCTCTATTAAGAAGAGAAATTCAGCAAGTCTACAAACACGACGTGTGCTTTTCACGCCATGTTTGTAGAGTTGCTGCATTTTTTTTCTTAACAGAGCTGGGCTGCAGGGTGATTGTGGGCCCCTTGTTAAAGATTTCAGGTTAATCACAGCGCCCGTCTGGAGCTGCAATTAACCTGAAAACTTTAACAAAGTCACACAATCACTCGCAGCCCAGCTCTGTTAAGAAGAGAAATTAAGCAAGTCTACAAACACGACGTGTGCTTTTCACGCCCTGTTTGTAGACTTGCTGAATTTCTTTTCATAATAGAGCGCAGCTGCAGAGTGATGGGCAGATTGTGTGCTTTTGTTTAAAGTATTCATGTTAATTGCAGCTCGTGACGGCGCTGCAATTAACATGAATACTTAAACAAAAGCACACAGTATGCACCGCAGCCGGGCTCTACATGAAAGAAACACCCGGTTTCCGCGCCGCTCGCTTTTTAAAAGCAGCGGCGCGAATGTTCTTGTTTGATATGCTGTGTGTGTGCGCGCGCTCCACACACAGCACTGCGCGCTTCATGTAACAGAGGTGCGCGCACGTTATTGGGAACAGTGGTTACAACAAAGAGAGAACATTCATGAACTTGTTTGACTTAGCGCGTCCTGGATACAATCATTCTGTCTTACAGTACTTGGTCACTGCCCAGTAGGACATCCCCTCCTGACTGATCACATCATCGAAGTATACTCTATCAAGTGGTCTCCACATGAGAGAACTTTGGAATGTGCATTTCCAGCACTAATATGGAAATATTTGACATTGACAAATAGTGGTCTTCCGCAATGCCCTACATATCTCCTTTGAGTAAATATTAGTTTCCCCTGGGTGTTTTTGTATGTTCTCGTTATCTGGTTAAGGTCCTGATGAAGGTGGCGTCACCATTCCTCCAGCCACCGAAACGCGCGTCGACCAATGCCGTTTAGATCTTGCTGTTTGCAGCCAATTCTATTGGCCATAGAGACTATGTCATCTGTTGTCTCCCATTTTCCAGATACATGCATTTTTATGGATGTTGTATGAGTATGTATGAGGGTGTATATATGCAGTGTAGTATGAATGAAAGATTTTCCTTTTTTCACGAATTTGCATTCAGGGGTCATTAATTCAAACCTGTTGTATCTAACATTTTATGTAACTATTATGTTCTATTACATGTAAGTGCTTTAAAAAAAAAAAAATATTCTGGTATTTATATAAAAAAAAAAGTAAAGAAATTTTTGAAATTGAAATAAACTAAAAAGTTTAACAAATTTTCATAGAGCTATTATGTCTTCTCTTTATAGGTTGTTGTTGTTCAGATATACTATGTAAGCCCATGCTGAAAGTAACTCACAGATAGGTCACGAGGGAGCTCCTTTATTTTGCACTCTCCACTAAGGACAAGAAGTCCTTTTAGAAGACAGTTATGGTTTGCCTAAATGGTCGTAAACCCACCCTTGATTTCTGCATCCAACCCCATAAATGGATGGTACATTTTGGACAGCTTTATTCTACCAAGTGTGACACTGTCAGGGGTGATGGTATGGCACCTGAAACTAGCTCCTTCTCTAACCCTAATAGCTTGACATTTTCTTTAAATGAAACTCTAAAATACAACAATTCTTGTGTCCCGGGCCCAGACAGAATGCCTAGTGATCTATATCAGGGACTATATCGGGAAAATCCAGAAATTTGGGGGCCAGATATCAACCTGCTTTCTAACACTATTCTAGCTGGTATGGAGATACCTCCTTCTTGGATACTAGCTGAAATCATTACTATTTACAAGAAGGGAGATCTGGTAAATGCAGGCAACTTTAGGTCTATAAGCCTGATTGATTCTTTACAAAACATTTTTTGTAAACAGGTTTTGGCCTGTATCCAAGACTGGATAAGCAATGAAAGTGTGCTCTCAAATTGGCAGGCAGGTTTCAGATCGAATGTGAGCTCTGTAGATCAGATTTTTCTCTTTGCTTGCATTTATTGGGTGGAGGTAATTATCGGCAAAGGAAAACTTTATGTTGCCTTTGTCGATCTTCACTCAGCTTTTGATCTGGTTCCCCGTAACCAAGCTATGGAGGGTTTTCGAGGAAATAGGGGGACCCGCCCCCTTGTTGGATATCTTAGTGAGGCTACATGCTGACACTCTTGACCAGGTGAGGTGGTGGAAGGATGGGGCCCTGACTGATCCCATTCATATTGACCGGGGGGTCAGGCAAGGGTGTGTCTGGGCGCATACTATGTTCACGTTATACATTAATGTTGTAATTGACTTTTTAAACAGGGATGACTGCGACACACCCAAGATAGGCGGGCGGATGGTCCCTGCATGCCTCTATGTGGACAATACTCTGATAATATCTAAGTCACTGCAGGGACTGCAACAGCTCTTGAACACCTTTCAAATGTTTTGTGTTGAGCAGAGCTTTGAGCTTAACAGCTCCAAGACTAAATTCATGATTTTTACCAGACAGAAGTCGACTCTCTGTAAGAGGAGGATGCTAGTCGGTGACACTCCCCTAGATGTGGTGTCAAATATTTAGTAGTTGGGTATTAAACTCACAAAAAATCTATGTTGGGAACCACAGGTGGAAAAAGCACAGTTGTCCCTGGTCCAACACACTGCATACATAAGGAAAATACACAGGAAAACCACATCTAGAAGGGTGGCTCCAGCATTAGAAATCTATAATGAGAAGGCCCTAGGGGCGGTTGTATATAGAGCAGAGCTCTGAGGATGCTCACAAACCCAGAGTCTCTCTACAATGGAGCATAGGTTCATGAGAACTTTATTGAATCTTCTGGCAAGTACACCACTGACTCCACTATATTTAGATTTGGCCCAAAAGAAAATTGCCCACAAGTTTAAGTGTAGACTCCTCATTTATTGGTATCGGCTATGGACAACACCCGCCCTAGAGTCTTATTGGGAGGACCGTAAAGACCTTCTCGTCCCACAGTGTGTAAGGAAAATTCCATGGCTTTGTACCATCAAGGCACTACTTCAAAGGTTGAACCTGGATAAATACTGGGTCTCCCCTTAGACCAAGGGGGTGATTGGGATGGCGGGCGGATCGCCATCGCCGGCCCGGCGGTGGCGATCCGCCCGCCATCCCAACCCGATTTACCCCCGCCATATTATAATGGCGGGGGTATCGCGGCGGACGCAAAGTGCGTCCGCCGCTTTTCCGCAGGTCAGCAATCGTTCCGATTGCCGGCCGGGCGGAGCTGGGGCTTAATATGGTGGCGGTGCTTAGCAGGCACTGCCATCCATATTAAGATGTATGGTATTGAAAGCTTTCCATGGCGGCGATGCCGCCATGGAAAGGCTGGCGGGGAATCGCTTTGGGGGCCCGTTGCGGGCCCCCGGGGGGTTGGGGGGCTGCACTTAGGGGGTACCTATGTTACCCCCAACATTGCCATGCACAAGGTGGCAGGCACCGTGCGGTGCCTGCCACGTTGTGCATGGCAATGCACAACATGGCACTTTGGCATTGCGGTGGGTGCTGCTTACAGCAGCACCCGCCGCAATGTAAAGTTTGCTGAATGCGACCGCCAGGGTGGTGGTCGCATCCTAATTAGCGGTGCGGGACCGCCGCACGTCCGCCCGCCATCCTAATAACCCCCCATGTGTTCAATTGGCAAAGCCAGCATTAAAGCAATCTTTTGGGAGAGTGTTGCAATTGATAATGTTATGCAGTGTAAGGGCTCCCTATCCGTGGCCTTTACTGACCACAAACAAGTAGCTCTTTATGAAAGTACCATTGATTAAATTGTTCCCACTTTAGCTAGGAAACTCTACTTGCAGTTTAGGTATGGAACTCTGCCTGTAAAATCATTTACCAGCAAATGGCAACAGGATAGTGGTACACATGATGATTTGTGCACAGGTTGCGAAGGGGGTCCCGAATCCCTTACATGTTTTGTTTTTCTGCCATCTCTACAAACCACTGCGTGCAAAATGGATTGTTCCCCTTGGCAAAAACATGGGCACTAGGGAATACCAGGAAACATTTAGATTACTGCAGTCTGACACTAGTCGGTCGTTCCTTTTTTGCCTGGACAAGTTTTTAACGGCTATCTGAATAAAGTGCTTGAAATATGTACAGTCAGATTTTAATTTATGAAATGGATTATCTGATGCCTATGATGTACTGTGGTTGGATATGCAATATCGCTGTCTCCCTTCTCTCTGGGCAGGCCCCAATCTTTGCAGCTGTTTTTCTTATGCACTATAGTTAGCTGTCCTCTGTTTATCAAATTTGTGGCTTTATAATGTTTTTAACTTATATTTCAAAGCCGCTTCTTGAACATTTTTTATAATTATATTTATTGTTATTTATAATTGTATTTGTATGCATATGTGTGATGCTGGTTGTCTTGTTTGTCTATACGTTTATGATCCAAAGTGATCGAAATAAAGTTATCTGATGATGATGGCAAAACAACATAGTATACTTAATGAGTCTAAAACTGATCGTTTTGTTTTTGATATTGTTGATTTCCACATTGCTCCATTTAAGTGGTGCTATTTGGTGGGCAACTCACTATGCCATCACAGCACACCGATTATCTGGCGAATAAACTTCAGCCAAAGATTTGCTATTCTTTGCACAGATTGACTATATGACTCCGAACACATGCCTCCCCCTCTGTCAACTCGAGGGGTCTATGGCAGAAATCCGCATGACCCACTGGATCTCCTGGTGCTTATAGCCACTATCTTTATGACTGACTACTTCAACAGAGTGTTTTGTGTCTTTCTTTGAAAACATCAGGCTAATGTCCTGCTCTATAATGGCATTAAAATGATCAGACATATCATTGATTTGCCAATAAAACAGACAACTTAGTTCAAAACACTAGACCCGTTCTTAATGATCTGACACCACAAATGTATGTCACAATATTGCAGAGGAAATATTGATCACCGAAATTATTGCATCCACTACTGTACTTAGTACAAGTTGTACTGTCAATATAAGTATACACAAGAAAGCACAAATCTACTATTGTTAATTACACATCTACTTGCCTTGGTGATCGATAGACAGCCCTTACTTACACTGTTTGCAATTGTTGCAGGTCAATATTTTGTCTGCGATATCGTGGTGCCCCAGCGGCAATACAAGTGGTAGTGCAAACATAAAATACCACGACAAGCGGACTTTGCTCGTATCAACGATCAGAAGGGAAGAGAGCAAGAGCAGACGACATTATAATTAGGGCTCCCAGTTTTATGGTATTTATTTTTTTACCATTTCCGTCTGTATTTATCCATATTTATTTTTTGCCCACTTTATCTGTATTTATGCATATTTATTTTGTGTTTTGTGGATAAATGAAGTTGTAAAACTGTACATTTCCATATTTATTTAACCGGGAGCCTTAATTATAATTAATGCAAATCAATTTGTCGAAAATGTGATGGGTGAAAGGTAATCTATTTTCCATTATTGACAAAGCCGTCATAATATTATGCTAGTTCTCAATGAAAAATTTTACAAAAGAAATCCATTGCTACAGAAAGAGGTTTTCGGTTGTCGTCAAACATCTGGCTAGCAATGGCATCTAAATTGTCAGTTTATGAAGCGAACGCCTATTAAAACTCTCCCCTCTGACCTCGCCTGGAGGTTAATTTTAGAAAGCAGAGTGAAAGGTAGCGTCGACACTAAGAAGCGGTATCCACACTTCTTACATGACAGGCAACCGGAAGTGCGAGTCACTGGCAAAACAAACTGAACTGTAGTAAAACAAAACATCATCGTTTAAGGCTAATCCAAATGACCCCGCTATTGAGATTAAGATCGCACTTTGAAATGACACGAAGGGCCTGATTCACAGAACTAACTTACGTCAAAAACGTAAAGTTAGTACTTTTTGGTATTCACAGAATACACTTACTCATTTTGGTATTCACAGAATGAACTTACTCATTTCGGTATTCACAGAAGTTAGTAGTCCTAACTTTAGGACTCCTAAATGCCTTCTGTGAATACCGAAAGTCTTAAAGTTAGGATTTTCTCAGTTTAGGAGTAGTAAAGTTAGGAGTCCTAACTTTACTACTCCTAAACTGAGAAAATCCTAACTTCAAGACTTTCGGTAGTCACAGAAGTCATTTAGGAGTCCTAAAGTTAGGAGTCCTAACTTTACGACTCCTAAACTGAGAAAAATCCTAACTTCAAGACTTTTGGTATTCACAGAAGGCATTTAGGAGTCCTGAAGTTAGGAGTCCTAACTTTACTACTCCTAAACTGAGAAAAATCCTAACTTCAAGACTTTCGGTATTCACAGAAGGCATTTAGGAGTCCTAAAGTTAGGAGTCCTAACTCTACGACTCCTAAACTGAGAAAAATCCTAACTTCAAGACTTTCGGTATTCACAGAAGGCATTTAGGAGTCCTGAAGTTAGGAGTCCTAACTTTTCTACTCCTAAACTGAGAAAAATCCTAACTTCAAGACTTTCGGTATTCACAGAAGGCATTTAGGAGTCCTAAAGTTAGGAGTCCTAACTTTACGACTCCTAAACTGAGAAAAATCCTAACTTCAAGACTTTTGGTATTCACAGAAGGCATTTAGGAGTCCTGAAGTTAGGAGTCCTAACTTTACTACTCCTAAACTGAGAAAAATCCTAACTTTAAGACTTTCGGTATTCAGAGAAGGCATTTAGGAGTCCTAAAGTTAGGACTACTAACTTCTGTGAATACCGAAATGAGTAAGTTCATTCTGTGAATACCAAAAAGTACTAACTTTACGTTTTTGACGTAAGTTAGTTCTGTGAATCAGGCCCGATCTGTCTGGGCAGAAAACATCTGCGAGCATGGCAGAACCTTGCTTTAATAGACAGTGGCGATGTTTATAAATGCTTTAACTAAACCCACGCAAGATATGTGCAGATCTTTCAGCCTCCAGTAAATCAGTCAGGTCCATTCCAGAGCCTCTCTCAGGTATGCAGAGTTCACCTGCCACTGCAGTTAATCTTCTCAGTGTGTTTGTCATGTTGAACACAACACAGTCGAAGGAGGGTATCTAACCTCGCCTTGGAACGCGTACCTGTAAAACCACTTTTTTTTTTAATGCTCTGGGTGTTCAGTTTCAAACACGCTGGCCTCTTTCCTTCTTCACTGAAAAGATGATAAGCAGGGAGACTGCCAAGCAATGGAAAGTATCCATGTCATTCCAGTCCGGCAGCATTTTCACATTGAGGGATTGAGCGCACTTGACTGTTTTCACACACCCATGGATGGTGTTGAGTTACATGGGCAGTGCATATGCTTATGATGATTGAGTTCACTAGATGTGATATTAACAAATAAATGCAGGTTTCTATGTAACACCTAAATACATTAGGCTAGAGACAAGCTATGACAACCCATCCGGTCTCCCTTGCAGGATGCACCACATTTGTAGTCCCTGCAAATACCTTTAAGATAAACCCGTAGATGAAGGTCCTTGCCCATCACATAGAGACAGAAAGTCTGACTTACAAATGGGGAGGGAAAGCAGTGGAGGCACTGTTTCTGTTGGCTTAAATGCAGTTGGTCTGCCATATTTAAATCGTGGACACACACACACCGTCCCTCAAACATTTTATGCAAGGCCTTTACTGTAAGCTTGAATTGAAAATTAGCATACATAGATCAGTTTTTTAAGCCTCGCCGGACAGACAGGTTTTAGCTGTCTCTAGACGAAAGCTTCTTGTTGACTTTACAACAAAACTTATAGTGGCCGGACAGCCCGCCTATTGCATCCCATTGGTTGGCTTATTCTCCCTCTTATTTACTTGCCACGTATTCAGTGGCTTGTCTTCGTCTTTTTTGTGTTTGTCCCTCGACTGGACCACAGCCTCTTTACAGTCTTTTTGATTGGATGACTCGTTTCATTTCACTGATCACATTTTGGGAACTACTGTTTTCTTTTAATTAAGCACTCAAAGAGAATGCACGTGTTTTTAAGCTCTCTTCCTTGTGTTTTCCAGCACTGCCAGATACCTACCCTCATGTTGCTCTCTCCCTTGTGTGCTGATCTCTCTCGTGGGCTTCTCCACCTGAGAAATCACCCTCTCCCTCGTGCTCTATGTTGCTCTTTCCCTTGTGTGCAGTGATTCTCCTACTTAATCCCAAGCCACTTGGCCTTCTTGCTTCTGATGTTACAACCTCATTTCCATGACAGCCACATCAAAGTGAAAGTTTTGAATCAAGCTAGCTCAGCCTCTGGAAGCACCTTTGTGGTATCTTTTACAAGGTTTTCTTACCTTCAGAACTGCTGTTCTTGTACTAGTACTCTCACATCTGCATGATGGTAAAACCCTGCTCCATGGCCCCCCAGACTCCACAATTGCACTCATTGAGAGCATCCTACACATCACAGTATGTCTCAGCAAGTGACAGAAGAAATATGATCACCTCACCCCTCCCCATCATGATGGAACACAATTGGCTCTCCTTGCCGGCACAGGCCATCTTCAAAACCAGCTTAATTATTTACAAAGCCATCACAACCAGAACCCCGTCTTACCCTACAGACAAACTGACCAACTCTGGTGGTTCTCAACACACCCACAGCCAGAACACCATCAGACTGTAGACTGAACTGTAAAAAAGAGAAAACAAGACAACATACCTTTTCCCCTGCACCCAGGATCTGGAACAAAATCCCCATATTTATCAGGACAGCCACAACGCTGCTCCACTTCAGGAAAGAGTTGAAGACCCACCTCATAAAAGACCATTACATCACAGTGCATTAACCGTCCACAAGTCAAATACCTCTCCAAACACTCATGAACTGTATACTTGTCTTTGACCTTGCAAAGCGCTCCATTGTCTTTTGGCTAGGTTCACTCTATATAAATACCATACACATACATACATACATACTGTCCTTGTGAGAAATGCAAAAAGAACAATTGATGGACAGAATGCAGAACAATATCATACATTCATCCCAGTACAGAGATCTGGGCCTAAATCCATCATTTTATTGCTCACCATGCCATTCCAGTTTGGACCCAGCCATATGCAAATCAGTCTTGACCCTGCGCCCAATGGGAACAGTCCAGCCCGAACTGGCAGGCCAGGTCCTCCCTGGACTGGAAACAAGCATCCTAGGACCGGTTTCGGGCTTTCAGCCCTCATCAGCCAGGATAGCTTGACTCCAGTGGCATGGAGAGCACGGGACCCACGTCTGGGCATACCCGTCCCACTCGGGTTGACAAATGCAAAAAGAACAATTGATGGACAGAATGCAGAACAATGTCATACATTCACCCAAGTACAGAGATCTGGGCCTAAATCCATCGTTTTTTTGTTTTGCTCACCATGCCATTCCAGTTTGGACCCAGCCATATGCAAATCAGTCTTGACTCTGCGCCCAATGGGAACAGTCCAGCCCGAACTGCCAGGCATGGTCCTCCCTGGGCTAGAAACAAGCATCCTAGGACTGGTTTCGGGGTTTCACTAGGGGTTTAAACTGGGGTGGCATGGTGGCATGGTGAGCAAAAGAATGATGGATTTAACCCAGATCTCTTGACTGGGGGTGAATGTTTTGATTTGTTCTGTATTCCGTCCATCAATTGTGTGTCTTTTGCGTCCTTGTGAGAAAGCCATGCACCAGCTAACACCAGTAGCTAAAATTTTGGTTTCTGTCACATGTATCCTCCTTCAATGGCCTATGTGAAGGAAATGTATTCATGATGGGGAAATATGCGGAGTGGTTAGTATTCTATACTCAACTGCTTCAGGAGGCACCGCTCTTTCTCTCTTTCCTGCAATATCAGTATGTTTGCTTCTTTTGCTTAACTAATGTGTTTTACAATTTGGGCAGGCTTGTATTAACTTTTTCTTTGACACAACTTGGTGCCTTTGGCCAGGAACTGTCTACTCTCGGTCGGAGAGAGCTGGACTGGGCTCCGCATAACGACACCAGCCACCAAAGATAAGAGCTATGTTTCTGCAGAGAAACTGGGGTAGAGCACTCGACTCGCTGATTAAGTCAGACATCATTAGTGCAGATTTCTGCTTCCATGCTTACTTATCTGGGTATTTTAAGGATGCTCAGATGTCATCTGGGCATGAGATGACAGGTTTAGATTCAGTGAATAGATGTATGAGTAAACTCCATGGTATAGAGCAAGTGAACTCTACAATAATGTGAAGAGGGGAAGATATGCAAGAATGCTAGGATCCTAGTGCAGGCCCTATAAAGATGAACATGTGTGGGAAAGAGGCTCACTGATCCAGCCATTCCAGCCTTTCTGCTGGCCGTGCGGCGTCAACAGCAGAAAAGCCTGGGTGTCAGTGTGCATGAGGTAAAGGTACTTACGTTCCTCACTCCATGAGAAAAACTAGAAGAAAATAACTGTGAGGTCCAGCCCTTCCTGCATGCAAGGATCATATTTTAGGTGTTATAAATTTCCCCATGCTGGCACAGGATGCCAGAGATGCACCTGTGGATGTTCAAGGAAATGGGACAGCGCTGGCTGTGCAGGGAGGGAGAGGGGTACAAGGAGACATTGTGCAAAAAGGCACAGTGAGGCAAGTGGCGAACATCTAAGTGTTAGAGGACGATGTGCAGTGCTCAAGATGAGAGGCAGCTTCCACCACCCCACACTTCCACTCTAGACTTCGGGTCTGCTCTGTACCCTCTATGTGTGAAAGAACTGGACTTGTGGTCAGACTATTACTGGGAAAAGTTTGAGACACTCTGTGGGGCATACATCCAGAAACCTAGAAACAGTCATGAAGCTCAACATACCCCATCCTCTAGGGACACAGATGACATGAAACCCCAATTAGACTCCCCATGTGCCCATCTCCCTTCAAAAGACTACCCTACCCTGAGGCTGAGTAACGCAAAATGCATTTTGCACACTAAACAATTACCCGAACGGTCCTTTCAAGTAAAAATGCAACTCAAAAATGATATTTTGAGTTGATTTTCAGACGCTCACATTCTGAAGGCTGCCTGTCACTTTTGGATTTGTAGTTTTGCAATAAAAAATTGCCCAAACAGTCTGCTCAGGTAAAAAATCTACCTAAAATGTTTGTTTACCACCACATTAAAAGAACTACTGCTTGCAATCAAAACATAACCCCTCATGGTCAGATTTACATCTTCATGCTCAAACAACATCCGAACAGTCCACTCGGGTTAAAAAATCTACCTGACACCCCTCTCACATTAAAAAATTAGCCGAACAGTACACCTTGCATTAAAATCTCTCCCTGGAATCAAGCAATGTGGCCTAATGGTGTAATCGTGTTCATATTGTATACATTTCATTCAATAAAATTCCCCAAAGTTAGGCGAATTAAGCCAGTGTAATTAAAATTTTACTCAGGCCTAGTGAAAACCCTGCAAAATTTAGTGAAGAATTGCAGATTGTGTATGAAGTTTATATACTTAATTTGGTGGATGCAAATGAGTTGTACGATTGGTTGAGGAGAGCAAAGTGAGTAATCAACTGGTACAGAAGAGTGGTTGGTCATGTCAAGCCCCTGCAGATGAGGGTGGTTTAGCAGCAGCAAAGGATGTGTTGTTGAATGCTGTAGGACTTGGCCTTTTTGGTTAAAGTTCCCTAAACTTTTTGCTTTCCCCCTAGACCGTTTTCCTGACCTAGAGATAACAATTTAGATGCTTTGTATACTTTGCCACTGCTGATCAGTGTCAAAGTACAGGAGTTCCCTGTGTAAAATGTATGGTGATTGGTTGTTCATGATTGGTATGTTTGCCTTACTAGTAAAAGTCCCTAGTGATGTGCACTGTGTGTGCAAGGGCTAGTAATGCAAGGGCGCGCAGAGAAGGGAACTCAGGCCTTCAGTGTAGGGCCTGCACGCAGAATGCTAAGTTAGCATGTTGTCCTGACAAGTGCAACCACTTGTCAGGCCTGACTTTCCTTTTACATACACATAGGGCACCCCTGTGGTAGGTCCCAGGTAACCCCTGGGCAGGGTGCAGTGTAGGTAAAAGGCAGAACATAAACTGAGGTGTGTGTTGTGTTCTGGCAGTGAAAAGCTCTCCATTTCGTTTTCACTGCTGAAAGGCCATTCTGCCCATAGGACAGAATGGGGGAGGCTAGGTGTTGTATTTGTTAGCCTAGTTTCCTGTCAGTTTATAATGGAGAGGTGAAGTTTGGTATGTGTGAACTCACAGTGTCATAATGCATCTTTCTGTAAAGGTGGTTTTGTCAGTGTGTGTTTGTAAACCACTATTTTAGAAGTGGCTGAGTTTTGTGCTCTGAGCATTTCTGTGTGTCTCTGAAATGTGGATTGTCTGTCTGGAATTGAAAGGTGAGAGGAGCTGGGAGAGGTCTTAACCCAGGGAGGGGTTGAGATGGCACCAGGCTGCCCGGCATCTGGAGAGTATGGGGAGGAGAAGCCCGGGAGGTGAAAAGGCCTGGGCCGGTGCTATAAACCAATTGACCCATCTCCTGCTGAGTGATTAAAGATCCAGACCCCCAGTATCAAAGGGAGAGAAGTGACACTGGGAGGGAGACACCCAGAACTGATTTAGGGAGGGGTCAGGGACCCCTGAGCACATACAAACTTCAAAGACAGTAAGGGGTATAACTATGAGAGCTGAAACCCCTGAACGTTGGAATGAAACAGATATGGATTGAGACTGAAAAGGCTTGGACCCATTCTGTGGTCAAGAGGAACCTCTGCTAAAGAAGGAACAACTGAAGAGACTGTGGTGGATAGACCAATCCTTGCTTCGTGATCTGGGGCTGGTCTGCAGTTTGCTGTTCTAACTAAGGAAGAGGCTGTTGGGACTGTGCTTGGAGGCGCTGGGTCCCCTGCTTGAAGAAGACTGTGCTTTGTGCTGTGTCTTGTAACCCCAAGGGCCCGAGGTGAGCTGGCTCCCAGTTTGGAAATACAGGATCATAAAAGTTTCCGTAGAAGTCCCAAGCAACGCGGTGTGCGCGTGCTTTGTGCCGTTTGAGACCCTCAGAAGTTGTGCCGTGTGATCATGGGCATGCAGGAGTAAGCTAAGTCTAAGATGCGCAGAGTGCGTGTCGTGGTGCAGCCCAAGGCGTTGGTGAGGAGCATCTGGTCGTGGAGTGCACAGGGAGACGAGGCAAGGCTTGGACGCGCAGTGTGCGTGTCGTGGTGCAGCCCGGGTGCTAGTGAAGAGCGCCTGGGCCTCGTGTGCAGCAAAGGAAGCAGCGAGACTCGGACGCGTAGTGTGCTTGTCGTGGTGCAGTCAGGGCGTTGGTGAGGAGCGCCTGTACATCGTGTGCACCAGCGGAAGAAGTGAGTCTCCGACGTGGAAGGGTGCGTGTCGTGGTGCAGCCAGGGCGTAAGGAAGAGCGCCTGGACATTGTGTGCACCGGGAGAAGAGGTGAGACTCGGACACGCAGGAGTGCGTGTCGTGGTGCAGCCAGGGCGTGAGGAAGAGCGCCTGGACATCGTGTGCACCGGGAGAAGAGGCGAGGCTCGAACGCGCAGGGTGCGTGTTGAGGTGCAAGCGGAGCGTTGGTGAAGAGCGCCGGATCGTCGTGAGCACCAGAGAAGAGGCAAGTCTTGGACGCGCGGTGTGCGTGTCGAAGTACAACCTGAGGTGCTGGTGAGGAGTGCCGGGTTAGGTTGTGCACCAAACTAAAGTAAAGTCTCCATAGTGCTGAGGGCGGGTCTCGGTGTGGACCGAGTCCGCCTAAGTGAGGGCCAAGTCATCGGCGCCCTCGGAGTCCATCAGTAACGGCCCGGACGGCAGCCACGGAAGAGCTGAGCCGCCGGCCCGAGTCCACCAAAACCCGTGACGGAGTTCTGGATTAAGGCCCAAGTCGCTGACGTCGGGGAGGAGAGTGGGATCGCGCCCCCCCAGGTAACATGGATCAACACCTGGGGTGGGGTGCGGGCCCGGAGGGACACTCTCTCGGCCTCCCGCTCAGTCAGCTGCGTGAGCCGTTGCTTCGGCTCGGATCCCGGCCCGTGCTGACCCAGGACGGGGCAGTACTGGGGCCGGAGTGGGAAGCAGTACTTTGTGTGACATCATTTGATCCATAACGGGGGCACTGTTACTGGAGAACGTAAAACTGTTGTATTACACAATTGCATTATTGCTGCTAACGAACTATCGAACTGTCGTATGACGCCTGACCTCATTTGTGCCTAACGAACTTTATACTTGGTGCGCTACGCACTGCGTTATTTCTCCCATGCATATTATTTGATTGTAACGTAGCGCATTGTATGATTTCGTCAGTGCACAGTATCTGAGTATAACGTGGCACAGTGTATTATTTCTTTATTGCACCGCACAGGATTGTAGCGTGACGCATTGCTTTGTTTCTTCCTGGTACAGGGCATGCTGGTGGTGATACGCATTGCATTATTCCTTCAATTGCAAAGTACATGACTGTGGCGTTACGTATGGCATTATTTCTCTGTTGCACAGTATAAGAGAATATCGTTACGCATTGCAGTATTGTTTCCTTATGCAACGTGTGTGTTTCTAGCAATACGACTGGTATAACCTATTGGGAAATGGTTAGAGAAGAGCTTAACTGTTGGTTAGACGCGGTGGTTGGGATTAGAACCTACCAACCCACCGGAAAGAATACTACCCGTTCTTATATGTTGATTTTGTATCGTGTGGTCGTATCGTATAATTTCTTATATAAAGATTATACTCTTTTTATCAATACTCGTGTGGAGTCTATTTGTGATGACATCATGGGGTTATTGTGAGCGTGGTTGCACATACTGAACACTTGTGCCTTGGAGATAAGCCTGGCTGCTCGTGCCAAGCTACTAAGGGGGTGAGCAGGGCTATCTAAGACGGTGTCCTTACTTAGCCTAACGTTGAAGCGAGGGGTCGAGGGCGCACGCCTCCAGCATTTGGTGGCGGCGGTAAGCGACAGGGACCTCCACTTCCAACAAATGCCATAATGGAAGTGTGCCCAGTCAAGAGAAACTAGACAAAGATTTTGAATTGGAACACAACAAAGGAGAGTCACCAGAGGATTATCTGGACAGGTTAAAGAATGCATTTGGAAGATATTCTGGCATAGCTGTTCCCAATAAACTGGCTCAGGAAGCTGTACTTGCTGCGTTTGTGCAGGACTTACTATCTACAGAACGAAACAAGCTGCACGCCCTCTGTAGCGGGTGGCAAACTAAGAATCTAGGGGGTATATTCACAAGAACGTGTGCTAAACATCTCCAAAAAATGTTAAAGCAACTTTACACATCGCAGCCTATCGCGGGAAAATAACCCCGTTTTAACGTGGAATTCACAACACGGCGGTACCATGCGATAGTCCGCCGAAAACGCGGCCAATGTCCGCGATACAACCACCTCGACGGAGATAAAAACACAAACCAAAACACAAAAAAACGTGCGATGAGCCCATTCGCGATGAGGAAAGCAGGGATAAGCACCGCCAGGCCCGCGACACACACACGGCAGGCGGGAATAAGCACAACAAAAGCCTGAAAAAGAAAGACAAACCAAACAGAAAACAATAGCCAAGCACAATGGAGGCAAACGGAGCCAGTATACAACCCCACAAGCCCCATTGGCAACAAAACATTGTACATGGCAGGCCATCGTGGACAAGGTGAATTCAGCCGGAGAGCGGAGGAGGACAATGGAAGAAAACCAGAACAGCCGGAATGATGCGAAACGCACAAACAAGTAGAAACACGCCAACAACAACAAGGCAGCAATGCACGCCGGAGGTGGGAGTCCAGCGCCACACCAGGAGTTGGATGACATGGAGGAAATGGTGTCCACCACATCAGTCTGGAGATGGTGGCAGGACTCGGGGACCGGAAACTGCCCAAAACAACAGACACAACAGCAACAGGGAGAGGAACGACCAGGGACTTGGGGGACGGGGGGAGATGGGCACAATGGCACACATGCACAATTAAGCACAGCACAACTGCAGACAAACCATGCCCAAGAGTAACAACACCAACCAAGAGCACAAGTCACACAACCCGGCAATATCACACCACTGAACAAGCACAGAAGTGAAAACCACACTGCCTGAAAGGGAGAAGGGTGAGCCAAATCAGAGCTGAAGGGACATCTCACACACAATGCAGCACACACACATAGGAAGCAGAGCACCCCAACATCCAACACAATGTGGTACAAACACCAACATTTGCACAACCGAACACAGGACACAAGTGCACCCGCTTGTGGCCGGTAAACGGCCATACGCATCTGGCAAAGCACGAAACAGGGACATGATAATGCACAAGTACAAACCCACAGCCCTGATGGGGTAGCAATGCACGTATGGCAGGGAGCCAGAGAGTCTGTGACACACACATTGGCATACAAATCAAGACACAACACAGTTGGAGACAAGTGAAAGTGCGGAAACTTTATCAACAAGTGCGTGTCAGTATGGCCAAGAGAAGTGCCATGATATGCAGACCAATGCAGCAGCATGTCTGAATGAGGAACATTGGAAAGCGCCCTTGTCCACCCCGGGGGAGTCCATCACCAACACAAGTCAGTGCCAACCTGCGTTGGTTGTCCGCGCATGGATCAGGAGTCCAGGCCAATGCAGCCATGTCCACTGTCGTCTTGGGACATGTGACCAGATTCCCAACATGCAACCAGGCGTCGGGACACGTGCAATGGGTCACATCCAGTTGTGGCTGCAGGTACCTTGTCACTCGTCCATGAACGCGAGTGCAGCAGCGTAGGCCAACATCTCCAATGAGAGATCGTTGTCCACCACATCTGACATGTCGTCGACGTAATCCATCAGCTGACCCGGACAGATGTGCTGACTCCAACCCCTGGCCCCAATGTGCACCAAAGCCCAATCGGGTAGTGGCTCAATGTGCTCACTGCACATGACGACTCGTGCAATCTCCCAGGTCCAGTTGCCAGCATGCATGCCAAACATCCATGCATGCCATAAACGGGCATCACGGTGACACTCCTGGTCGTGGGCCAACAGGGGGCGCACACACACGTCGAAATCCAGGTCAGCTACCGTTACGTTGGAGAGGCAGACATCCATGGTCCACTCGAATATGCACGAGCGACAATGCAACACAGGCTGAACGCAGGTGACATTCGCAAGGCGGAAGCTCAGCTGGTAACTGATCCGCAGCACTGGCAATGGCAGTGCCCCCAGTACATGCAGCAGACATGCACGGTTCAGGTCCACGTGACTGGAGTCGAGCATGTGTCCGTGATGGTTTGCCATTGCGTCAGTGGCTCCACTTGAAGCAGCACTGGCTTGCCCTGCGCCAGTCCTGTGGATGAAATGGCACAGCTCGGAGCAATGAGCAGTGTCTGTGTGCAACGGGTGCAGGCCTGAGGTGGGGTGGGAGTACGTGTGAAGGCCATTTCACGCACGCTAACTACGACCAAGGACTTCTGCGTGTGGGATGTGTACACGTTGGTCTCAGGTCGGGCAGTGCATAGTGTGGGAGTCGCAAGTAAATGCTATCGTATCTGTCAGGGGGTGCTGGCCACATGCAAGTCCCAGCTTGGAGCTGCACATGTGCCACCGCCTGATAGTACAGACAAAGGACCCTTCATCCCTACAGTAACTTCACCATCTGCATGCATTCAGGAGATGTACAGAGGCCTGTCGTGGGTGTGGTGGGATGTCTGCGACCCTGGGAATCATGGATGATATGCCCAGCACGTGGCACATGAGCGGCCTCACTGTGTGTTACGTTGCCTCACAGCTGCTCCTCCTTCCCATGAGCCCCCACACTTGTGTGCGCTGCGCGGTTGTATCACGTGCACTCCTACAGCACACCATTGTAATGCCTGTCCGCGCATGTCCAGCGGCATGCCAACAACACCGTGATGCTGGCCTTTGAAGGTGTGCGGCCATGTGAGTGTAGGCCAATGGTCCGGACAGGGCAGACACAGGTGTACAGTCCATGGCTGGCTGTGGTCACGCTGCGATTGAGGCTAGGCAACTGACTCATGCAGCCGCAGGACTGATACACATAACACTTGGCATGCATGTGCCAAGACCCCGAGCGGTCTTGCGCTCCTACATTTCCCCGTCGGTGCGGGCCCGCCCTCCTGGTGCATGCTACATTGCAACATCGACTACTGTGGCCCTGGTGGCGACAACACCCCAACACAGAGACACACTTACCGCACTTCCTGCCCAAGGCCAGGTCCGAGCCACGCCCTGCTCCCCCTGCCGAATCAGCTCACCCCTGCACTGACCTGACGTACGCCGGACCAGCACACGCCGCTTGTGCATGCAGGGGGTGGCGGGTGAAGCTACATGTCCAAGGTCACTGCCAACGCTGAGGTGACATGGTATCGTCCGCTGAAGACAGCACACTGTGATGTTGCAGGGCCCGTGCCCATCATGCTTACACAATGACCACACGGACACACTTGCTCAGATGGTGTGAATGGCTAAGGGCACGTGCGCCCGGCCACATTTATTAGCAGGCACACATATCGAGTGACACCTGTGTTGGATGTGTGTGGGGTGTGTGCACACCAGCCGGCAAGGGCTGCCTCGTGCAGTCAGAAATCAACAACAGTGTACATCGTAAAGGACACAACCATTCAACCATAAAGGCCCCATGACTTGTGCTGCACAGAGTTAGTGGCCCCAGATGCACAGCATCCTGCACGGGCCTACCGCCACGGGCCGCTGACTTGCGGGGCACTGGGGCAGGGTCACGAGTGCAGAGCAGGTTTCCGTAGATGACAAAGGGGCTTGTCGCGGAGTGTCTCGGTGGACAGTGGAAGGTGTACCCCCAGGGCATGATGCAGAGGGCAGAACCACGCTGAAACAGTCACTATGGTGGAGGTGAATGGAACAGACACATGTCGCATACCAAGTCCGGTCCAGCCAGATGAAGATGCAGAAAACCCCCAGGCCATGGACTCAGACGCCAACAAGGTCCAACCAGATAGTGCCCATGACTCATTGCGCACAGAGTTAGTGGCACCAGTGCTGTTAGGGGATGCCGCCTGCGATGAGGCGTGTCCAATGGTGTGGACTCCTCCACATCTTACCCAAGACACAGTTCCACATGTGTGACCTACTGGACCGCAGTGTAGGCCTGAGGCAGCGGTCAGCACGGGCCATTCACCGAGTGTCGCCGGCTTAGGTTGGATGGTCCCACCGGCCTGCATAGTTCAGGTTCAGTGGCACCACGGCACGCGGACTTGCGGTGAACAGGGTTGATGGCACCAAGTCAGTTGTTGATAGTGTTCGATTACCTCCGTGACTCTGATCCGGCTTTCGTCCGGACTAAGCCGCATCTTCCTCTTACTCCTCTCCGTGCGTTCACTGGTGTGGACTCTGCCATTCATGATTCACGACTAAGTGCTGGATGTGGGACCTACTGGTCCGCAGGGTAGGCCGGAGCCCTCATCCACGTGTCGCCGGCTTGCGTTGAACAGGGTTAGTGGCACCACGTGTCGCCGGCTTGCGTTGAACAGGGTTCAGTGGCACCACGTGTCGCCGGCTTGCGTTGAACAGGGTTAGTGGCACCACGTGTTGCCGGCTTGCGTTGAACAGGGTTAGTGGCACCATGTGTCGCCGGCTTGCGTTGAACAGGGTTAGTGGCACCACGTGTCGCAGGCCTGCGATACGGAATTATGCTTCACTGATCGAAGGGAGTCTGGTGCTGTGGCCGCTGCCACGGACCTGGGGTCACTGCCATTCAAGACTCAGGACACAGTTCCACATGTGGGACCTACTGGGCCGAAGAGGACGCCGGTGGAGTATGTCGATGAGAAAGGAGTAATGTGGGCCAGCGTCGTGGGGGCCAGCGATGGTCTGCGGAGGCTGCAGAGGTCACGGGACTGGGGCTTGGAGCTTGCACTGGCACGTGGTCGGCCCTCTTTGACAGACGCCGGTGTAGGCAGGTGAGCGGAGCCTCGTTGGTACGCTGGGGCAGGCATGACAGGTCTGGGGACCAGCGGACCGTGGTGCAGCAGGCGCACAGGGACGCAGGCCGCGCTCGGCGCAGGACTCGTGGCGGGCTGAGAGGCGCCGCCCTGGCAGACGCGTTGTCCATTCCGAATGAGAACCACGCCCAGTGCGACAGGCTTTTTCTTCACACCCCTACGCAGGCCTGGCGTACGCAGGTCCAACCCACTCCGCCCGCGCATGCAGGGGGGGACGTAACGTGCGACATTTCCGCATTCTGCCCCACAGCCTGTGGGGACATGGTAGCATCCACTGGCCACTACACTCCATGCACCAGCAGTTGATCTCCACATGGCCATTTCCGTGGTTTGCACACTGTGGTCTGTCCGGCACCTCCACGCCACACCTGGCATTGGGTAGGTTCACATTCCTTAGTCACTTGCCGCTCTCGCACATGCCTGCTCCATGCCTCTCCTCACATCCTGCTATTGTGTGTCTGTGGTGCCATGCCGTGGCTGGGTTGTGGGCATGGCAAGGCCAAGTTCCCAATGGAGTCGTGTTGTCGTGTCTGGTCGGTTGGCATGTTGTGTGGCATGTTGAATGTAGTTGTGCTGCGTGCCCATTGCCAGTGTCGTGAGTTGCATGACTGTGGGCTGGAGGTGTGTGGTGTGTTCATTTTGGACTTACCAATGAGCACTGCAGTTCCATGGGTGCCATCCTGGGAGCGCTGGGTGATGATGGACTGTCGGGAGATGTGAGAATCATGCACTCTGCCTGGGGAGTTGGCCACGACATTGTTGAGGAGTCCCGGGCGGTCCACTATTGCCTGCACATTCATGGGATGCGTGTGCTTTCTGTTGTGGCAGTTGTGTGCAGTGTCGGCAGGGGGCACGAGGGGTACATGTGTGCAGCTGATTGGCCCCGACACGTGAGGGAATCCAGCTATGGCGTAGGGGCCTTGCTTGGTCTCCAGCTGCTCCTGTGCAGTGTGGGTGAAGTGGAGGTGCTGGGGTACCAGGCTGATGTTGGCATCCAGGACAGGTGTGATGACCTTGGATGGGGCTGGCTGTGTGACTCCTCCGACTCTGGCAGTTGTGGGTTGGATGGTACCAGAGGCTGACATGTGCAGCGCAGCCGGCAGCTTTGTCTGCGGAGGGATGTTGGCTGTCCGCTGGGTTGGTACTGTCAGCAGGTGGGGGATGTGGGTCAGGATGCGGGCGATGGTTGTCCTTTTGGGCCTGTAGTGGGCAATGTCCTCCTCTGGCGTTGGGTCTGGGCGGCAGGTGCGTTTCAGGTGGGTCCGCTGTCTTTGTGTACGCTGCCTCTGTGGTGTTCCCGGGGGGGGGGGCAGGACGGGTCCTGGGGGTGGTGGCGGGCCTGGGGTGGGTGGCGGTGGGTGTTGTGACCCTCATGTGTCTCGGAGCTGCATGATCATTGTCTCCATGGCATCTGTGGGTCTTCAGATGTGGCTCTTGGCTGGGCTCCCTTTCATGCTGCAGGTAGTCGTCCTGCTTAACACCAGCAAAATGCAAAACACACAAGATGATGGACGGAATGTTGCACAATGGCAAACATTCACCCCCAGTCACAGATCTGGGTTTAATCCATCGTTATTTTGCTTCACCACGCCACCCCAGTTCAGACATGGCCATATGCAAATCAGTCTTGACCCTGTGCCTCATGGGAACAGTCCAGACCGAACTGCCAAGCCATGTCTTCCCTGGACCGGAATCAAGCATCCTAGGACCGGTTTCGGGCATTCAGCCCTCATCAGCCAGGATAGCCTGACTCCAGTGGCGCAGTGAGCACGGGACCCACGTCTGGGCATACCCTTCCCACTTGGGGCGAATTGCAAAACACACAAGATGATGGACGGAATGTTGCACAATGGTCAGAACATTCACCCCCAGTCACAGATCTGGGTTTAATCCATCGTTATTTTGCTTCACCACGCCACCCCAGTTCAGACATGGCCATATGCAAATCAGTCTTGACCCTGTGCCTCATGGGAACAGTCCAGACCGAACTGCCAAGCCATGTCTTCCCTGGACCGGAATCAAGCATCCTAGGACCGGTTTCGGGCATTCAGCCCTCATCAGCCAGGATAGCCTGACTCCAGTGGCGCAGTGAGCACGGGACCCACGTCTGGGCATACCCTTCCCACTTGGGGCGAATTGCAAAACACACAAGATGATGGACGGAATGTTGCACAATGGCAAACATTCACCCCCAGTCACAGATCTGGGTTTAATCCATCGTTATTTTGCTTCACCACGCCACCCCAGTTCAGACATGGCCATATGCAAATCAGTCTTGACCCTGTGCCTCATGGGAACAGTCCAGACCGAACTGCCAAGCCATGTCTTCCCTGGACCGGAATCAAGCATCCTAGGACCGGTTTCGGGCATTCAGCCCTCATCAGCCAGGATAGCCTGACTCCAGTGGCGCAGTGAGCACGGGACCCACGTCTGGGCATACCCTTCCCACTTGGGGCGAATTGCAAAAGGCAGGTGTTAAATCCCTGCTGCTACCGCGGCTTATCGCGTGGTTTTGACTCGCATCGCAGATCTGGCAGTTCGTTGTGAAAGTGGTGTTGTGGTTTTTTCACGTGTTTCTGCACGGGAACGCCTACTCTGCATCTCATTAGGGTTAGTTGGTGGTGTCCACCGTGGAG
Organism: Calotriton arnoldi; assembly: GCA_963921515.1. NCBI lineage: Eukaryota > Metazoa > Chordata > Amphibia > Caudata > Salamandridae > Calotriton > Calotriton arnoldi. Next base: position 1,256,643 of record CAWUFW010004239.1, read on the forward strand.
ATAAATTTTGGGGCAGTTATCGCAGGAATACTGGCAATGTCTGCAGTTTGCACCCGCTTGTGAATGGGGTGTTAAATCAATCTCCACTTTAGATGGGTTAAGGTGGAGATAAATCGGCGGTAGGTCCTTGTGAATATGCCCCTAGCAGAGTTAGTTATGGTAGGCAATAGTGTAAGGTGCAGGAGCGAAATACGGAATCAAACAAATCTAAACTAATGACTTTACAAATGCAATCATTTCAACATAAAATGGGAGGGGAACCCTATACTGGAGAGGGGAGCACGGCGGACATAGAGGTGGACAGCATGTTGAAATAATGGAAGAGGTAGAGGTGAGCAAGTCCCTCCTGGAGAGCTGTATTTTGGTTGAAGCCAGTTGAGACATTGGGAAAGGGATTGTCCCAAGCTAATGTCAGAGATTCCTTCCCAGTCTGATCCTCCTGACTTTAGTCAGATTCAATATCCAAATTAAGAGTGCCCACGACATGTCAATTGTGCTGTGAGCATCCTAATCTCAGAAGATCAAATGGGTCTTTTTCTGATAAGCATGATTGATGGTAAACTCAAATCGTTTTTTACTGACTCCATCACAAGTTGATTTGCCCTGAAAACCATCTTCTTTGCCTCTCTCGGGCTTGTCTATTAAAGCATTCAGTATTTCGAACATAAGCATTCCCCATCATATTACTGATCCTGCTTGAGTGACATCTGAATCGTATCATTGATAAACATGCCTTTTTGGTGGGTCCTACATCACTCGCAAATTTATTGGGAAGAGATTCTTAATGTAAATTGAATTGCACTTTATTTTGCATTAGTGAAGGAGCCTGCCTCCAAGCTCCCCAGAATAACGAAAATGGAGCTTTAATTGTATTATGTCAATCTGATCCTCAGAATGTTGAATGTGAAACACGAATTTCTGAGTCTTTCAGCAAATTATTTGAACAAGTTAATTCTATCTTGGGGTGTAAGCATGCACATGATGTTTGGTGTATAATTTCAAATGAACACATTAAGATCCATGTGAACCCAATGAAGAAACTACCTCCTGTTCCACAATATTCCTGGTGACCCAAGGATGAAGATTGGATTCATCTTGTCATTGGAGATCTGATTAAGCAAGGGGTTCTATTGCCCACTGTGAGTACCTGAAATACCCCTATTCTCTTGATTTAAAAAGCAGACAAGAATGTGTAGCCCTTTCTCCAAGATATCGGTGTCATCAATAATATAGTTTCCCCCAGTTTTCCGGTGTTGTCTAATCAAGCCACCATGCTTTCTTGTATCCCAGCCACTGTCCGATAGTTCACTGTTCATTGTACAGATGAAGCAAGCACTTTCTGCACCTGTATTGGGGGTTCCTGATTGCGGTAAACTTTTCACATTATATTGTCATGAATGAAAGGGTTTTGCTCTTGGAGTATTGGTGCAGGATTGAAGGGATCAGAAGAACACCATTATTCCTCTGCTCTTGACCATGCGGTGGCAAGACTCCCACCTTGCCTGCACCCTGTTGCAGCAGCAGCCCATCTTGTAGAAGCATCAGCAAACATTGTTTTGGGTTCCACTATCATTGTAGCAGTCTACTGTTTCATAGATTCCCTTCTGCTCACTATGAAAAGACAACACCTTCCTACTGCCGATTGAGCCGATATGAGGTATCGTGGTTGTCAGCCTCCCACATCACTCTGACTCATTGTCCTGCTTTGAACCCAGCCTCTTTGATGCCCACCTCTCAGAAGGGCAAGCTACATGATTGCAACCACCGAACACCTGACCAAACCTTCCATTATTCTGTTGATGCACAAATACTCAATAGTGAACTCACTTATAATGTAGATGTTTCTTGCTTCAGAAAAGATGCTGGAATCCTTGTAGCTGGATATGCTGTATGCACCCTACACAAAGTTGTAGAAAGACAACATTTACTCCGTGTGCACTAGGCCAAGGTAGCGAAGCTTGTTGCCCTTACCCATGCTTATGTATTAGCCATGAAAAAGGTTGTTGCTGTATTTATCAAATCCAGAAATGCTTTTGGAGTGACTCTTGACTCGGCTTTTGTGATGCAATGAGCGTTCCAAACTGCTGAAACCCCCATTAAAAATTAAATGTAAGTTCAAAATCTGTTAGATGATGTCATGTTGCTTTCCAAAACTGCTACTGTCAACTGTGCTAGTCATCAATCTTTGCAAGATGAAGTCTCTCTGGGAAATGCTCTCACCGATCAAGCTGCTGTATGTTATGGAAAGGGATGCATTTCCTGTATCTTTACTTAAAGATCCGTCAATGTACAGGAGTAGGCTTTGGACACTGGAAAACCAGATATGGGGTTAGCAGAATATTAATCGGAACTCCGATGGAGCATGGAGGGACAGCACTAGGAGAGTGATAGCCCCAAAATTTAGCTTCTCAACTTACCCCGTCGTAACAAATTGGGTTATTGATTGAGGTGTGTGTGATACCCTACTCAAGCAAAAACCACAGTGTTTGTCAGGTTAAACCACAAAAGTCACTAATTTAATCCTGTGCTTAACCCTCTGGTAAAATGGCACAAAAGCAGTCAGTTTTAACCAAGAGGCACTGTGTAGAGTATTTATGCAGCATGCCAGCAGTAATAAAGTGAAAACACAACTTAAGAAAAATTCGGAAACAACTTAGAAAAATAGGATAAATTAGAACAAATAAAATGGCACTAAAACAAATGTATTCAAATCAGTAGAACCGGAATTATGTATTTTCTTAATTTTTAGTGAAATCTAGCACCTAAAAGATCAAAGTGTCAACTGTGGGTATTTTGTCGCACAAGACTCCGGCAAAGTCAAACGTTAAGGCCAACCATGATGGAGTTCGGGTCGGATACCCAAGGAGGATTCGGCTTGGTCTCGGGATACCTTCAGACTTAGGAGAGATTTAGAAGAAATGTCTAGGAGAAGGTAGTGTTCAGCGTGACAAAGCTGCAGTCTGTGTCTGAGAAGGAGTTGTCATCACCAGGGAGCATGGACGAAGTCTTCGTGAAGTTGTCAGTGATGGCGGGAAAAATCTCTGAGTGGGAGTAGTCCTTGGAGTCATTCTGGTAGTTCTGAGGTCAAGTGCAAAGCAGGCCTCAAACAACAAGGCAGTCCTCAGGGAGCAAGGCAGACCTCGAGCAGCAGAGCAGTCCTCTGGTAGCAGCAGGGCAGTCATCTGGGGGTCCGGGCAGTCCTTCTGAAATCTTCCACAGGTCCAGGATTGTATTGAAGAGTTGCTCTGAGTGTCTAATATTTATACCTGGTGCCAGCCTTTGAAGTGGGGGGATCTTCTAGGCTACCACCACATCTGGTTCAACAAAGATCTCCCCTTCGTCTGCCAAGGCTCTGTTAGACCTGGCAGCCTTTGCGTGGGTTTCCCCTGCATTTTTTGCCTTTGCCTCCTGTATTTGTACAGTGTGATGGATTACGTTTTGCTGATCTAGATGCTTTGAGCACTTTGTCACTGCTGTTCAGTGCCAAAGTGCAAGTGCTCCCTTTGTCAATTGTTGTTATGGATTGGTGTTTCCATTATTGGTTTATTTGTTTTACTGTTAAGTCCCTAGTACAGTGCACCATGTGTGCCAAGGGCCTGTAAACCGAATGCTGCTAGTGGGCTTGCAGCACTGATTGTGCCACCCACACAAGCAGCCTTGCAACAAGGTCTCAGGCCTGCCATTGCAGTGCCTATCTGCCCGGTTGTGTATTGACTGTCTGGCTTTGGAGTGACAGGGGCTGGGATGTGCATTCTGTTCAGACAGCCACTTGGGGGGTTGAGGTGTGTCCAGCCTTTCCAGGGTGAGTCAGGGCTGGGTTGAATAGACCTGGGTTGCATTCAGAGTAAGGGGAGGAGATTTCCTTTACACCTGAATGGGCCTAGTCTGCCAAAGACAATGCTGTCTCCACCTCCTGACAGGAAGCTGAACCAGAGAGGACAGAACTGGTTTTGGCTGGGCAAAGAGCTTCTCTGCCACAGAGAACAAAGGATTTTGTATTATAAAAAGAGGGGCCCAGACCCCAGACTTTTAGATCACTTCTGGGAATCAAGAGGAACATTTGCCAAGGAGAAGAACTGGAGAAACTGAGGAGGAATACTGTCCCTGCGCTGTTTGCTGTCTGGGGTTGCCCTGCAGTGGATACTTTCTGCCAAGGAAAGGAGAAGGACTTTGCTGTGTGCTGTGTCCCCTGCTTGAGGAAGATCTCCAAGGGCTTGTAATAGAGCTTGCCTCCTGTTCTGAAGTCTCAGGGACACAAAGACTTCACCCCCCCCTGGACTCCTTTGCTGGGAGTTCTGACCTGCTGAGAGGTGCCTGACACTGTTCTGGACCTCTGGAGGGGCTGGAAACTGCAAGAACTGTGAAAATCGACATATTGCCTGTTTCCGCCGTATCTCAGCAGTGCGAGAAGAATTTTCCGATGCATCGCCGCCGCGGAAGAATCGACGCAGCTCCTGCTCGCGGCTGAAGTGTCTGCCGTGCGCCGAATCCTGTGCACCGATCTCTGAAGTCCGAGATCATCGCACCGATTCTGACGCAGGCCCTGTCGTGGAAGAACCGACGCATCGAGGGGACGCGGCTGGAATCATCGCAGCGCGCCCCGGCTCTTCACGCATCGCATCGTACCAGATAGTCACGCATCGCATCGAAGCGTCAAGTCTGTTGCATCGTTGGGGGACGCAGTAAGAAACTGACGCATCACCTCCGCACGCAGTAAGAAACAGACATATCACCTCCTTTCCGGTAAGGAAACAACGCATCACCTCCCCTGCGCAGCAGTAAGGAACCGATGCATAGCCTCCCCCGGAGCAAGGAACCGACACATCACCTTCCCTGCGACCCTTTTTGCCTGCATTTTTCAACGCATCCAAGGTACTTGTGTAAAAGTGTCACATCCAACATTTTCTTGGAACAGAACTGTTTCTACCTTTTAAGAATCATATTTTTAGTACTGTATTGTGGATTTTTGTCATTTCAGTCTTGTTTTCACTGTATTACTGTATGTGTGCACAAATGCTTTATACACTGCCTCTGAGATAAGCCTGTCTGCTCGTGCCAAGCTACCAAGGAGGTGAGCAGGGGTTATTTTAGAAGTGTATCCCCCTTACCCTGACTAGGAAAAAGAGTCCCTACTTGGACAAAGGTGCAAACCATTGCCAACTAGAGACCCCCATTTCTAACAAGGTGCATACAAAATAAATGAAGCAAAACTAAGCCTGGAGCTCAGGGATGATACTTTAAATAAATTCAATATTAACTGAAGTTTGAATGTTTTCCATTACTTAATACTTGCAAACCCTTGGGAGGTAAGAGATCTTCTACTGTAAAGTTGGAGGTAACAGTGCCTTTGCGTATTAATTGTCTTCCTCATTTTCCCATCAGGTGCTTGGTGTAATCCTTACACTAGGCTGGTAATTTAACAAGGTTGGGGAAAATTGTTTGTAATAAATTGTGGCTGGATTTGTAACATATTTACTTTGAAATATCAATCATCTGAATATACACATCTCTGTCAGCTGCTAATGTGCAGATCATAACGTTCACCAGAGCCCATGTTGAGAGGTTCTTAAGGTCTGACATGTATTGATCCTACCAATCCTTTGCTCTTTTGCTATATGAGGCAGGCTAATATTTATACAGTGTGTGAGAGACAGCTACTCATTTTTTAACTTTATCTATATATTGCATTGTATTAATAGATCAATAGTTGGAATTCAACTGGAATGTAGTAGAGCACTGTGAGTGGCAGACAGGAATATTCATGGTGGTGTACATGTGGGGTCCCTTTCATGAACATACTTTCTTAGTGAAGGTGCCAAATGTATGCCTGCAGTCTCTCGGGGGCCTGCTGTACAAGGGAAGGCAATCGTATTGAAAGGGCCTATATGTTAAATCAGGGTAATAGCCATCATTAAGGCAGGAAGGCGAGGTGCAGGGTTGCACATTCCTCAAAGGAAAATACCAGCCATGTTGTCATGTTTTCTGGTTCTGGAAGGATCAGAGCCAGTAGCTCAGTAATAACAGTTTTGTAAATTCCACTGCATTCTTTTTTACCATGACAATTCTACCCCTTCTTGGTTTAATAATTATTTAGAAATAGTTTACATAGCTTGGAAATACTTCTGCAGTGATTTTGTCTTGGGTTAACTGCCTTAAGTTTATATCGCAAAGGCGAAAATTCACTGGCTTTGGCAGATACTTCAATTTTTTCAAAGGCATTGACTTAAAAATACAGGCAAATTGGGTATAATACTGTCCACGTCTGTCTTTAAGTACCCTGGTAAGGGACAGATGGGTCAATTGTCCTTGCTACTCCACTGCGGAAAACAAACTATAACCAAGATTTGTGGAGCACTGTAACTGTAGCTCCACCTGTACACGTCACAGAAGTGTAATATTTGTGTGTGCTTAGCACCATATAATCTATGTGCCTCAATCCTATTAATGCAAATTGAAGCACTAAGCACACTGTTGGAGTGTATTCACTGTAAAAAGTAGTCATTTATATAAGTGTGTGATCTAATAATTCTTATTATGATGTCACAAATTGTAGTTCTCTTTCACATTTACACTTGTGCATTTTGAGTTATATTGCTTATTGAAATTTCATTCTTATGTACTCAAGTATACATTTATTAATGCTCTGCATTTACTCTGTAATTGCCAGTGTCTATATAATTATGTATTTACTCTGCATATTGACTGTTTTATTAAGTTGGCTTAACCAAAGGCCTTAAGCATTTGGCCTTCAATGTTTAACCTTCAATCTAAAAAGTTTGCCTGCTCTGCAATGTTCTTTCTTTCTTTTGCAGGTGCATTCACACGATCTCATAGTCAGAGAATGGCAAATTGTGTACTAGAGATAGTGAGTTACCGGAGAAGACTTTTTGGCAAGAATGCAAGTTGATAATAAACTAAAAAGAAGACTTCTATTCACGTCATATCAGGAGCAGGGAGACATCCAAGGTTGTTCTGATGGTCAAATCGTAGAATGGGATGAACGAGTAAAGTTGACAAGTTCCATTGTAAGATGGAGGAAAACTATTGGAATTCTTGAATGTTCGGTGGCTTAACTGGTGTTCGCACTTTAGTCTTGAGAGCAGATACTCTTTGGACTCTGAGAGGTTTAGATCTCTGCTCATATTTCCATTGTGTGGTTTCATGCTATACTTTGCCTCGTTTGGAGAACTTTTACTAAAGTCTCCACTATGCTTACACCTTCCTGCTTTCCCTGATTTAACTAGGTTTTCTCTAGCCTTCAATTTCAGTTTAGGATTAGTTTAGGTAACATGATTATTTATGTACAGACAGGAGGATTGGAACCTGCATACTAACCACCATGGGATGAACAAGTAAAATTGCCAAGCTCCATTGTAAGGTGGAAAACTACTGGAATCAATGACATGAAATTCTTGAATGTTCAGTGGTTTAGTTGGTGTTCACACTTTAGGTGTGAGAGGAGATACTCTTTGGAATCTGAGAGTTTCAGACCTCTGCTCATATTTCCATTGTGTGGCTTCATGCTATACTTTGCCTCGTCTGGAGAACTTTTACTAAAGTCTCCACTATGCTTACACCTAGGTTTTCCCTAGCCTTCAATTTCAGTTTAGGATTAGTATAGGCGACTTCAGATTTATTCATGTACAGACAGGAGGATTGGAACCTGTATACTAACCACCAAATTTTGTTTTGTATTCTTTGCATTGCCATAACTGAATTCCTTGTATGCTGTTTGTTACTAAGGCTTAATTTTGTTTGATGATATGGCATACCCGTTGTGATTCTATATTTCTACACCATGTTTCTGAGCCATACCAAGGGTCCAAGACCGGAGGGTCATCACCGGGGAGTCAGGAACTCACTGCAGCTGGGTCCACGGAGCTTTTTATGTCCCTGAGGCTCAGACCAGGAGGCCTGCAGACTTGCCCTTGGAGTCACTCTGGTGTCCTGGATTCAGGGTGAAGTTGCAGGTCCAGTTGTCTTCTCACCTAGGCAAGAGGGCAGCAGGTCAGCACAGCAGGGCAGCAGTTGCTTCAGAGCAGCAGTCCAGTACAGCGGCAGTCCTTCCAGCAGCACAGTAGTCCTGCTTCCTGGCAGAGTATCCACAGGTCCAGGAGTGTACTGCAGAGTTGGCGTCTGAAGTCCAGTATTTATACCCAGTTATGCCTTTGAAGTGGGATGACGTTTCTAGAGGCATGCCTTTGAATTGCACAGGTGCCCTCCCTTCCTGGCCCTGGCACCAGACTAACTGCAGGGGTATGCAGCCCTTTGTGTGGAGACTGGAAACAGCCTATTCAAGTGTAAGTGGGGCTGGGCCCAGCTCCTCCCTCCCATCCTGCCAGTGATGGTCCATCCAGTCACACCTAAGCTCCCCATTGTGTGTGACTGTCTAGGAGGAATACACAAAACCTAACTGTCAACTACATCCAATCATGTGACCCACAAACAGGCTGCAGCCACAAAATGGCTAAGGCAAGAAAATGCCAAATTTCCAAAAGTAGCATTTTCAAACTTGTAATTTAAAATCCAACTTCACCGTAAGTTAGGATTTTAAATTCCAATTCCCGAGACATCAAACATGAACTGCTTACCTGTATCCATTTGGAACTTACACTTATAAGCTGTAATAAGGCAAATCCGATGTTCTCCCATGGGAGAGATAGGCCTTGCAGTAGTGAAAAACAAATATAAGAGTTTTTCACTACCAGGACATGTAAAATTTAAAGGTACATGTCCTTCTTTTTAAATGCATTGCACCCTGCCCTCTGGCCTGCCTAGGACCTATCCTAGGGGTGACCTATATGTATTAAAAAGGAAGGTTTGGGCCTGGCAAAAAGTTCAATTTACTAGGTCAAAATGGCTGTTTAAAAACTGCACACACAGGCTGCAATGGCAGGCCTGAGACATGTTTAAAGGGCTACGTAAGTGGGTAGCACCATCCGTGCTGCAGACTCACTAGTAGCATTTAATATACAGGCCCTGGGCACATGTAGTGCCACTTTACTAGGGAGTAATAAATAAATTAAATATGCCAATTGGTTATAAGCTAATTCTGCCACGTGTAAAGGAGAGAGCACAAGCACTTTAGCACTGGTTAGCAGTGGTAAGGTTTCAGAGTCCTAAAAGCCAACAAAACAAAAGGGTTCAGAAAACAGGAGGGTGAAGGCAAACAGTTTGGGGATGACCTTGCAGAAAGGTCCAAGTCCAACAATCAGCAAGGTGCTATTACTCCAGAATAAAATGAAAGATGTCTGCTGCAATATTATGTTTAAAAGCTATACAATGAAATTCCTCCCAAGCTGACCTCTGCCTTTGACTTGTACACTAACTTTGGGTTTCTATTTGGGTTGATGTGCTCCTGCAGTGTCCAGCACAGTAGCCATTACAGCAATTGGTCATAAAAAAAATTCAAATGCTTGTGTGGCTGACCTCTCGGTGTGCACTTCAGATCACTTACAATCACTCCGACTCCAGACCTCATCTCCTAATTTTTTTATGAAGCAATGGTTCACCTGGGACTCATTTACAACAAGTAGTCTACTTTTCGCTGCATACGCAGTTATACAAAATATTGCCAGTGCCTGGTTACAGTAATTTTATGGAATTATATTTAATAGTTATGAAATAGTCATAATTTAGGGATCATATATATGCATAATATTAAAAACATTCCGTGTGCAGTGTCCCCAGTGCTCACAATAGACAATAATCGTGCTTAGACAGTGTGTGCAAATGCAAAAATAAATGGCCAAAAAACATATAATGTTATAGGCTGTGTATCTCCTGGAGTCTATTTGTAAGGGTGTCGACAGTTCTTCAACCTCTTATCTGAGTATTAAGGTAATCATCAGGACTGTAAATGATTTGGGCCACCTACGGTGAAATATGGGTGCATTAGTCCATATGTAAAGTAGTTTAGAGAAGCTAATGTTCAAAATACATAGGGCCATATTTATCAAGATTGTGCATTGCTCTTGTGCAATGCAAGGGGACGCATGAGCGATGCAAAACCTCCATGAGATTTATCAAGTCACACAAGGCCACCTTGCTTGGCCCTGAGTGGCTTAACAAATCTAGAGTAACGCATGGCAGTGCAAATCGATGCCTTGTGTTATTCTGTGGCAGAGAGGCGTGCCATGAGTGGAGCGTGGGTGTTCCCACGCATCAACCCACGGATTCGGACACATTCCCAGATTTACCAACATTGGTAAAACTAGTAATGCATAAAAATTGTACACCTCTCCACCAGAGGCGCAACAAGGAGATATATCTTTATTTCTGCTTGTTATTTCCTCTTTCCAAGTGTGCAGCAGAAAGAGGAAAATGCCTCTTGGGATTGTTTTTGTGCAGGAAGGAAACCTTCCTGCACAAAAACAATCCTGCCTGCAATGCAGGAACCCTTGCAACATGACGCAAGGGTGCCTGCATTGGGGCTAGGCAGGACAGGAACGCACCATATAAATGTAAATACTGTGCATTCCTGTGCGGTGCAGCAAGTTGATTTGTTGTGGTGCGTTGCATGCATGACTTTTTGATAAATTTGGCCTGACGTGTTTACTCACAAGGGGGTCTATGGCTTTCCAGCTTGGTGGTAATACTTACAGCAGCAATCTGTGGGCCTTAATGTAAGGGAAATAGAAAGAATGTGTGAATTCCCTTATCATAAGCCATGCCAATATGAAATGGATTACTCACATGGAAGGTCTAATGATTTTCAGTCTGGTGGTACTGAGTATGTCAGCAATCTTTGTGTCTAATTGTAAGGAAATTAAATAGAAGATAGTGTGAGGCCACATACAGTTAGACAGCGTCTGAGTGAATCACATCAAAAGGAAAAGTACTCACATGCTTGAGTAGGAGGGACCCGATCTAGGGATAGTATGAAAACATTATTTTTTGTGGATGGGCTCTGACATATATTTGTTGTGACACTGGTTAAATAAATCACCGTACTGTAGGGATGAGCTGGTGGTCCGAGCAAGGTAAGCTTCAAGAAGCTTCAAGAATGCAATTATGTTATCTCTAGATATAATTCCTTAAAATAAGAGGCATGTTTCTCCTTGTGACCAGGTACTGGGAGCATGTTGAAGTACTGTGTATGCAACACAAAGTTAAAATACGTGATTTAAATGACTCCCAGGTGAACTGTTGTTTCATAAAAATGTATATATACCCAGGTTTCCTTCAGAAGCATTGGGTAGCAATTGTATTGTTCATATATCTGATCTCCTAAGCTGTCATGTGCCATCAAGCATAGAAGTAGTCCCTGAAGGATAAGCCAATCAGTCAGTCTGCTATGCAAAGGCTGGGCAAAACATAATGCAAAAAATATCCAAATTATTGTCAAGCATGCCACGTATACAAACTATATCAATGTTGGGCTACATTTATGCACAATCTTGTATAGAATGCTCACTGTGTTGAAGTTGGGCTAAGAATGCCCATGAGGTCAAGGATGGCCTACCATTATGCCATGCAGGCAGACATGTTGCAGAGAATGCCCACTATGTAAAGCATGCCAGGGAAAACCAACATGTCGCTCAATCTGGCAACCTCTCAATTTGGTGAAACACAAGCTCAAGCGTACAAGCTAATTCACACTCGCTCACACTCACACATGCGTACAAGCAAGCAAACTTTCATTTTCACAGCTTCCGGACCCCTCCCAATTTACCTGGCAGAGTGCTTCCTCTACAGTTACAACCATGCCTGAAATGACCCTATCAAGCAAGTACAAGTCTTTTACCCATGTACATGAGAACTTTTTGTATAGCGCACATCCTTAACTGACGTATTTCAGGGTGCTCTCATGTGATAATGAAGGAAAAGGAGACTGTGAAAAAAGTAATTGTCTAGGATCATACAATGTCATCAGGCAGAATCTGGATTGATGCAAGGTTTCCTGGTTTCACGTTGTGCATTTCAGTCAGTATATGTTTACCTCTTTCATTCTCCTATTTTAGACTAAAGCGTAATGCTTTATGTTTATTTTTGGAGCTGTTAAATCAGTGCAAATGCATTCACATATTTCATGTAGAATCAGGTTGACAGAAAAAGCCTTGCTGGAAAAAACACAAACTTAATGCTAGCCAAGTATGCTATTTCATTGTTATTATTGGCTTCTCCCCAAACTGAACAAAGAGACCGATTTGAATACAGACTGAATATCCCCAGTGAATGCAATTACACCTATTAGCAACATAAAGCTCCAATGAAAAACATAATTATCGAGTGGCCTTGAAGGAATACCACATAGAGCTCAGGGCTACGCATCATCATTTTTATGCTGGAAAAATTGAGCAACACAGTTCAGCACAGAGTCTGTGCTGTTGTTAGCCTCTGAATCCATCAAGCAGGCCGGTGACGGGGGTAATACTGCAGCACGGACAATGCTGATTCTAAGTGCGGCCTTCGATACCGTGTCCCACGGCCTTCTGCTCAAACGACTGTGTTACTACGGAATCGGAGTCAAGGACCTGCAGTGGCTAGCTTCTTTCTTACAGAACAGCCCTTTCTAGGTGGCTCTAAAACCTTTTAATCTGAAGTTCTTCCGCTGCAGCAGAGTGTGCCCCAGGGTCCAGCATTAAGCCCTACTCTATTCAATCTCTATTTGCACCTCCTAGCTGATATCACTGCGTGTTATGGCTTCAACATCATGTCGGTCGCAGCTTATCTGTCTCAGGACGAGGAAAATACGGTGGCTCTATTAAGATCCTGCTTGTCAGAGCTGGCACAGTGGATGGACTACAGCTGTCTTCAGTGCTTTAAATGGGAAAAAATAAGTGCAGGTACTCATTAAAATGAGCTAGAGGTGTAGTGAGGGGGCGGGGCTAGTTGCAGCACATACCAAAACACATGAGAAATGTGTTTATATAAACAAAGCAGGTTAACTCATTACACAAAATGAAAGAGAAATGCCATAATATGTTAACATTTCCTTTTTTTTTGCAATATTTGCACCTTCTGAATGCCATACTGTTAATTGCTGTTGTTTGGCACAATACTATATATTTTTGAGCACGCAAGTAGGAAGAAACTGAAAATACCGCCACTTCAAACCAAAGCTCTTATGGCACCAAGCAAATGAAGCAAACAATCATGACCCTCCCCAGAAGATATCTCTTGTCTCTTCCATCGATCTATCCATTCATCCTTTCATCCTACCATTTTCCTGCTGATGTCCACCATTTAACCTTTACCTTCTATCGTCTATTCAGTCTTTCATCCATCATTCAGTTTTTCACCATTCCGTCTATCCACCCTTCATATCCAAACCTATCCATCTATCTCCAAACCTATCCATTCATCCTTTCACTCATCCATCTCTTTATCCACCCTTTCCCTCATCCATCAATCCTTTCGCTCATCCATCCATCAACCCTTTCACTCCTTTATTCCATCCTCCCTTTCACTCCATCCACCCTTTCACTTAATCCCTCCTTTCACTCATCCATCATCCACCCTTTCATCCATCCTCTCTACCTTTCATTCATCCATCCATCCATCCAATCTTTCACTTATCCACCCATCATCCGCCCTTTTATCCAATCATCCACCCTATTTCACCCACGCATGCTTTCACTCATCCATCCATCTATTCATCCATCCATCTATACATCCACCCTTGCTCACTCATCCATCCACTCACTCACTCACCCACCCACCAACCCTCCCTTTTACGTTATTTATGAATCTTTGTCGCCGAGCAGACATGTACAAACAAAGTGTCACCCATTTTCTTTAAAATACCTCCTGAGAGTGTCTTGATTCTCTCTCTTTCTCTCACTTTTTACTTACAAAAACAGGCATACAAATGCAGGCAAACACACAAACATAGCAGACACACAAAAGACTCAGGTATGATAAAAGCCATGTTTTCTCTTCACCTCCCATGGCTTTTTTATTTTTTATTAAACAAAAGAGAATTGACATCGTACATTACTAGAAAAGAGGGAGAATATCCAAATTGACATGTAATTACATTAGCAGTGATGATGATTCACACAGGTGACAGACCGGAGGTTACAGTTTTATAATGGATCAAGTTCTTCGTTTGGATGTACCATGGCTTTTTTAATTTCCACCAGGGCCTGATTGCCACTGCCAGGTGACTGACATGATTCCTGTGCTTGCACGAACGCACAGGATAGTGTGAATGTGACTGACAGCACAGGGCCTGGACAGGGACCCTGCTTTGTCAAACACAGCGTGATGGTGAGCACCCAGACATTATTCAAATGAGCCCTGCTGACTAGCTCAGCTGGGGCTCAGATCGGGGCTGCAGAAGCGGCGCCTTGACTGCCAGAAACACGTTCCACTCCTGCTCACCAGCACAGCCAATGAGCCTACCTTTTCATGAGTACCGGTACTCTCCTCTGAAGTAGAGAAGTGCCGGTACTCAGAGTGATTAATCTAAGAAGTGCCGGTACTCAGTACCGGTGAGTACCGGCCCATTTAAAGCACTGGCTGTCTTAAACTAAATGGCAGAAAACCGGAGGTCCTTATCCTAGGGAAGCAACCATCAATTTGGCCCACTGCCTGGTGGCCAGATTCACATGGGCCACTAACCGACCCTAAGTCTAAAGTTAAGAATCTTGGTATATCATTTGATAGTCAGATCTCCAGCCTAGCGGAAAAATGCTTTGGGGTCCTGAAAACCTTAAAAAAGATCCTGGGACTTCTTCTGGAAGCCACTAGAAAGTCAGTAGTCCAGGCTCTACTAATGTCCAGACTAGACTATTGCAATGTGTTTTACCTGTGAGTCTCACGATCCAGAGAGTGCAGAATGTGGCAGCTTGACTGCTACTTCACCCCCCGAGGCGATCGCCTATGGGTCCAGCTCTTGCCAAATTGCATTGGGTGCCTCTGGGAAAGAGAGTCTACTTCATAGCTATGCGCTACTGCCACAGAATCCTGAATAGGATAGGGCCTCACTATATGCAATGTTGTGTCAAACCTTATCGGCCCAGCAGAAGTGTCAGATCTGCAGGGGCCTCCTTAGCCTGAATTCCTATGGTGAAAAGAGCTTGCATGGGAGGATACTCTTTTAGTTTTTTAGCTTCCAAAATGTAAAATTAACTTCGGCAGAAGTAACTAGGTGCTTTATAAGCCACTTTATTTTATGAATCACTTTTTTAATAAAGGACTAGGTGATGCAACAGAGATACATGCCTCCACACCAACACAAGTGAAGTGCAGAGCTCAGCTGCAGACACATTCACAAGAACCTCATACTGTGCAGGCTTTTTGTATTTTTTTAATCCCCCAGAGGTCAGAGGTGGCCATTTCAGGTCCAAAATACCCATTATCGTGCAGTGAAAGTGCTCTTGAGGGGAACAATCATCCAAATTCACAACAAATGGAAAAATCATTAGCATAATGATCACTTTCACAGCACTTCACTGGGCTTCAGCATATTGCCATCTCTATTTAGATTACAATGCAGCACTGCGCAGCACTATGGGGCAGGCCAGATGAGAAGGGGAGGGGGTGCTGTGCCAGTGAGGATTCACAAAGACTCAGCTCGATTTTGACCTTGAGCTGTGTTAGAGCTAGACATCTGGAATGCGCCAGACTCGAGTCGTCAGTGGCTCGCACACTCCTGCTGGCTGGGCAAGTGGCAGCCTAACTTGGGAGGGTGCAACAAATCACATACACACTCCATCACCTCTCCCACAGCTAGTGCACAACAGTTCACGATCGTTGAAACACCCGAGGACAGGGGGCACTGTATAGGGAAAGCGCAAGAAAAACGAGGAGTCTGGTGGAGCGGAAGCGAGCAGCGGTTAACCAGACGAAGCGAGTCGAGTGGAGTTGTGAGTTGAGCGGAGTTGTGAGTTGTGCGGAGTGGGCGGAGAAGAATGGGAGTAGCGGTAGCAGCAGCGGAAGCTGAGACCGACCCCGCAACCCCCGCAAACCGTGCTTGGAGCCGCATTTGGAGCCGAAAGCTGAAAACCGTGGTACTGGTGGTAGCGGTGACCGCGGCAGCGGCTGTCTGGCCCTGCTCGGAGGACCGCAGGACTGCAGGGCGCGGCAGCGCAAGGTGGTAAGAGTTGTAAAGAAGCCCGCCTGCGCCCGCGCTGCGAAAATAGAGGCCTGCAAGAAAAGGCTGCTCTCCTGCTCACGCCTGCTCACCTCGGCGCTTTATCAGTATCACCACAATCCAGCAGCCCCGGCCCTAAGTGTGTAGCAGTAGCCCCACCTCTCCCACACCTCGATGGGCCTGTTGGCTGCTGCGAGCAGGGATGGGGCCCTGGTCTTCTTAATTATTGCAGGTGCTAAAGCACCCAGCAGGTTGCAGACTGGGGTGATTTTATAGCCCTAGAGAACTTCATTTCCATTATGCCCCTCCCTCTAAGCTCAAGGAATATTCCTTCAGTAGTCTGTAGTGTTGGACATGTGCAGGAGAGGACAGCATTGCTTAGGAGGAAAGGAACATTTCTGCCAGCAAGTTAAGCAAACAATGCAATGTTATCTAGCGGGTATGTCTATAATGCGTGCCGCCAATGGTGTGGCTTCTTAGCACTTGTGGACTGATGGTGTGTACTTGTTTTCGCTTCAAGGCTGTCTGGAGTGGGCAGAGGGAGTACAAATGCAGCCTCAGAGGGTTTTCAGTAAGTCGTACAGGCTATGCATATTTCACAATGTATGGTGTTGGTAGAGTATGGGAAGGCAGATGTTTTTTGCAGAAGCTAAAAGGAAAACCAGAGCACCCACCCTTGGTCAGAGCATTAATACTGTTTGTTCCATTAAGTTAAATGTCTTTATTCATTATCATCCATTCTTAAACAAATTCATCCATCCACTATTTATCCATCCAACTATAAATTCATTCAATGAGTCATGCAGCTGGAGCAGCGAAACTTGGCTCCACCATTTCATGTTTGATTAGGCCACATATATGTTTACTTATGGCCTCATGTATTTGTGGAACTTAAAATGATTAATGAAGTGAAGTGCACTTGAAGCAATATAGAACGTGCATTTACTGTGCAATTTTGACATTTATATGTGTGTGCATATTAATGTTGTCCTTACAGCAACAACAAATTGCAGCCATTTTATATATCTGCATGTATGGTTTGAATAATCTTGCTAATTCTTATGTATCCAAGTACTCATTTAAATAACATTTTGTATCTATTATATAATAGGAAATGTATCTATTAGAATAGCATTCTGCACTTTTAATGAAACTGTCTATGTATCTGTAATCATGCATTTACAATGTATATTGAGATGCTTGTTATACTAAAGTTGACCAAAGGCTTTAAGCATTTGGATTCCTCAGTGTTTTAACCTTCAACGTGAATGTTTGCTTTGGGTGCAATGTTTTTCTCTCCTATGCATGCGCACTGGTACGAACTAATGAATGGAGAAAGGCACATTGTGTGAACGAGATAGGGAAGCTCGAAGGGAGTAGTCTTTGCAAGAACGATAAGACTAATGAGAGAAGGTAGGACTACTGTCTGTGCAGAATGAGGTGACAGGTGGAATCCAAGGTTGTTTCTGAATATGTGAATCAACGAATGAAACCTGTGATATGGGATTGTAGAGAGTTCTGTCTGCGGGTATATTTAAGCAACACACTTTAGCTTTGTTCAGATTCCTTTTAGACTAGGAGAGGTACAGACCTCTTTGCGCCATTTCTGTTGTGTGGCTTTATGCTATGCAATACTCTTTCTTTGGAGAACTTCTACAGACGGGTAAAAAGCCATTACAACGAGGCTGTTACCACGCAAGTTGTTACATCGCATGCGTAACAACGCATGCGATGTAACAACGACTACCATTACAACGCAAACCATTATATCGCATGCGCTTTTAAAACGCATGCAATGTAATGGTTATCCACATCGTTGTGAGAAAACTGGGCTATTCCGTTTCCTCACAACGACGTGCACCGCCCCTCTGTCGCACGCTGGAACCAGGAGAGAGGAACCACGAGGAGAGAGGAGGTAAGGGGGATTGTGCTTGGGGTGGGGGTTACTTTTTAAGGGTTTAGGGTAGTGTCGAAGTAGTGTAGTAATGTTTGTGTAGTGTAGGGTTGTGTGTAGGGGGAGGTGGTCGTGCTGGGGGTAGTGTTTTAGGGTTTAGGGTAGTGTTGTGGTGTTTGTGTAGTGTAGGGAAGTGTTTTTGGGTTGAGGGTAGTGTCGAGGGGGTCGTGCAGGGTAGTGTTAGAGTGTAGGGGCCGGACTGGGGGTCGTGTGGGGGTAGTTTTTTAGGGTTTAGGGTAGTGTTGTGTTTGTGTAGTGTAGGGTAGTGTTTTAGGGTTTAGGGTAGTGTTGTGGTGTTTGTGTAGGGTAGTGATTTAGGATTTAGGGTAGTGTCGGGGGTCGTGCAGGGTAGTGTTTGAGTGTAGGAACGGACTGGGGGTAGTGGGGGGGTCGTGCGGGGGTAGTATTTTAGGGTTTAGGGTAGTGTTTTGTTTGTGTAGTGTAGGGTAGTGATTTAGTGTTTAGGGTAGTGTAAGGGGGTCATGCAGGGTAGTGTTAGAGTGTAGGGACAGGACTGGGGGAAGGGGGAGGGTCGTTCTGGGGGTAGCGTGTTAGGATTCAGGGTAGTGTTGTGGTGTTTGTGTAGTGTAGGGTAGTGTTTTAGGGTTTAGGGTAGTGTCGGGGGTCGTGCAGGGTAGTGTTAGAGTGTAGGGACAGGACTGGGGGTCGGGGAGGGTCGTGCAGGGGGTAGAGTTTTAGGGTTTAGGGTAGTGTTGTGGTGTTTGTGTAGTGTAGGGTAGTGTTTTAGGAATTAGTGTAGTGTCTGGGGGTTGTGCAGGGTAGTGTAGTGTTATTGTAGGGAGAGTGCTGGGGGTCGGGGGAGGGTCGAGGAATTAGTGTAATGTCGGGGGGGTTGTGCAAACGTTTACCATGAGTATACCTTTACCACGCATGCCTTGGCGTTGAAATGGCATGCGTGGTAAAGGTATAGTCGTGGTAAAATTTTGCGTTGTAATGGTACTCGTTATAATTGACATCGCGTAGTAATACCCACGTTGTAAAGGCATGCGTGGTATTTCTATGCGATGTAACGAGTGCTATTCCTACAGACGTCCTGCTATGATGACACCTTTCTACTTTATTGGATCTATTCAGGGTTTTTCAATTTAGCATTAATTAGTGTAGGTTAGGTAAGTAGAATTAGTATTCCCTCATGCATCATAGGCAGAAGGACCGGAACTTTCAATCTAATCATCAGACTGTATTTCTTATTGTGGCTACTGAATTCCTCATTTACTTTTTGTTTTTGAAGATAAACTGTACACAGATTTGGCTTTCCGTTGGTAATTTAGTATTTTTATACTATGTTTCTGAGACTGATTTATATTACTTTGTGATAAACGTATACTTCATTCCACTTATTGACTCTGAGCTTTACAGTGTGAACAAATGGGTTACACTGTAATTGTAAATTGAAATTGATCCTAACTCATTTTGTCTCTCAGGCACCCAAGAAAGTTCCATTGCAGGGGGTAGGCAAAGGGGGCCCAAATATTGTGCATTGTCACAGCAGCCATGTCCCAATTATCCATCTATTCATTGATTGGGCAAGAACACATAGTGAGAAATGTTTTGTAAAATGTACCATTTTTGCAATTTTCAAGAAAATGTATTTAGAGAAGTACCCCCTTGCAGTAATCAGGCTCCCTCTCTGCGCTCACTATTCACAACAAGAGCGCTGGTCTGACATAATTTGTAAGGGCTTCTTTTGATTCTGAGATCGGTACTGGCTACGAGATCTTTCACTCACCACCCTCTGCCTTGTCTTCTTTGCAGCTGGAGCAAGCAGTGGGCCCCAGTACTCAGCAGCCTCATCATGGCTCAAGAGATAGCAAGCTTAGTGCTCTACTTTAGGAGCCATCATGGGGTCACGCATGCTACATGGAACAGGTACGGTGGTCAGGAGGGACAGGATACCGGCTAATAGGCCAAAGATTTAGAAGGCAGGCTGGGGCACCTTGGGAGGCGGAAGATGATAGGGATGAGACAAGGGCTCAGAACAGGAAGCACCTAAAGGGTGAGCCAAGGAGAGCAGGATGCAGCAAGTTGGAGACATTGGCAGCACCTGCCTGATCTCTTATCTGTATCTCAGATCCACACTGGGCATGAAAGACTGGGGGGAAAAAGTTACCCTTCTTCATATTCCTAGTGTGTGTGTTTTTAGATTGGTTTGCTCTCCTTCTGCCAGATTTCACAATGAGAAAAACAGGCCAGCATGTCACCACACTCCTCTTCAATCCTGAAGGGACACAGCTTCAATTGCCCCCATGAGCCAACCGCTGCTGTTCGAAAACCCCAGATTGCTGCATGGACACTAACAGAAAATGACCTCAGTTTTATTAAAGCAATTGGGTACAGTATTTCTTTTCAGGATGCCATGTCAGCATTAAATTCAGGTGGATAGTAAACAATAAAGTGGTGCAGAAGTCGATCATAGATGTTTCTTCACTGTGAATGGTGCAGGAGAAGGGATGGGTTGATGGGCCAACTTGTGTCCTTTGTATAGTAGGCTAATATTGAAAAGTAGTTAAAATGCATAGTGGGTAAATGAGGAGGAAACAAGATGCTTCTATTTAATAATGTACACTAGATTACGAGACACACTACAAAGAAAATGAAAACTTAACAGACTTGAGACACGAAAGCAGTATTTGCTTTGAGAAAAACAAGGTCAAAGAGTTTGTGAAATTCTAGCTTAGGTAATACTCGTTTCTGAAAGGAATGCTTGAAACCTCTTGTAATTTACAGTTAGAAATTGGGTCTCTAGTTGTCAGAGTTATGCAGCCTGTCCAAGTAGAGACTACAGTTCTAGTCAGGGTAAGTCACAACATAACCTAAATTATCCTGTGCTCACCCTCTGGTAGCTTGGCACACAGCAGGCAGGCTTAACTTAGAAGGCAATGTAAAAAGTATTTGTGCAATAACTCATACAGTAACACAGTGACAACACCACAAAAAGACTTCACAACAGTTTTGAAAAATAAAGTATGACATTATAAATAAAACAAGACCGAAATGACAAAAATCCAATTTGCCAAAGTTGAGATAAGAATTTTTAAAGAATAAGAAGAGTTCTAGCGCTTAGAAGCAAATAGCGCTTTAGGGGTTACTTGGAGTTGCGCTGGACTTGGGTAAAGTCAAAGGTTTGGGCCGTCCGCGGTGGAGTGCAGGCTGGCTACAGGACCCACACAGGAACAAAGTACCTAATTCTGGTTGCAACAGAGAGATGAAGGGTGCAGCAGTGTGATGCCTCAATGTCAATCCTGGAGTGGTTCGATGCTTTGGTTCCACAGACGAGACGCTGAGCCACAATGCATTGTTTCCGAGGTGCGATGTGCCGGGTTTCTCTACACAGTCGAGAGGATGTGTTGATCTCTCCAAGGTGCGGCCGCGGTGATGTGAGGTTTCGGTGCGTCGGGGCTCTCAAGATAATGCATTGGTTCTGAGAGTGATGCACCAATTATACTCCTGCAACTGGGTCGGTGCACTGGTTCTGCTGCACGCAGACAGAGGATGCGTCGATTTCCTTCCGTGATACAAGTATGTCGGTCCACTTCCAGTGAACCAGGCACAGGAGCAGGGGTAGAGACTTTGATATCCCTAAGTAGCAAGCAAATGGAAGAAAGCCAACAATCCCTTGGAGCACAGTTGGATGTAGAAGCAGAGACCAGATCTCTTTCAGCAGAGTCAGGGAGCAGCAGGCAGCAGGGGAGCACAAGTAAAGTGCTACCAGAGGGTGAGCATACGATAATTTAGGTTGTGTTGTGACTTACCCGGACTGCTGGCCTGCCAGGTCAGCAGTCCAGCAAGGAGTCCTTTGAGAAGCACAGCAGTTCTTCTGACTGAGGTTCAGCTGTAGATCCAGAAGTGTATGATTTGGTGAGGTTGGAGACCCAGTATTTATACCCAAATGTGCCTTTCAAGTGGAAGGGAGACTTCAAAGAGTATCTTTGAAGTGCACCGACATCGCTTTTAACCCAGTCCTGTCTGCCAGGATATCTGTTGGGGGTAATCAGTCCTTTGTGTCAGGGGCGTAATACAGGCTCCCGCAGCCCCCGCGGTGTGGGGGGCCCCCAATCTCCAGGGGGCCCCCTCAGCACAGCACTCTGGCTGCAGAGCTCCTGATTGAGCCCGGAGGGGGCCCCTCTACGTGCCTTGCAGGGAGGCCCCCTCGAGTTTCGTTACGCCAGTGCTTTGTGTGGGGTCAGGCCACTACCTATTGAAGTGTAAGTGTTAGCCCTTTCCTCCCTTCCTGCCCAGGAAGAGCCTTCAGAATGCAGAGGTGTGTAGATGGGTACTCAGCCACACCTAGCCGTCCTGTGTTTGTGGATGTCTGGAGGGAATGCACAAAGTGTAGCTGTGACCCAGCCCAGCCTTGTACTGGAGGCAGGCTGCAAGGCATACAGAGCAGTAAGAGCAGAGAAATGTCCCCTTTCTAAAAGTGGAATTTCTAAAACAGTAATGTTAAATCCAACTTTATCAGGAGCGAGGATTTATCATTACCATTTCGGACATATGAAGCATGATGCAGCTACTCCTTTCTAATCATGAATTACAGCTTTAAGTATTTTAAGGAATTCCCAATCCTAGCCTATGAGAGGACTAGGCCTCACAGCAGTGAAGAACGAATTTGGGTGTTTGTAATTACCAAGACATGCAAAGCTTAACAGGACATGTCCTACCTTTTACTCACAGAGCACCCTGCCCGATGGGCTACATAGGGCCTACTTTAGGGGTGACTTATGTTTAATAAAAGGGAAGTATAAGGCTTGGCAAGTAGTTTTTAATGCCAAGTCGAAGTGGCAGTAAACTGCACACACAGGCCCTTCTGTGGCAGTCCTGAGACATGGTTAAGGGCTACTTATGTGGGTGGCACAATCAGTGCTGCAGGCCCACTGGTAGCATTTAATTTACAGGCCTTGGGCACATGTAGATCAGTTTACTAGGGACTTATAAGTAAATTAAAAATGCCAATTAGGTATGAGTCAATGTTACCATGTTTTAGGGAGAGAGCACATGCACTTTAGCACTGATTAGCTGTCGTAAAGTGCTCAGAGTCCTAAAGCCAGCAAAAATAAGGTCAGAGAGAGAGGAGGAGGAAAAGGGCAGAAGGTTTGGGGTGACCCTTTAGAGAGAGCCATTTTCCAACACGAACCCCCTCCAGCCTAAAGCCAGGATAGACTAATCAATACCTTGATGGGATTCCCTGCTTAGGGGGATAGAACACGGACAAAGGCCTACTACACTTGCTAATTCTATGCCTCTCTGAACCCAGTTGTATCCCCCTGTCTCAACTCTTGGAGGCCACTAAGAAAAACCATGGGGAATTCTTCTCCTTACCTGTGGACCCCATCTGTACAGCGCCTAATATTATCTTGCTCACAGATGCATCCCAGTAGGTAGACAGTACTACTATAGCAAACAAAGTGATGTAGTCATTCCAACCCTTCGGTCTGACTTCTGTCCCAAACCCAAGGCATTCTGTGTCCACTAGGACAGCAACCAACAGAGGCCACTAGCAGCTGGCACTTTCAACAGCCAGGCCCCAGGCCATCCAGGGGTCTCTAACCTCTGTGGTTTCTCAAAGTGGGGGGCAGTAGCCCCATGTGCCTTGCACCCTTTTTCCACTTCACCTCCCTCCAGTTCAGGGGTGGTATCCTGAGACTGGTCTTTCAACCCATTGACTGTGCTCTTAGGCTGAACAGGATCCAGGGGTGAGTCCTGCTCCTCCATCTGAGTTTCTGTACCCTCCATTTGGGAGTGATATGCTCAGATGGCTGAGCCTTCAGGGCACCCTGGGGGTTGCCCCTTTTAGCTCTTCAATCACCTGTGGCAACTTATTCCCCAGAATACAGTCAATGGGCATCTGGGGCTAACTATGACCCTCCTCTGGGTCACCTCCCCACCCCACTCCAGGGATACCAGGGCCATAGGGAGGAAAAAGTCCTGCCCATGAGTCGGGGTTACCCTACATACCTGGCCAGTGTACTGCTCTGGGAAAATTAGCCTTTCCACCATCAAGGTGTGGCTAGCCCCGGTGTCCCTCAGAGCAGTGACTGGGACCCCATTTACTTCCACCTGGTAGAAGTGATGACTCCCACCCTCAGGGATCACCAGCTCACCCTCTACGTCTATCTCTCAACTAAGAGAGATTACGGCATGTTCCCTCTCCTGCCCCTGCGGACTACCTCCCCCTAAGGCCACATTGGGCGCTCTTGTGAAGGCTCCACCTGTGGATGGTTTCTTTGGATAGACAGAGTCCCCTTGCTTGTGTCCTAGTTGGGAGCACTCAAAGCAGCGGGGTTGGAAATGGGGTGCCCTGGGACACCGCCAACTAGAACCACCCCCCTGCTTCTCAGGTAGGGCTTGGGAACCGTTTCATCCCCCCCTTACTCTGGGATCTGGCTGGGTCATCTTTATCCTCCCCCTCCCACTTTTGGGGGGAACCTGAGCCACCCTTCTTGGGGTCACCCCAGGTACCTTTTTGGACACTCTGGTGCTAGCCCAGAGGTCCGCCTCCTCAGCAAGCTTCCTGGGGTCAGTCAGCTTACTGTCAACTTGGTGCTGGCGCAATTCTGAAAAGTAAATATTGAGCATGTGCTCTCTCATGATCAAATTGTAAAACCCAATATAATTGATTACTTTGCTGCCCCTCACCCAGCCATTCAATGCCTTACTGGAGTAATCAACAAAATCTACCCAGGATGGGTTTTGGAGCTTCTGGCTGTCCCTGAACCTTTGGTGATGCTTCTCGGGAGTCAGACCAAATTTGGCATTCATAATGGCTTTCATGGGGATATATTTGGTTTGTTCCCCAACCTCTAATGTCAAAAGTGTGTCCCTTCCCAATGGAGGCATGTGTTTCCACAGACCCACCCCCAGTGCTGCTCTGGAACCCTGTGTACCTTCAGTGCAACTTCATAAGCAGAAAACCACTAATCAGTGTCAGCTACCATCAAATAACTGGGCACCAAGTCCTTCGGTATACGAACCTTCTTATCTCCATCAGGTACTGTATATATGCTGCCACCATTACTGCTATAATCAGACTGCATGTCCTTGATCTCCAGCTCCTTTAGATTCAGTTCATGAGCCAACAACAGTTTCTTCTCAACTAGGGCTTTTTCAGCCTTAGCTTTACTCTCCTCAGCTTCCATCTTTAACTTTGCCAGCTGCAGTTTGAATTCTCTCTCCTCCCTCCTCTCAGCCAGTTCCTCAGGAGATAGGCCACGGGAAGAGACACTGCTTCCTGCTCTCACAGGGAGCTCAAATTCAGGGATGTTACCCTCGGCCACTGTAGGTGGTTCCTCAGAAGACCCATTCCCAGACTCTCCCAATCCATCATTCTCCATGGAGTGGGCTTCTGGCCAAGCCCTCAGCGCTATTTGAAAGTCCACCTTCTTGGTGGCTCCTTGGGGAGGTACTCCCACCTCCTTGCACATGTTTTTCAAATGGTTTACTGTATAATCTTCCAGCTTGGCCAAGTCAAACTCCATGGCTTCATGTGCAGAACCAGACAGAGACAGGATGTATAGGATGGATTAAGAATGCAAAACACTGAAAAATGTAGATGAAAATTCAAAATGGTCTTAAATGTGGATGGGTAGTGTACACATAGCTATTGTATAGCACTGCACAAACACAAGTCCTATCCCACCACTCCCATCAATGTTAGAAATTGGTCTCTAGTTGTCAGAGGTATGCTCCCTGTCCAAGTAGGGACCACAATCCTAGTCAGGGTAAGTCATAACACAACCTAAATTATCCTGTGCTCACCATCTGGCAGCTTGGCATAGACTGGCAGGCTTAACTTAGAAGGTAATGTGTAAAGTATTTGTGCAATACCTCATGCAGTAACACAGTGAAAACACCACAAAAAGACTCCACAATAGAAGACAAAATATGGGTTTACAAATAAATCAAGAACAAAACTACAAAAATCCAACATGTCAAATTGTGGATATGATTTTTTAAAGCATAGGACGAGTTCTAGAGCTAAGAAGCAAATAGCTCTTTAGGGGTTACTTGAGGTCACGCTGGACCAGGGCAAAGTCAAAGGTTTGGGCTGTCCGCGATGGACTGTACGCCGGCTACACGCAGGCCCCGGTTAACAAAGTACCTTATGCTGGTCGCAACAAGGAGAAGCAGACGCAGTCGAGCGATGCGTCGATGTGTATCACTTAGTGGTGGTGATGCGTCAGTTCCATAGATGAGATGCTGAGATGCGATGTGTTGGTTCCAAGGTGCGATGTGCCAGGTTTCTCTGTGCAGTCGAGTGGATGTGTCGATCTCTCCAAGCTTTGGTGATGCGAGGTTCTGGTGCGTCGGGGCTCTCGAGGTGATGCATTGGTTCCGAGAGCGATGCGCTAATTATAGTTACGCAACCGGGTCCATGTGTTGGTTCTGCTACATGCAGACAGGAGATGCATCAATTTCCGTGATGCAAGTATCTGGGTCTACTTCCAGTGAACCAGGCACAGGAGTAGGAATAGAGACTTTGATATCCCTGAGTCTCAAGTAACAGGAGGCAAGCCGACAAAGCCTTGGAGCATACTTGGATGCAAAAGCAGAGTCCAGCTATCCTTCAGCAGAGTCAGAGAGCAGCAGACAGCAGGGCAGCACAAGAGATAAGCAGGCCTTCCAGGTCAGCAGTCCAGCCAATAGTCCTTAGAGCAGCACAGCAGTTCTTCTGACAGAGGATCAGTGTAGATCCAGAAATGTCTAATTTTGTGGGGTGAGAGGCCCAGTGCTCATACCCAAATGTGCCTTTGAAGTGGAGGGAGACTTAAAAGAGTCTCTTTGAAGTGTACCAGTATCCCTTTCAACCCAGCCCTGTCTGCCAGGCTATCTGTGGGGGGTAATCAGTCCCTTGTGTGGGGTCAGGACACTACCTACTGAAGTGTAAGTGCCAGCCCCTTCCTCCCTTCTTGCCCAGGAAGGGCCATCAGAATGCAGATGTATGTAGATGGGTACTCAGTCACACCTAGCCTTCCTGTGTTTGTGGGTGTCTAGAGAGAATGCACAAAGTGTAGCTGTCACCCAGCCCAGACATGTATTGACAACAAGCTGCAAGGCACACAGAGCAGTAAGAACAGAGAAATGTCCCCTTTCTAAATGTGGAATATCTAAAACAGTAATGTTAAATCCAACTTTACCAAGACAGAGAATTTATCATTACCATTCCAGAGATATGAAACATGATGCAGCTACTCCTTTCTAATCATGAATTACAGCTCAAAGGTATTTTATGGACTTCCCAATGCTGGCCTATTAGAGGAGTAGGCCTCACAGAAGTGAAAAAAGAATTTGGATGTTTGTCACTACCTGGACATGCAAACCTTAACAGTACATGTCCTACATTTTACTCACGCAGCACCCTGCCCTATGGGCTTCCTAGAGCCTATTTTAGGTGTGACATATGTGTAATTAATTGGGGGTTTAAGGTTTGGCAAGTAGATTTAAATGCCAAGTCAAACTGGCGGTAAACTGCACACACAGGCCCTGCTGTAGCAGGTCTGGGACATGGTTAAGGGCTACTTATGTGAGTGGCACAATCAGTGCTGCAGGCACCCAATTAGCACTTGCTTTACAGGCCCTGGGCACATATAGTGAACTTTACTAGGGACTTATAAGTATATTAAATATGTCAATTGGGTATGAGCCAATGTTACCATGTTTTAGAGAGAGGGCACATGCCCTTTAGCACTGATTAGCAGTGGTAAAGTGTTCAGAGTCCTAAAACAAGCAAAAACAAGGTCAGAGAAAGAGGAGGAGGCAGGCAGAAAGTTTGCAGTGGCCCTTCAGAGAGGGCCATTTCCCAACACTTGGCAATGTAAACAGATGTGCCTTAAGCTTGTACTTGATCGACACTACACATTTTGAGGCTGCACCTGCGAGAGCAGGATAAGAGGGAAATGTTGACAGAGTAGGAAGTGTATGTTCCAATGGAGAATGCATAGTGTTCACACTGAATTCATTATTGAAAAAAAGCTCTAAACTGCACATGCTACTACACTTTTATGCATATTTCAAGCAAATTACTAATCAGGCCTCTATCTCTGTGTGTTCTGCAGCACACCATTATTTTGTTGTGCCTGGCGCAGACCTGGACAGTGCTCCTGATTATGTTAATAACAGTGCTCTCCTCCGTACAGGCGTGAACTCTGACAGTTTTCATCTGCACTGAGGAGATCAGGCTATGTTTAGGAAGCGGGGTTTGCTCTTTCACAAGAGATGGTCTGGACTCTCTCTAAAGAGGGGGGTAGTTGTGGGGTCCCAGGACACCTTCCATCCTTTTAGGGGGTGCCCTCTGACCAAGCACTGATGGCGTGTGTTAGAAATGGAATCTCTGGTTGGCTAAGGCTTGCGCCAAAGCCAGGCAGAGACCACCACTCTAGTCAGGGCGAGGGAGTTACACGCCAAAGATAACCTCTGCTCACCCCTTTGTTAGCTTGGCACGAGCAGTCAGGCTTATCCCGGAGGCCATGTGTAAAGCGTTTGCACACGCACACAGCAACAACATACCCGGCACACCACAAAAAGAACACCACACAAGGTTATATCAAAAATAGCCTTTGTATTCTCATAACACATTAGAATAGTACTCACATCATATACATGGTGCCACCTGGCACTAGGTAATATCTACAAGGGATTATGTACACCTGACAGGGCCAACTGGACCACTGTCAGAACCATCACAAAGTGAACTTAGTAAATGTAGGACATATCATAAACGTACAACCAGTAATCACTGGTAACCACTGTACTCAGCATCAGCCTGTAACATAAACCACATCATGCACAGTATCACATTAGGCGCCAAACACATTGTACGCCAACCTCATCAGTCTAACATATTAGACCCTAACCTCCTAAGTATCACTCACATTAGGGGTATACTCACAGTAGGAAATAATCTCACTGGCATAAACACATCACGCACCTAATCTCATCCCTAAACGCATTTAGAGGCATGGATCACAGTAGAGAATCACATTTCCTAACATCACCTTAAATCACATTAGGGCCTGGCGCCCTATCAAACCCACAGTCCCCCTGGCCAACTGGCCTTCTCAAAAGGGGCTCAAATGCCCTGTGTCCAGAATGTCAGGGCTGCTGCCTATGCAGCGGAATCAAAAGTGCGCCATTGCGCTAGGGCAAAGGAGTGCATCTCACTCCTCTCTCAAAATATGCCCCCAAAGAACTGTGGCCTAAACGTAGCAGCTGCCCACCACTTGCTGGGCAGCTGTAAAGCAAACCAGGCCTGGCACCGTTGTGCCTCCGGTCCCACTCAAGGACTCTGAATCAATTATGCCCAATTCTCGGCAGCTGCCCGCGTTGGTGCGGCGCAGCTGTGACTCTCAAATGTGGGCATGGGCACCTCTGTGGCCTCGGGGTCCCCACTGGGACTCTGTAGCCAGGGGAATGCGGCAAAATGCTGCAGCTGCCCACTGTCAGGCGGGGCAGCTGGGGCGGGAGCACGAGCACCGACAATGTGCTCCGATCTGGGAGCCCCCACTGGTCTCCCTGGATTTCTAATGCCCCCCTCGTTGGAGCGACCCGCTCTCAGACGGGGCCGCTCAGAACCTGTGCCTCCAACAGGCACTAACATGAAGAGCCGTCACTCACCGGCTCTTTGGTTCCCGACGCGGCGGGGGCAGGCTCTGCTCCCTCGCCCTGGAGCCGCGTCGCCTCTCTTCACCCAGACCCCCTCCTGGGACCCGGGACTTCTGTTTCCTGCGGCCGCCACCGCGGGGCTCTCCCTCGCAAATGGGAGCCCCGCGTCACCACCGGCGCCGGACTCCTCACTCGCGGGGCTTCCATACAGGCGGGGTGGGCTCCCACCTACCTGTAGTTTCCCGCAGCTTCACCCGGGCCCCCTCCTGGGACCCGGGACTTCTCTTCTCCGCACCGGGGCTCTCCTCTGCTCATGGGAGCCCCGCATCATCACTGGCACTTCTTCCGGTCCTGCCGCCGGCCCTGCCCAGAGGCAGGCGAACTTTGCCTGGCTTCCGGGTCGGCGGCCATTTTTCACTCGGGCCGCGGTGGTGAGCTCTTCTTCGGTGCAATGAGGGGTAGGCTCCCCTCTTCATAAGAAAATATACAGCGGGGTGGGCACCCGCTCAACGTGGCACCATAAGGCAGGATGGCACCTGCAATTAAGATCCCATAAGCGGGGTGGGCACCCGGCGTCTCGAGCATCACGGGGGAATCCCTCATGCCGGGATTCCCTCTCCCAGGGCTGCAGCACCGCGCTGCGAAGCCCACACGTTCTCCTCTTCCTTGGGGCAAAAGAAGAATCCAGCATAGCGCTCACGAGGCACTGGCACAAGAAGTCCTTAGGGATAAAGGGGCAATGCAGGGCCCAGGGAGGCAAGCCCTCCTGGCAGCCCCCCTTGGGCCCCAGCAGCAGCACGCCCCAGCAGGATCAGCACCACAGAAATTAACAACATCATGGGGTCACAGCCCCTACTTTTATACACCCTTTCTCTTTGTGTCACAGCACAGGGCTTGGGGATACCAGTCAGAACTGGTTTAGGGGGGATTTGGAGCACTTTGTTTTCGAAGCTCCTCTTCCCCTTTGTCAGGTGGGGGCTCAGTGATCAGACACACCACAGGGGGCGGAGCCAGCATTCACTAGGGCAGGCACCTTCCTATTCAGAGTCAGGGGATTACCCCTCCCACTACTCTTAGCCCAGAGGTCCTATTCAGCCCAGCGCTGACTCACCCTGCCCCTCCTGGAGCCACACACACCTCCCAGCCCCTGTCACTCACAAGCCAGACATGCAATTCACATCAGGCAGGCAGGCAGACACACAGCACACAGAAATGCCAACTTCTAAAAGTGGCATTTCTCCACCAGTCATCATAAATCTGCGCACACCATTGCGCAGCATTTATTCTCACAAGTTCATACATACTAAACTCGCCCCGGCCGCTCCTCTCATACCAGGAATTACCATGGACACACTTATCCCCAATGCATTCCTATGGGAGGGCAGGCCAACTTCACCAAATGTGCACAGAGAGTGCACGCACTTTACACTGGACCACAGTGCTAAAGTGCCCAGAGGCCTAAAACCACCAACACCATGTCAGAACTGAAGGCAAAAAGTTCAGGGGTGAACCTGCCACAAAGGGCCAAGTCCAACACAACCCCCTTCCAGCCAAAATGCAGGGCAGACCGATCACCACCGTGATGGGCTTCCCTGCTTTGTGCGATAGAACACGGACGAGGGCCCTCACTGCAGGGACACCCTCTGGTTCTACGCCACTCTGAACCCATGTGGTTCCCTCTGAAAAAGAACTCTCAGGCCCAACTAGGCTACCCCACTGGTACTCCCTAGTTGTCCATGGCCAGGACCAGGCCCTAGGCCACCCAGACGTCACTGGTCCTTGCCAATCCACAGAGTGGGGGGCAGTAACCCCTGGCATACAATAGCCATTCTCCACTCTCCCTCTCAGTGTAGTTCCAAACTGCCACTGATCCTCCAACCTAGGGTCCGCACCCTCAGGCTGACCAGAGGTCACGGGCGAAGCATCTCCTCACCCTACCTCTCTTCTGAGGTTCCGCGCTCTCCCAGGAGAAGCACCCACCAGAACACAACTCTCCCACCAGTTCAGGACCTCTCTCCATCAACTGGTCTACTACCTGGGATCCATTCACCGGCTGCACCGGGGTCAGAGGCGAGGACTCCCTCCCTCT
The DNA here is from genome assembly GCA_963921515.1 of Calotriton arnoldi. Lineage (NCBI taxonomy): Eukaryota > Metazoa > Chordata > Amphibia > Caudata > Salamandridae > Calotriton > Calotriton arnoldi. Next base: position 1,288,347 of record CAWUFW010004239.1, read on the forward strand.
GCACCCCCTTCCAGAGTTCTGCACCCTCCCACTGTAGAGCAGGGTCCCTTCACTTAAGATGGGCCCCACCTGCTCTCAGGGTAGTACTACCACACTCAGCCAGGGACCCTAAAGATCTCGGCTAGGCCTGCACCACCCCTTCTGGGAAACACAGGGTCCCTTCACTTAAGATGGGCCCCACCTGTGTTCAACGGGGTACTCCTAGAAGGCAAACCGGTCAGGACACTGATTACAGTTGCCCTGCCGTCCAGGTCAGGAAACACCTGCTCTTGGCTCCCCAACCCAGGGACGGTACACTTTGGTCAGATGCCCGGCGAACCAGGACTTCATGGGGAGCACGCATGCCCCCCCTTGAGGGTGACACATAACTAATGTGTCGTGTGACAGTCTGCCTGGCGCAGATCTCACGACCTCCTGTCCATCTGACAGTGCTTGAAGATCCCCCAGGACAGAAGTGGTGTCACCATGGCCCCTTCTGACCCACTGGTTCTTCCACTGGGGACTCTTTCCCCCTCTCACCCCTCACTCTGGACTTCTGCACCCTCCCAACTGGAGCGGTACTGCCAGACACCAGGACCGCTGGAGCTCTGGTTACAGACACTCCACGTCCTCTAGACACTGGGAGATCCTCCTCAAATGGCCTACAAGTACAGCCTAGGCCCCCGACCTGGTGTTCCCTGAAAAAACCATCCAGGCCCCGGGACTGGGTTTCGGGCACCTTGGGACACAGCCCACAAGCACTTCTTCTCCTCTGAGACAGGACGTGAGCCCCTACACCCCTCCCACTACACTGGGACCTAGCTGGGCTACACTGAACCTCTTCCACCACACAGGACCGCAAGATACCCGAGCCACTCTTGTTGGAATCACTCTCAGTTCACCTACCACGGGGAGATCCCCCACCAAGAACAGTCCAACAGGACAGACTAGGCCCCTTACCTCCCTCTAAGAACCATCCAGTACTGGAGACTGAGGTTGAGGCACGGATCACGGCCCAGTCTCACACCTTCCTCTAAGGACATGATGTGAGGCCTTGCAACCTTCTCGCTATAAGGGCACCTACTTGGGTTCCTCTGAACCATCTCCGCCACGCGGGTTGGGGGACACCTAGACCATTCCTCTAGGGTCACTCCCCCATGCAAGCTCCTTATTCAGAGAACTTACACCCAATCGTCCAGTGCAACACCACTCATCCACACACGCCCCCCCCCCCAGACTGGTGAGACAGTTTCTTACTGCCCCTGAATCTCAACCTATCCCCCTCTTACTGGGAACCAGGTACTATACTCTGGGAGCTGGGAATGGGACTTCCTGCACTGGACTTCATCTTGCTGCCACCACTGGATCACACCCTTAATGGTGAACCCAGACAACTCAAACTACACTCAGGGGATAACCTACCCTCCCGAGCTAGCTGTTTCTCCTCCACACTCCTCTCTTCCATCCTATCCACCCACACTTCTGGGGACAGGAAAAGGGATGGGGCACTGGACCCAGCAAGGACTCCTATCTATGGGGAACCTCCCCACCTACTGGCGTCCCCGCCCTGTCATTTTCTCTCTTCTGCCACTAAACATAAAAGCGCAGAAAACACCATTTAAAAATGACACTTTTGAGGAGAAAACAAAATTAGAAACAATCCCCAACATGTGACTATCTAAAATGCAGAGTTTTGTAGTGCAGCCAGTTGTCGCTGTGGTACTGCGCAAACGCAAGTCCTATCCTCACCGCTGACAACCAATGTTAGAAATGGGATCTCTGGTTGGCTGAGGCTTGCGCCAAAGCCAGGCAGAGACCACCACTCTAGTCAGGGCTAGGGAGTTACACGCCAAAGATAACCCCTGCTCACCCCCTTGGTAGCTTGGCACGAGCAGTCAGGCTTATCCCGGAGGCCATGTGTAAAGCGTTTGCGCACGCACACAGCAACAACATACCCGGCACACCACAAAAAGAACTCCACACAAGGTTATATCAAAAATAGCTTTTGTATTCTCATAACACATTAGAATAGTACTCACATCATATACATGGTGCCACCTGGCACTAGGTAATATCTACAAGGGATTATGTACACCTGACAGGGCCAACTGGACCACTGTTAGAACCATCACAAAGTGAACTTAGTAAATGTAGGACATATCATAAACGTACAACCAGTAATCACTGTACTCAGCATCAGCCTGTAACATAAACCACATCATGCACAGTATCACATTAGGCGCCAAACACATTGTACGCCAACCTCATCAGTCTAACATATTAGACCCTAACCTCCTAAGTATCACTCACATTAGGGGTATACTCACAGTAGGAAATAATCTCACTGGCATAAACACATTACGCACCTAATCTCATCCCTAAACGCATTTAGAGGCATGGATCACAGTAGAGAATCACATTTCCTAGCATCACCTTAAATCACATTAGGGCCTGGTGCCCTATCAAACCCACAGTCCCCCTGGCCAACTGGCCTTCTCAAAAGGGGCTCAAATGCCCTGTGTCCAGAATGTCAGGGCTGCTGCCTATGCAGCGGAATCAAAAGTGCGCCATTGCGCTAGGGCAAAGGAGTGCATCTCACTCCTCTCTAAAATATGCCCACAAAGAACTGTGGGCTAAACGTAGCAGCTGCCCACTACTTGCTGGGCAGCTGTAAAGAAAACCAGGCCTGACACCGTTGTGCCTCCGGTCCCACTCAAGGACTCTGAATCAATTATGCCCAATTCTCGGCAGCTGCCCGCGCTGGTGCGGCGCAGCTGTGACTCTCAAATGCGGGCATGGGCACCTCTGTGCCCTCGGGGTCCCCACTGGGACTCTGTAGCCAGGGGAATGCAGCAAAATACTGCAGCTGCCCACTGTCAGGCGGGGCAGCTGGGGCGGGAGCACGAGCACCGACAATGTGCTCCGATCTGGGAGCCCCCACTGGTCTCCCTGGATTTCTAATACCCCCCTCGTTGGAGCGACCCACTCTCAGACGGGGCCGCTCAGAACCTGTGCCTCCCACAGGCACTAACACGAAGAGCCGTCACTCACCGGCTCTTTGGTTCCCGACGCGGCGGGGGCAGGCTCTGCTCCCTCGCGCTGGAGCCGAGTCGCCTCTCTTCACCCGGACCCCCTCCTCGGACCCGGGACTTCTGTTTCCTGCGGCCGCCACCGCGGGGCTCTCCCTCGCACATGGGAGCCCTCGTCACCACCGGCGCCGGACTCCTCACTCGCGGGGCTTCCATACAGGCGGGGTGGGCTCCCGCCTACCTGTAGTTTCCCGCAGCTTCACCCGGGCCCCCTCCTGGGACCCGGGACTTCTCTTCTCCACACCGGGGCTCCCCTCTGCTCACGGGAGCCCCGCATCGTCACCAGCACTTCTTCCGGTCCTTCCGCCGGCCCCGCCCAGAGGCAGGCGAACTTTGCCTGGCTTCCGGGTCGGCGGCCATTTTTCACTCGGGCCGCGGCGGTGAGCTCTTCTTCGGCGCAATGAGGGGTAGGCTCCCTCTTCATAAGAAAATATACAGCGGGGTGGGCACCCGCTCAACGTGGCACCATAAGGCAGGATGGCACCTGCAATTAAGATCCCATAAGCGGGGTGGGCACCCGGCATCTCGAGCATCATTGGGGAATCCCTCACGCTGGGATTACCTCTCCCAGGGCTGCAGCACTGCACTGCGAAGCCCACACGTTCTCCTCTTCCTTGGGCCAAAAGAAGAATCCAGCATAGCGCTCACGAGTAGCTGGCACAAGAAGTCCTTAGGGATAAAGGGGCAATGCAGGGCCCAGGGAGGCAAGCCCTCCTGGCAGCCCCCCTTGGGCCCCAGCAGCAGCACGCCCCAGCAGGATCAGCACCACAGAACTGAACAACATCATGGGGTCACAGCCCCTACTTTTATACACCCTTTCTCTTTGTGTCACAGCACAGGGCTTGGGGATACCAGTCAGAACTGGTTTAGGGGGATTTGGAGCACTTTGTTTTCGAAGCTCCTCTTCCCTTTGTCAGGTGGGGGCTCAGTGATCAGACACACCACAGGGGGCGGAGCCAGCATTCACTAGGGCAGGCACCTTCCTATTCAGAGTCAGGGATTACCCCTCCCACTACTCTTAGCCCAGAGGTCCTATTCAGCCCAGCGCTGACTCACCCTGCCCCTCCTGAGCCACACACACCTCCCAGCCCCTGTCACTCACAAGCCAGACATGCAATTCACATCAGGCAGGCAGACACACAGCACACAGAAATGCCAACTTCTAAAAGTGGCATTTCTCCACCAGTCATCATAAATCTGCGCACACCATTGCGCAGAATTTATTCTCACGAGTTCATACATACTAAACTCGCCCCGGCCGCTCCTCTCATACCAGGAATTACCATGGACACACTTATCCCCAATGCATTCCTATGGGAGGGCAGGCCAACTTCACCAAATGTGCACAGAGAGTGCACGCACTTTACACTGGACCACAGTGCTAAAGTGCCCAGAGGCCTAAAACCACCAACACCATGTCAGAACTGAAGGCAAAAAGTTCAGGGCTGAACCTGCCACAAAGGGCCAAGTCCAACAGCGTGCCACCTCAAATGTGACGAACAGTCAGTCCTACTCCTGACAAATCCTTTGGCATTGCATCTCCAATACAGTGCTGGTGCAACAGCAAAGAGGTCTCTCATTTGCAAAGGGTTAAATCGCTATGCAAATGATGGAACACCAACTAGTGCAACGTGCACCAGCGCTGTCCATATCATATAAGGGGCTGTGCAAGCATTTGTAGTGCCTTATGTAATACCAAAGTGCTCTAGGGGCACAAAAAGCTGGAGCAAATGTTCACTGCACCCCAGGCCCACATACTGTAACACAGCTCCTGATATTCTAACATGTTCTTCCTCAAACACAGCGATACAAAGGGGATGATGGACTGAACGCTTGAGCCAATCAAACACTCACTTCCAGTCAACTGATCTGGGTTTAATCCATCATCATTCTTTAGCTCACTCCACCACCCCAGTTCAGACATGGCCATATGCAAATCAGTCTGACCCTGTGCTCATGGGAACAGTCCAGCCCGAACTGCCAAGCCATGTCTTCCCTGGACCGGAAAGAAGCATCCTAGGACCGGTTTCTGGCATTTCAGTCGTCATCAGCCAGGCTTGCTTGAATCAGTGGCAAAGTGAGCAAGGGACCCACGTCTGGCATGCCCCGCCAACTTAGGCGAACAAAGCTGATACAAAGGGGATGATGGACGGAACGTTTGAGCCAATCAAACACTCACCCCAGTCAACTGATCTGGGTTTAATCCATCATCATTCTTTAGCTCACTCCACCACCCCAGTTCGACATGGCCATATGCAAATCAGTCTGACCCTGTGCCTCATGGGAACAGTCCAGCCCGAACTGCCAAGCCATGTCTTCCCTGGACCAGAAATCAAGCATCCTAGGACCGGTTTCTGGCATTCTGCCGTCATCAGCCAGGCTTGCTTGAATCCAGTGGCAAAGTGAGCAAGGGACCCACGTCTGGGCATACCCCCGCCAACTTAGGGCGAACAAAGCGAAAGCGAAAGCTTTGTTCGCCCTAAGTTGGCGGGGGTATGCCCAGACGTGGTCCCTTGCTCACTTTGCCACTGGATTCAAGCAAGCCTGGTTGATGACGGCTGGATGCCAGAAACCGGTCCTAGGATGCTTGTTTCCGGTCCAGGGAAGACATGGCTTGGCAGTTCGGGCTGGACTGTTCCCATGAGGCACAGGGTCAGACTGATTTGCATATGGCCATGTCTGAACTGGGGTGGTGGAGTGAGCTAAAGAATGATGATGGATTAAACCCAGATCAGTTGACTGGGGGTGAGTGTTTGATTGGCTCAAACGCTCCGTCCATCATCCCCTTTGTATCGCTTTGTTCGCCCTAAGTTGGCGGGGTATGCCCAGACGTGGGTCCCTTTGCTCACTTTGCCACTGGATTCAAGCAAGCCTGGCTGATGACGAGCTGGAATGCCAGAAACCGGTCCTAGGATGCTTGTTTCTGGTCCAGGGAAGACATGGCTTGGCAGTTCGGCTGGACTGTTCCGATGAGGCACAGGGTCAGACTGATTTGCATATGGCCATGTCTGAACTGGGGTGGTGGAGTGAGCTAAAGAATGATGATGGATTAAACCCAGATCAGTTGACTGGGGGTGAGTGTTTGATTGGCTCAAACGTTCCGTCCATCATCCCCTTTTGTATCGCTTTGTTCGCCCCTAAGTTGGCGGGGGTATGCCCAGACGTGGGTCCCTTGCTCACTTTGCCACTGGATTCAAGCAAGCCTGGTTGATGACGGCTGGAATGCCAGAAACCGGTCCTAGGATGCTTGTTTCCGGTCCAGGGAAGACATGGCTTGGCAGTTCGGGCTGGACTGTTCCCATGAGGCACAGGGTCAGACTGATTTGCATATGGCCATGTCTGAACTGGGGTGGTGGAGTGAGCTAAAGAATGATGATGGATTAAACCCAGATCAGTTGACTGGGGGTGAGTGTTTGATTGGCTCAAACGTTCCGTCCATCATCCCCTTTTGTATCGCTTTGTTCGCCCTAAGTTGGCGGGGGTATGCCCAGACGTGGGTCCCTTGCTCACTTTGCCACTGGATTCAAGCAAGCCTGGCTGATGACGGCTGGAATGCCAGAAACCGGTCCTAGGATGCTTGTTTCCGGTCCAGGGAAGACATGGCTTGGCAGTTCGGGCTGGACTGTTCCCATGAGGCACAGGGTCAGACTGATTTGCATATGGCCATGTCTGAACTGGGGTGGTGGAGTGAGCTAAAGAATGATGATGGATTAAACCCAGATCAGTTGACTGGGGGTGAGTGTTTGATTGGCTCAAACGTTCCGTCCATCATCCCCTTTTGTATCGCTTTGTTCGCCCTAAGTTGGCGGGGGTATGCCCAGACGTGGGTCCCTTGCTCACTTTGCCACTGGATTCAAGCAAGCCTGGCTGATGACGGCTGGAGTGCCAGAAACCGGTCCTAGGATGCTTGTTTCTGGTCCAGGGAAGACATGGCTTGGCAGTTCGGGCTGGACTGTTCCCATGAGGCACAGGGTCAGACTGATTTGCATATGGCCATGTCTGAACTGGGGTGGTGGAGTGAGCTAAAGAATGATGATGGATTAAACCCAGATCAGTTGACTGGGGGTGAGTGTTTGATTGGCTCAAACGTTCCGTCCATCATCCCCTTTTGTATCGCTTCCTCAAACACCACAAGTGTGTAAAAGTCCAAAGTGACTTGGGGCCATATGTACAAAGCATTTTTTACCGTTAGAAATGACCCGATCAGGCAATTTTCCGACCACAAAATTGCTTTTACATATGTTCAAGGCACAAATTGGAATTTGGTAACACGTTACTGAATCGCAATTTGTGTTTGCAATTTGATATTTGGAAGAGGAATGGGATGTATTAATGTTGCGCAACTGAATTCCAGTTGAAAAAATGTAATACTTTACCGACTGCTTGAAGGAGGTGCTAACTAAATCTGAAGTGGGAAGGGGTTCCTTTGAAACCCCTTGCCCTTTAAGAATAGAAAACAATATTTTTTAAGAGCAGGCAGTGGTCCCACAAAACCACTGCCTACTCTTAAAAAATAAATCTGAAACATTTTACTTTTTTTTTAAGCACATCTTTTATAGAAAACAGGCTACATTTAAAAAAAAAAAAAAGTTTGCTTTATTGAAAAGCATCAAAGACATGGTGGCCTGTGATGCAAGCGAATCCTAGTGGGTCACAAATTGCGACCTACCTCATTAATATTCATGATGTAGGTCTATTTGCGACCCACTGTGAATCGTTAATTAGGAAATAAGGGCCAGATATAACTTTAGTACATTAGTAATAGAGATTACCAAATAAAGATTCGCAAAACTAATGCTTTTTGGTAATCGCTCTTACTTGTCTCCTGATAAATTCATGGCTGAAATAATGTGAAGATACTTTTGCAACAAAGGATTCAGAGAAGCTATGCTCTGCAACACCCAACTAAATATAATACCATGCACGTTTGCTTACTTCCCGCCTGCTATTTCACTGCTGACTAATACAATGTAGGGTAAGACTGTAAAAAACACAATACACGTTTAGTATAATAAAGGAAAAATCGAACATAATGGAGGTGAACTTAGTTTGAGGTCAGGGCAAGCACTAACCTGCACGAGAAGAAATGCTTAACAATAACAACAGCCGCGCCCTTGACCTTGAGCATGTCATGCGCGTTACTTGCACTGCAACAGTCTCAAGATAACAAGAGCAATCATTGTCCCAAGCAGGAATGTCACCGGCAGTACTGTTGAATTCCAGAGGTTCCTGCCACTTCAGTTTCAAGATAAACATTATGCAAAGTATTTTGCATCCAAAAGAGCAACATTTTAGGCGGAGCGCGTGCCTTCTCAACAAGCACCCACGTTAGCAATAGCTGGGGATTGTGTTTGTTTTTCATGACGAGACAGAGATGTCTTACCTTCAAAGTCAGCTCCGTACTCGTACAATCCATCAATAAAGTGCGGCAAGGCGAACAGTATCGATCCGAGCCCAACCGTGAAGGCTGAAAAGGCGAGCCACCGGGGCTTGTGGCCCCTCTGTCCGTAGAAAGAGACGAAAAGCGACAGGACGCAGAACGCGATGTCGTAGCTGGCGGCCACCAGGCCCGTCAGGGAGCTGTTCAGCTGGAAGCGTCTCTCGATGGTAGAAATGCTGACATTTACCAAGCCGTTCACGATAGTGCCTGGAAAGAAAGAAACACAGTCGGTGCCTTCTCTGCCATGAGTCCACTACATGTGGAGGTGCCGGAGCGGTGGATCGGAACCAAGAATACATGACTCACCAACCACAGTAATAATAATAAGAGAAAACATCATAATAAAGTCTGCCATTATATGGGGCTTCTTGCTGCACATATTGCGCTTCCTTTTGCAGTTCGTTTTTTGCCTTTTGGTGAAAACGGCATGTTTTCCATTAACCACCCCAGTCATTCTTTTTCTCGACCTCGAGTGATGCAGCTCCACGAACTGTGTTTGCCAGACTGACAGCCTTTATTTCCTCGAGAATGAAAGGTAGTCCGTCTGGTATCGCCCAGGTCGCAGAGCTGCATCACCGCCCGGAGCCATCTTAAAGGCGGTGCTGAATAAACACTTTAGTGTTGGACTTCGGTCATGTTGGACGTGGAGGACGACCTTCCTGATGTTCTGCAGGGGCGTAACACAGACACCTGCAGTGCATGGGGACCCCCAACTTTTCAACCCCCCAACCTTTCAGGGGCCCCTAATTCAGCCAAGACCAATACATATCTGTGAGGTATAGGAGACCCAGGGGCTCTCTGAAAACAAGTTTTTAGCTCAATTATACCGAGTTTTACGTTCAATGATGTAGAAATGTAATGCCTCCAGTGCTCGAAAAGTCCACTCCCTATGTTGTGTATAAAGGGATGCTTTGATGTTTCTAGGTATTTTTATCTTAAGGCTACAGCAGGACAATTATCCTAAGGGCTCCCTGGAACATGGTGGAGCCCATCCTGGTATTTAGGGACCAGGATGAGACCCGATGATGAAGCATGATACCCATAGGGGGTGTGAGAGTCTACCCAACAACACTGTGGTTATGTTGAAATGACATGGGTTTAGCTTCACTTCATTTGCACTGTCCATCCTGCAGTGAATACATGAGGAACAGCTAAATGTATAGGATACTTTGTTGTGGAGGCTACCTCAGGTACTGCCTGGTCTCCTTGAAAGCCATTCTGCACTCTGTCACCTTCACATGCAAAACTATGTCACCCAAATTCTTATTTGGGCTCTTCAACTGACCCGGAGCTGCACCCCTCCCCCCCCCAGCGCCTTGAGACCCTCACAGGTGACTAGCACGCTTCACAATTCCCTGATTGATTGATTGATTACACTCCGCTAGTTCCATGTGCATGCTCTTACATTGATATTCATTGCGTCTCTTTTTGGATGCAAGACTTGCTATATGACGTACCTTTTATTTTCCTTTTACTGGCCGAAGCCCTCCCAGCCCTCCAGCTGAGGGGTGCCTCGCCCTCGCGGACCCTGTGCTTATTTTAGCTACTTTATTTTAATCACTAATTTTGTTTCCTTGTAGCGCCTTAGGCTACATGACCTTCTTTCTATTCAGTTTGCTTTCTAGTTTTAGCTTTTTTTTGTTGCCAGTCTATTTTATTTGCCCCTTTTTTCACCTATTTCTAGCTGTCTGTGGGCAGGGCCTTGCTTATAAGCATGCTCTCCCCCAGGGGAGCCGCCTCTGCTCTGCACTTAATGATGGCCACAGCCAGAGGCCCAGCAGATGTGAGCAGTGGGCAAGCCACTGGCATGCCGAAGGCAAGCACATATTGGCCTGTTTACGACTACATACGTCTGGCCACCACCAATGCCGCTGGTGGAGCATCCCAAAAATGGTCAAGTTATGCAATCATGCCAGACTTTCAGATAAGCTTTATGATTCTTGTTCTTTTATCCTATACCGATTTCGGGGAATATTGACCTAGCAGATTTGATAAAAATGTCCTTATTAACTGAAAGTCTTTTAGTCCCATCTCTTTCGTCAGGCAACTCTTTTAACAGAGATCATGCACAGGAGTTTGACACTCTATATTAAACTAAGACCTTGATTTTGGAGGACAGCCTCCCATTCCTATATGATTCGGTTACTCCATGTTTTTAAATTCTGAAGCTTGACTGCCCTACTAAATGGGGTAGCAGTTTTGGCATTATTTTTAAAGAAAATCTTAAAATTCATACTCCAGCAGGCATCTAATTTACTGGGACTGAATCCCTGTTCTTTGAGCTGCAGTTTTACACTACTCCCTCCTACTTCACTGTAGGCCCTATGATATCCCCACAGAGTTCCTTAACTGGTGTGGAAGAGTCTATAATCCACACCTCCACTCTCTTCCAGGACATTCTGGTCCTAGGTAAGTTTAACATTTGGGCAGAAAAACTCGCCAATCCCTCTGATGAGTCCACATGGGCTCCACAAGAACATTTGAACCCTCTAGTTTAGTCAACTTGTAACTTTTCCCACACACAAAGGAGGCCATACCCTTGACCTTATCTTTGTCAACTTTGTCATTTGTAATATTGTAGACTCAGGGCCTTATTTATGAGGAATTGCTGCGCTGCCGTACGCCAATGTGCAAGGGCAGGAATGCACCATATTTATGAAATACAGTGCATTCCTGTCCTTTCCCCTTGTGTTGGTGCACAATTTGTTGTCTAGCCTCAACGTAGGTACCCTTGCACCAAGGTGCAAGGGTGCCCCTGTTGCAGGAAGGATTGTTTTTGTGCAGGAAGGGGTCCCTTCCTGCACAAAAGCTAATCCCAGAAGTGTTTTCCTACTTCTATGCAGCACACATGAAAAGAGGAAAAAAGATGAGAAATAAAAATATTTCTCCTCGTTACGCCTGCCCTGGGGAGGCATACGTTTTTGGTGCTGCCCCAGGTTTATGTGATTAAGCAAATCTGGGGCAGCGTCAAAATCCAGGGGTGCTTTGTGGGAAAACCCACCGCAAAGCCCATGGAACACCTCCTTGACACAGACTAGCACTGCTTTGTCTTGCTCCATATCTGTGAAGCCATGCAAAGCCACGCAGAGTGTCTTTACGTTGCCTCATAGATATGATTGAGAGGCTTGCTCCGCAAGAGAAAAAAAAAGTGCCGCCCCAGCGGCGTAAGCCTCACATAAATAAGCCCCCCAGTCACTGGCCTACCCATCACTTGGTCCAACCATTTTCTTATCTCCTTTTCCTTCAAGAGTACACCCATCCCTTATCTTAGTCAATCAAAACTTCTATTCTGAAATGCGACTGGCCCAACATCTCTCATGCTGATTTTATAAAAGAATTCAATGCCATGTTATATTCTTACCCTTTCACAAACTTGCCCTCCCCGTAACAAACGGGTGAAGCCAAATTTCTCAGCAGCCCCAGGCATTCTGATCTGGTCATGGAAGAAAAAAAGGCTGTTCGCAAGCTCAAAAGAGCTTGGAGAAAACTGATATTCGGGTGCTGACTGCCTTCTGCACTTGAATGCGATAATACAATCACCTGACATATAAAACTGTAAGATCTTTCTGTTCCTAGAGTATCCCCTTTACTGCTAAAAGCATCAAGGCACTTTTCAAATTGAAGAATTCCTCTTTAATTCCTTGGCCCTTCAGGGTGATCTTTTACCCTCCCAACAATTGGCCGATAAACTTGGCGCCTTCTTTGAACAGAACATTAAATGTACATGATGAACTCTCCTCTACTAACTTGTCCTACCTCTCAGAAATACCCAAAGAAATTCTGATGTTAGCATCATCTCATCCTCCGCTGACTCTAGTCTATATTCTTTTCCACCATTAAACCAGATAGGTTAAGCAAAAGTCGACTCAACAGTAAACCCACAGGCTCTCTGCTCGATATCTGTCCTTTTTCTTTCCTCCAATCTCAAAAAAGTACTCTTGCTCCTGAACTCACTGACATTTTGAACGCATCACTTAGCAAAGGCATTGTCCCTTCCTCTTTGAAGAAACATTGTCAAACCTCCTATTACGCAGCCTGGTCATGATCCTGGCAAAATAGCTAATTTCAGGCCCATCTCTCCCCTTTCTTTTTTTGTGTTAAAATGCAAGATACATTTGTTACTTCTCAGCTCCAAACCTTTGCAGAGAAACATAATATTCTATGTGATAACCAGGGTGGCTTCAGACCAGGCTACTCCATGGAGCTGGTAATTCTCTCTGTACTGGACGATCTTCAATCTCCAGTCAACAGCAGAGGCTCAGGAGCATTATTGCTCCCGAACCTCTCCGCAGTCTTTGATACTAATGACCATGTCATCCTCACTATGAAGACCAGTCCCAACCATTCAACTAGGCACATTTGCCTCCCCCCAGGTGAGACCATGTGTTGCGCAAAGCTCATCACTCTCCTGTCTAATACTTAACCTGTATATGGTCCCTCCTGCCTAACTCCTTATTCACTCCCAAGTGGCATGTTAGTTATATTCTGATGCCACATAGCTGATGATTGACCTTCAAGATGATCCCCATAACCAGGTCACTGGCGTTCAAGCTGTTGTGATCTCGGTTGTTACCTGGACAGGGGCGAATCATCTTAAAATCAACCCCACCAAATCAGAAATCCTGCCTATCTTTCACAAACTTCAATAATTGGGATAGTTTGCTATGGCTGTGGAATCTGGGGCAATGTATCCAACCAATCTCTAAATTCAGGAATGCCTGCATTCTCCTAGATCATAAACCGGATCTTAAAGTAATGTCAGCAAATGTTGCCTCTTCCAAATAAGGCTCCTCAAAAGAATAGCCACATTGCAAAAAATGCAAAACAGCCTTTAACAGAAGTATTTTCCAACTAAAACAATTCAATTGTACCTCCTCTCATCGGAGGTCCTTGCACTGGGTTCCTGTCAAAAAAAGAATTGTGTTCAAAACTGCATGCATCATGCATAAAATCTACTCTGGCACGGCCCCAAAATTCTGACTTGCAAATTCACTAAATATCAGCCCACAAGCCCTCACATCCATGACCCAATATCTGTCTGAAGTTCCTCTCTTCAAGCTCAGACGTTGAGGCGGCCGCTCCTTTAGTGTGCTTGTGCTAAGCTCTGAAATGCTATTCGGCTTGACGTCAGTGCTATCTCCCCATCTTACACTTCAGACAAGCAATCAAAGCATGGCTTTTCCATCAATAAGCAGCCTCTTCTCTGCCCCAACATGTGACACAAGCGCCAGGAGACTCCATTTGGAGTGACCACACACTCTATAAATCCACACTAACCATATAAATTAATAAATATAATTTTCATCCATCACATATTAACAATGGTGACATAGAAAATGTCACTAATCTCCGCAATATTCAACATCTCTGGCAGAAATTGCAGCAAAAGGAGCCAAGACTTTTCCCAAGTATAATCCAAGGCCTGCAACGGAAAAATGACTCAGAAACAGACCTTCTCAAGTCCACACCCAGAGACTGTGGAACAGCATCAAACTCTCTGTGCTTACCCTTTCCCCGCCTTCAATTTAGGAAGACCTCAAGGCCCATATGTTTAAATGAATCTTTGAGATAACCTTAAGGTGAATGATTAGAAACTGGCTCCATACTTGCTGTCTACCTCCTAGAAATCAACCCTGTCATCCGCTTGCTGTAAATGTTGCATTGACCCCATGTCCATGCCCACCCTCGCTGTAATAGTGTCTCAATCTTCTTCCTGATTGCCATTTCGCTGTTACTGAAAGGTAAGGTTTTTAGTGTGTTCTCTCTACACAGCATTATTGTTCCATGAATCAAGATTTGCTTCTACAAATATCTCAAATGAAATAAAAATAAAACGTGGAAAGAAATGCTATTTTTACATATGAGGTACTTGTAAGCTTTGAACACATAAACCATAAAATTGACGTCTCACCTTGACATGTTGTTCTGCTATGTGTATTTGTATAGCGCATAACTCACCCAGGAGGGTATCTTGGCGCATAGCCCATGCTGAAAATCCACAAATGAAGATCCTTCTATGAATTGGTTAAAGGTGTAGGCACCCCAAGCTAACGCCCCAAATCGGTGTGAATTTGTTGATTACGAATGACCAGGAGTCCTGCACATTCTGTAGACTGGGAGACTCAGGGTAAACAGTCTTGACCAAAGTGTGCATGAACTGCTCCTAGACAAAATTAATTTAGTAACAATAAATGTCCCCAAAACCTCAAGATATGAACCGTGACATGTTCCATGAAACAAGACACATAGCTAATGAAATGAGGAGGACCCAGAGCATTCTGATCCCAGAATTTGAAAGCCCAAAAAAGAAATTGTTTCTTAAAATGGAAACCATAAAATTGGTGTATTGACAAGGCATGGAAATGCTGATCTACTGAAATTCCCGTGGACACTATGGATTAAAAAATACCTCTCTTCCATTCATTTTGGGCGCAGTGGAGATCATGAATAGTTTGAAAGAAGGAAAAACAGTGACAATGAAAGCTGTGAAACTTTTTTTAAAAAAAGAAGAAGACGAATCCGCTTTAAATTCAGTCAGACAATTGTTTTCCAAGTTTCACCCAGGGAGCTCGCTTTCTCACCACTCTCTCTCCCAAATCCTTCGCCAATAACGGCACAGCAGTGACTGTGGCGTAGTGCCGAGCATCTTAGACATCCTGTCAACATAATGAAAGGCATTGCACATCAACATCTTGTCTACGCCTTGCTAGTGTTCATTGTTGGATCTTGCAGTTTTATTGATGCCTTTTGTTTCTACATGGAATTGCTTTTTAAGATAAGTAGGTGGTTTTAAGGGTTTCTGAGCATTAAACGCCTGTCAGTAGAAGTGAGTTACATAAATCTGACCTTACTACAAAACATTTTTTCAAAAGCACAAGAATGTTTAATGTTATGCCTTGAGGCTTTGGAAAGAGGAATAGCAGGTTTAAATGTCAGTACTAGAACACATGGAAATAAAATTGAGTGAGACGACCTCACCTGGTCCGCATATGGTTCTTTTATTAAAAAACATACAGCATGTATTTGCAAAACTGACCGATAGGGTGAACAAAGGATCCTGTCAAGGCAACCATGCCTGATTATCTGTCTGTTTTTTCAGTACATTAGGTGTATTTACTTGTTAGAGCTCTATAACTGTTACTTCCCCATAACTCATCAAAACAAAATTAGTTCTAGTTGCTATGTTTGTTACAAAATTGGATTTTCATCAGAATATTGTGCGTAAGAAACATGTTCAGCTTTAATGTGAAACCGTAATTTGCACTGAATTGGAATTTATCTACACTGAGCAGGCATGTGCCCCAATTTTAAGGTTAATATGGAAGTCTTCCTTACAAAATGATAGACAGCATGAGTTTCACCCTGAAGCCTATCAAAGTTCTGTTTATGGGAATATCTTGGAGCCAGACATTTTGAAATTAGGATTAAGTAATATATCAATGGACTAGCCATTCTTTTATGGATTTTAGTGAATCCCTCCATCAAAGGGCTTTCTTTTGCACTACAGAAAAAAGTACACATGAAAATTAAGATTGAAGTGAAATTCAGCCATGCTGCTGACTTGAAGCAATGAACCCATTCAGTAACTGACAGCAATGTAGCCAGTGGAGAATATTTGTACACACAATCCATACAAAAGAAAGGCTATTTTGTCTAATGGTATTTTTAAAGATGCACAATCCATATCCCTTAATTCCAAACTGTAGTCAATTTATTGGCTTCTTGTTGACAAAGTTCAAATGCAAAGCATTCATAATTATAACATGACAACATTAATGGTGGAAAACCATTGCAAAATACCTGCGTTAGGAAACTCAGTGACAAAAAAATTATGAATTTCACTTGATGGATTCATCTTTTCCAGTAGTCTATGAATAACGTATGTCATTAAAGGACCCCATATTAGGGCCTTTGCAACCTATGAATAGAGAGGCACTAAAACGTATGTACTGCTTAAACCTCATCATGACTTAGTAGATAGGACTGTCTATAGGCGATTATCAACGCCGAATCTGGATTACAAAATCTTGGGGAAAATATTCGCTACCAAAGTGTTGTGCTTTTCTACCCATCCTGGTTAATTTAGATCAGAATGGATCATACCAGGTAACTGTACATCACCAAATGTTATTGTTAAGTGATTATTTCATCTTTTAGATAACACCTTTGAGAGTTGTGGAACACCAGCAAATGTATCAGTCAATATTAAAAGAAGTACTTAATTCATGGCAAAAATGTCCAAGGCATGTCCGAACGCTGGTGGGTGGAGAGTTGAACCAGATTGGGTGCCCATTGCCTCCACTGTCCTTTGCGTTAGCGATGAAGCCTTTAGCAAATGATACCCGCAAAGAAGGAATTGCACATAGGATTATGGGGTCCGGTAGCCTGCATGTAATCTCACTATTTGAGGATGATACTCTAAAATATTTGCATGAGCTCAAACTGACCTCACCCGAATCATTGCGAGGCTGGAGAATTTTGGTGGTAGCATATCTGATCTCATTATAAACAAGGATAACAACAAAGTCAATGGCTGTGATTTGGACTCAGTCTCCTTCTGATGAGGACTCACCCTATTGGTGATGAGAGGGATGGCCAGGTCCAAAATGGTTGTTTGCCAAGGTTGCTATGTCTCCATGCCACAACAGATATTAAAAAAAATAAACTCATTGTTGTTCAACTTAATATGGAGCTCATGTAGAAGCAGAGTTACACTTGCAAACTTACACCTGTCAAACACTGAGAGTGGCTTGAAAGTAATGGATTTCGAGGCATATTATCTGGTTGCCCAACTGCAACGTGTGGCAGGCTGGTTTAAACCCAGTATGTGTCGAGAGCATTGGGGCAAGTGACTGTGGCCAAAATAGTATATGTTGGGGAGCACATTATAGGCAAGCAGAAACGATTATTGAGCAAATATTGCTTGGAATTTCAGTGGCATGACTCTACTCTATCCTCGTGGATTTAGACCAAGTGACAAAATAGAAAATGTTTTGGTGTTGACGCAAGCAGAGCTGATGCAGGGATTGTATGTCTATGATAATTATCTACTTTGGGCTTTTTAGCAGCTTAAGGCTAGTACGGTGTCTCAGAAGCATGGCGGACTAGCTTTAATATTAGCTCTGGAAAGAGCTAATATATCAAAAACTCTGCTATCCTGTATCATATAGGACAGGGTAAAGAGTGAGCTGATATCAAAAAGGGAATATAGACTGGTAGAGAACTCAGTTGGCAACTTCCCGTAAGTTTCCAACTATAATTTCAAGAAAGGTTTGCTTTAAGATAATACTCTTCTAAGTTGTTCCTATCTATTGTTTATGATACTGGTGATCATGCTATTGCAGCAGAACTTGCATTTATCAGTCCAGGAGCTTCTGGCAAATCACAGTCAAAACATCAGGGCTCAGGCTGCTAAATCATCCCTGTAGGGTGCCAAGGATCATCCTATTGTGTCTTTTTGTAATGTAGTCCCATTGGCCCAACTTCACAAGCAACTCTATGTGGCTTTCCAATCGTGCACAAATGACACCCACACCCCTTTCCTGGTAAATAACCAACCAAAAAAATAACACAACCAAAATCACTTCATGCCTGAATCATCTGCTCATCTGGATAAAGGGAAGTTGTCTTTGCATGAGCAAAGCCAAAACCAAAATTCTAGCAATGAGATAAATCAAATCTGACTCTGTGCCCTTAAGCTTAGGCTTGAATGAAGAAATGTCAGGAACAAAAAAATTGTGATGCACAAATATTGTGAAAATAATATTGGGAACCAAAATATTGTCTTTTACATACCTTGTATGCAAACTACAACAATATCGAGCTGAAAATACTGTGGATCAGAATATTGTCATAAAAGAGGTAAGTATATCGATTTTACTATTAGCCTTATATTTAATTAAATGTAGATATGTATGTTTAAAATTATAATACAATAAAAACTAAATACACAGTATATTAAACAATCAATATAACATTAAAAAATACAAAATATATACTTTAAAAAATTGACACATTATTTAATTTAAACTATTAATAAAAAAATGTACATTACATTATTTTATTATACATAATAATAATGCAATGTCATGTATATATATATATATATATATATATATATATATATATATATATATATATTAAAAAATCACCATTGAAATTTAGCAGTTATAGTTACCTGAGCTAACTATAACTTATGCTCCTGCAATGCACTGCTTATGACCTCATATATTACATCACACATGACATGGTCAGTGACATCACTGATTACATCTCAAATGACATCACTGATGACATCATCCACAGAACCACTCACACACCCACTCACACCCCATACAACCTCTCATACACCCACTCACACACTAATACAACCACTAACATAACCATTCACAGACCCATTCAACTACTGCCACACACCCACTCACGCTCTCATACAGTCACTCACACGACTGCTTACTCACCCATACAGCCACTCACTTGCACAAACAGCTACTAACAGTGCTACTCCCTCACCCATACTACCACTCACTCCTCCATTCACAAAACCACTTACATACCCATTCACACATCCATGCAAGCACACACATGCTCATTTAACTATAAAGTCACTAACACAGATACTTACTGTGCAAAACAGTCACTCACACACCCACTCATTTATCCATACACCCACTCAGACAGACACTCACTTACCCATACACCCACATACACACCCAGTTACTCACCCATACAGCCACTCACACACACACACACAAACACACATACACACACACACTCACCCACCCATAGAGCCACACACACAGTCACTCAGTCACTGATACAGCCATTCACATACACTAACTCACTCATAGAGTCAATCACAAAGCCACTCACCCACCCATACAGTCACTCACCCACCCACTCACTCACCAATACAGTCACTCACTCACACATACAGCTACTCACACACTAATTTATTCCCCAATAAAGCCACTTACACACCCGCTCACACACCCATACTGCCACTCACACACCCACTCCCAGGATGATACAGGCACACAGCCACTCAGACGACTTATGTTAGAAACAGTATCACTCATTAGTAGTACAAAAAGAATAGTAATTTAACTTATACAGTAGCTTAGTATATATCTCTAAGTCTCCAAAACGTTTACAAAACACTTACACTCCCTGGATGATGTCATCAGTGATGTGATCAGTGATGTTATTTGAGATGTCATCAGTGATGTCATTGACCACGTCATGGGTGATGTATAATGTGAGGTCATAAGCAGCGCATTGTGGTGGCGTAAGTTATAGTTAGCTCAGGTAACTATAACTGCTGAATTTAATGGTTTTGTAATAGTGAAATCTGAGCCTAACTATAACATCCCTGTAACCGTTGTTTTTTTTTTACGGAATTTCTAAGGAGTTTTTTTAATTCTATTTCTGAACTATAACACCTCTGTAACCTTTGCTTTTATCAGTGAATTTCTAAGGTTTTTTTTAAATTCTATGCCCTAACTATAACATCCCTCTAACGTTTGTTTTTTTCAGTGAATTTCTAAGTTTTTTAAATTTTATTTCCAAACTATAACATCCCTGTAATGTTTAATTTGTACAAAGCTTTGCACAAAGTGTCTACCCAACTGGACTACTTTCTATTGGTTAATTAGTAAGCACTACCTCGTTGGGTAAATGTGCAGTGCATATCGTACAGTTCAGCTGCATAATGGACCAGGATGAAATGTCTCCTGAGACCTTGTGTGCATTTCAGCAATGTGATTGTTCCTCATGAATATTTATCCAGAAGTGTGTGATAACATGAAAACTCTTATAGAGAAGATAGTGAGATACAAAGAGGTGTATACTTACAATAATGTAAAGGGAGAACCATGTATTCTCCTCTCATCAAGAGAGGACAACATAGAACTCACCAGAGTCACTACTAATTGCTCGCTGTAAGATCAATAATGCATTCACATCCATCCATCAAGCATTTCAGATCTTATTTTAATGTGGAATTGCTGACAAAACACTATTACTTTGCCTTTGCAAAGCCCAGGAGTTTAGGATTATTTGAAATGTATAGAAATATTTTATCTTGCAAGAAACAGATGTGCACAGAAGTCTTCTTTAATCCTATTTTTTTTATATTCGCAAAATTGTCATGAACAGTTGCGATAAGTACAATCGGTACCATGGTTATTCGCGAACTCAGTGTGATTTTTAGAAAGTATAAAAAACATATATACACATATTGTAATTAATGTTTGTTATCAATAGTTTACTAATATAACATATAAAGTGAAGTACGAATTAAAGTGATTTCATTGAACAAATCACTTTATTCTAGAAAGGAAGTCCCCACCCAGTTCTCTTTTCTTTAGACTTCCAGTACTGAAATTGAGGTTCACATTCCAGCACCTGCTGTTTTACTATTAAAAAAATCTTTTGAGTTTTTTTAAGTGTCAATTTAAAAACAAAATGGCATCTGGTGGCAGTGGAGATTAGGAGTCACACCTAGTGGAAGAAAATTCATCAGAGGAGGAATTCCTGACAAAGTGCCAAACCATTGTGTGAGAATTTTTCACCATGCCCTCCGGGGAAAAGAAAACAGTGGCAAGAAACATGAAGTGCTTTCTATGTGAGAAGACCCTCTCCGGGGTACGTCGAAGAAATATTCATGTGGCACAACGAGTATGTTGACACACCTAAAGGCGTACCACCCCCAGCATCTGGCCAGAGCACAGACGGAGCGTAGTGCAGAAGATGCATTCATATCAAGTGTGGCATGAATTGCACCAGGGGACCCTATACCAACTGAGGTCCAGCAACATCTCCCTGAGAAGTCACTAGAGCTTGAAAGAATTGGAACATTTTGTTTGGACTGCAAGAAAGTCCTCACTCTATGGGAAGAATCTGTTGTTGCAGTTATGAAGGCAGCAAAAGTCCACAAATGTTTTTTTTAATGATTTGTCTATCCCCAGTTTTGAGTTTTTTGAGAGTTATAACCTTTTCCAGTTGCCATTTTATTTGTAAAAAAAAATATCAATTGTTAAAAAACTCAAAAAAAGTTCCGAAAAATCACAAAAAAACTAAAGTTCTCATTAGAACCACTTTTTAAAATAAGATAAGCTATATGTGTCTGTATGTATACGAAAGAGTATGAGTGAGTGAACTTCTGCTTTAGTGAGTGAGTGGGTATATGAGTGAGTAAGTAGATGTGTAAATGGTTGAGTGTATGGGTGAGTGAGTGGGTGTGTCAGGGGCTGAATGGGTTTATGAATGAATGTGTTAGTGTTTGTACGGGTAAATGAGTGGGTGCATGAGTGGCTGTATTGGTGAGTGGGTGGGTGTGTGACTGGGTTATGGGCATCTGAGTAGCTTTCTGGGTTTGTGAAGTAGTGTATGCTTGCATGGGTAAGTAAGTGGGTGTGTGAGTGTCTGTAAATGGTAAATGAGAGGGTGCATGAGTGGGTTTATGGGTGAGCGAGTGGGTGCATGAGTGAGTGGGTTTGTGAGTGTCTGTATGGGTGTGTGAGTGGCTGTGTCAGTGACTGTATGAGAGACTGAGTATGTGTGTGTGTGTGACACTAGCTCTATGGGCGACTGACTGGCTGTGTTAGTAGCTGTATAGGTGAGTGAGTGGCTGTGTCAGTATCTGTATGGGTAAGTGAGAGGGTATGTTTGTAGCTGTATGTGTGAGTGTTTACATGGGAGAGTGACTGGGTGTGCTAGTGATTGTATGGGTGATTGAGTGGGTATATGAGTGGCTGCATGGTTGAGTGAGTGGGTGTGTTTGTAAATGTATAGGTGAGTGATTGGGTTTGTCACTGGTTACATGGGAGAGTGACTGGGTATGTTAGTGATTGTATGGGTCACTAAGAGGGTATATGAGTGGCTGTATGGATAGGTGTCTTTGTAGATGTATGGGTGAGTGATTGGGTCTGTCAGTGGTTACATGGGAGAGTGACTGGATGTCTTATTGATTGTATGGGTGACTGAGAGGGTGTATGAGTAGCTGCATGGGTAAGTGAGTGTGTGTGTGTTAGTAGGTGTATGAGCGAGTGAGTGGGTGTGTGAGTATCTGTATGGGTAAGTGAGTACATATGGTAGAACCTGTATTAGTAAGTGAGTTGGTGTGTTACTGACTGTGTGGGTGAGTGAATGGGTGTGTGAGTTGCTGTATGGGTAAGTGACTGGGTGTATAGGTGGCTGTATCCTGTGTGTCTGGATGTCTCAGTGGCTGCATGAGAGTCTCCTTGGTGTACAACTTTACAATATAAGTTTCTTAAACTGCACAGAAAGAAGTATTTAGGAAATTTCTTTACTGCAATAGATGGTTTTCATTCATCTGTTTAAAAAGAAAAAGAATATAAATATGTTAGCATTACTTTTTACAAAATTCCTCAATAAACGTTTAGTTTCTGCAATGCATAAGTTTATATTATAAACAAAACAGTAGGCCTTTTTATGCAGTAATAGTATTTCACATTATAGTAAAGCATTTCATATCCCCTTATTTACTGTTCTTAGCTTTGGTAATTGTACATCATAAACAATGTACTGTAGACAGATTCATCCTTGAACAGTGGGGAAAATCAATCACAAAGACTGTAGAAAAAAACCCAGTTCATAATTCAGCACTTGCTCTTTTCCTCTTCTAAATTAATTCTGGCAATTTTTTCAAAATTATTCCCAAATAAAATGGTACCTGGTGGCATTGTGCATCAGCCGCCACTTCCTGTTGAACACAGTTCTTTGGAGGAGGAATCCCTGGCAAAGCAGCAAACAATTGTATTGGAGTTTCTCACCATCTCCTCAGGGAAAAGAAAGTGGTGGCAAAGCATGTCGAGTGTTCTTTATGAAATATTCATGTGGCACAATGAGGATGTTGAAACATCTAAAGCCATACCACTCCAAGCACTGTTGAAAAAGAAAAAAAACATAAATATAAGTTAGTATTACATTTACAAATTTCCAGAAACAAAACAGTACTCATTGCTTATGCTGTAATAGTATTTCACACTACAGTAAAAATGTGATTTTCCCTTTTTTCTGTTCTCAACTTTTTACTTGTACACCATAAACATTGTCTTACCTTTTAAGCATATAACACCCTGCCCTATGGCCCATGTACATCCCATCTTAAGGGCGACTTATATGTAGTACGAGGGAAGTTTAAAGCTTGGCAAGGAGTTTTAAATATCAACTCGAACTATCAGTAAAACTGCACACACAGGCTCTGTAGTAGCAGGCACAACACATATTTTGAGGGCTACTTGTCTGTATGGGTGATTAGGACTTCAGTACATATCTAAATAAGTATATCAGTCCCTCTCTGGGTGTGTCACTGGATGTTTAAGTGACTATGTTGCTATATAACCAGCTGTCTTAGTATCTCTTTGGGTCTCTATAGGTGTATGCTACTGGCTGTATGGATTGCTTACTGGTTGTATTAGTGAGCGTTGGGGTATATAACTATGTGTGTGACTGGCTCTGTTACTGCTGGATACATAAGTGTCATATGGACATGTGATTGAATGTTTTAGTGCCTCTGTTTCTGTCTGACTGGGTGGGTGAGTGACTGGTTTTGTAAATATGCATATAAGTTGCAGTATGGGTGAGACACTGGATATTTAACTGTACTTAGGGGTCTCAAACTACACATGTGACTGACTGAGACTTCAAAGTGCATGTCTTACCTTCTAAGCACATAGCACTCTGCCCTATGACTTACCTGCACCCTACCTAAGGGGTAATTAGTAAATAGAAAAACAGAACTTAAGAGCTTAGCAAGCAGTGTTTAATTGCAATTCAACTATGCAGTAAAACTACACACACATGCTCTACAGTTCCAGGGCACCACATTATTAAAGGATTACTTACACACCAACTCAAAGACCCACAGAGACATTCACACACCCATTAATAAACCTACAAAAACAATCACACTTCCCACTCACAAAACCTCACATACACTCTCAATACATTTGCATTTATCATACACACTTTCATCAACCTCATATACACATGTATCTTTTCAGTCACATTTTTTAAACCACACTCTAATTCACATACCTGTTATTTGAGTTGACTAGTCAGAATTTTTTGACGTTGTCAGTTGCACTGAAATTTCACGGATAATGTGAAAACTAAGCATAAGAATGGAACACCACTCTCATACAAAGCAACCATTAATGGCAACCTTTTCAACTTTGGTCTCAGTGATACCCTCATAGTTAGCAAATCAAACGTTTCATATTTACTTGTGTTATTCTACTTCTAAATGGTCAGTATTTCTTAATCTTTCTTGCACTTCAGTAAAGAAGACCAATCTGGTAATGTTTTTCTGCATATTCGTCGCGACCCTCAGTACGGACCCCCATGTAATTTTGCAACAAATTCACGAATACATACAGGAGTCCAAAAACGTAATTAGCATTGCACTCTTAATACTTTACAACTACACTACACTTCATAAGAAACTCCTGACTAGGAAAATAAAACCTCCTTCATAAATAATGTGTCTAGACCACTTTGACTTTAACTAATACACTACAGTCTGTTTAATACCCCTTCCCCCACAGTCTCCTACTTGAGTTTCTATAGTAACTCCCTTTGGAACACTCTCTTAAACTAGTAGGTTCACAATGCATTCTACAAGCATCATGCTAGTTTCAAAATGAACAACAGCAGGTGTGGTTGACCATTCAGAATTGAAAGCATACCCAAGTTTGCAATACAATTTTTTATTTTTACCAGAGCCAATCACAGATCTACTTACTTATCCTTTAAAGACACTACTTAATTTTATCAACCTGCATTTTTACACCATCCAATCAAATATGTTTTTTTAAACAAGGTCCTGCCCTCCATTTTCACTGCCTTTCATTTTGAAAACTGTCTCATTCCGCTCCATCCTTCTCCTGTGTGCTACTCCTCCTTGCCTTCAAAATGGTCGGAGTGTGGATTGTAGGTCACAGCTTTGTTTTTTGGGCTAGTCAGTGTGCTAGAAAGAGTGGCGTTGACAGGGACTTTGGTTTGAATAATGTGGATATTACTTGGATTCTCCAGAGAGGGTTAAAGTGGCATCAATTGCTGCATTTGGTTGAAAGCATTGCAGATTGCCAACACCCTCACCTCATGATTGTGCACCTTGGTGGCAATGACCTAGGCAAACTTACTGGGGTAGGAAAGGAAATCCAAAAGAAGGATACGTTTACTCAATTAATGGTATTTTTCCCTCAGATTGCCTTGGCATTGTCCAACATTTGCCAAAGACAGAAATGGAAGCGGTCAAACGAATTCTCTGCACGGATAGACAAAGCGAGGAAACATGTCAATAAAACTTTCTGCATTGCTCAGAGACCATAATATGGGTTCTATCGACAACAACTTACGATTTGACATGGATGGTATCTATAGAAATGATGGAGTTTATTTCACAGAGAAAAGTAACAGGGTACTCCTATACAAATTGAAACACTGCATCCTGTTTTATGTGTAGTTATCATCCACACACAATAAACAAAAAGGCTCTGCTCAGAGCCATCCTATCTCCCAAACACTGGTTCATTTTCTTTTAAAATCCTTTTTTTCAAATTCTTGAATACATTGCGAATACGCAAAACAAAAACTGACATTCAATAGACACCAGCACATTTGAAATTCACAACTATATAAGTGACTATATGCATGTGACTAGGTGCGTGAGTTTCTGAATGGATCTGTGAGTGGATGCATGAGTCTCTGAGTGGGTGAGTGAGTGGGTGTGTGAGTGTCTGAGTGGGTCTGTGAGTGAGTGCATGAGTTTCTGAGTAAGTCTGTGACTGTGAGCCTGAGTGTCTGAGTAGGTATGTGAGTGGCTCTGTGAGTGTTGAGTGGGTCTGTGAGTGAGTGCATGAGTCTCTGAGTGGGCCTGTGACTGGGAGCATGAGTGTCTGAGTGGGTATGTGAGTGGGTGTGTGAGTGCATGAATAGAACTGTGGATGGATGTGTGTGTGTCTGAGTGGGTGTGCGAGTGTCTGAGTAGGTCTGTGAGTGGATATATGAGTATCTGAGTGGATGTGTGAATGGATGCGTGAGTCTCTGAGTGATTCTGTGAGTGGGTATACAAGTCTCTGAGTGGGTGTGTGAGTCTCTAAGTGGGTCTGTAAGTAGGTGCATGAGTCTCTGAGTGGGTCTGTGAGTGCATGCATCAGTGTCTGACTGGGTCTGTGACTGGGTGTGTGAGTGTCTCAGTGTGTCTCAGAGTGGGTGCATGGGTCATTGAGTAGAGCTGTGACTGGTTGCCTGACTCTCTGAGTGGGTCGGTGGCTGGGTACAAGAGTCTCTGAGTAGGTGTGTGAGAGGGTGCATGAGTCTCTAAGTGTGTCTATGAGTGGGCGCATGAGTCTCTGAGTATGTGTGCGACTGGGTGCGTGAGTTTATGAGTGGGACTGTCAGTGGGTATGTGAGTCTCTGAATGGGTTGTGAGAGGTATGTAAGTCTCTAAGTGGGTCTGTGAGTGGATGCATGAGTGTCTGAGTGGGTCTATGAGTGGGTGCATGAGTCTCTGAGTGGGTCTGTGAGTGAGTGCATGAGTCTGAGTGGGTGCATGAGTGTCTGAGTGGGTCTGTGAGTGGGGGCATGAGTGTCTGAGTAGGTCTGTGAGTGGGTGCATGAGTCTCTGAGTGGGTCTCTGAGTGGATGCATGAGACTCTGAGTGGGTCTGTGAGTAGATGCTTGGGTATTTGAGTGGGTCTGTGAGTGTGTGTGTGAATCTCTAAGTGGGTATGTGAGTAGGTGCATGAGTCTCTGAGTGGGTCTATGAGTGGGTGCATGAGTCTCTGAGTATGTGTGCTATTGGGTGCATGGGCTTCTGAGTGGGACTGTCAGTGGGTATGTGAGTCTCTGAATGGGTTTGATAGAGGTACGTAAGTCTCTAAGTGAGTCTGTGAGTGGATGCATGAGTGTCTGATTGGGTCTATGAGTGGATGCATGAGTCTCTGAGTGGGTCTATGAGTGAGTGCATGAGTCTGAGTGGGTGCATGAGTGTCTGAGTGGGTCTGTGAGTGGGTGCATGAGTGTCTGAGTAGGTCTGTGAGTGGGTGCATGAGTCTCTGAGTGGGTCTCTGAGTGGATGCATGAGACTCTGAGTGGGTCTGTGAGTAGATGCTTGAGTATTTGAGTGGGTCTGTGAGTGTGTGTGTGAATCTCTAAATGGGTATGTGAGTGGGTGCATGAGTGTCTGAGTGGGTCTGTGAGTTGGTGCATGAGTCTCTGAGTGGGTCTTTGAGTAGGTGCATGAGCCTCTGATTAGGTGTGTGAGTGAGTGCATAGGCCTCTAAGGGGGTTTGTGAGTGGATGCATGAGTCTCTAAGTGAGTCTGTGAGTGGATGCATGAGTGTCCGATTGGGTCTATGAGTGGGTGCATGAGTCTCTGAGTGGGTCTGTGAGTGAGTGCATGAGTCTGAGTGGGTGCATGAGTGACTTAGTAGGTCTGTGAGTGGGTGCCTGAGTCTCTGAATGAATCTGTGAGTGGGGGTGTAAGTCTCTGAGTAGGTGTATGAGTTGATGCGTAAGTCTCTAAGTGGGTCTATGAGAGGGTGCATGAGTCTCTGAGTGGGTCTGTGAGTGGGTGTGTGAGTCTCTGATTGGGTATGTGACTGGATGTGTGAATCTCTGAATGGGTCTGTGAGTGAGTGTATGAGTCTCTGAGCGGGTCTGTGAGTCAGTACATGAACCTTTGAGTGGTTGTAAGAGAGTATGAGTGCATCTTTGAGAGAATGCATTAGTGTCTGAATGAATCTGTGAATGTATTTCTTTTACTTTTTCGGCAATATTTACAAATTCAATGTGATGCTACACGGGGCCACACTGAGCATTGCGGCGCATTTGCGAATTTCGCACATGGCAAAAGATACTTTTTTCAATGTGCTTTACACATAAGGGGCCCCTCAAACACCCCTATATTCCAACCCTGGGGTCAGGGTACCTCTACCCCGACCCCTTCTATTACTTTGAATAAATATTTGGAGCCCTCTGGACCGTGTCCTGTTACATAAAATGGTGGCCGCAACTTTTTGCTCAGGTTGCGGCCAGCCAATCACGGCATTCCTGTTGGTGCGTAGATTCTCGATTTGTCGCAAAAGAGTTGCAAAGTATTCATGGATCTAGATATTCAAATTTGTTTTCTTTAAATATCTCAGAAACTACTGAACAGGTTTATACCAAATAACAAAAAGGGCTCTTTCTGGACCAAGAGTTACTTTTCTGCCAAATTTGTTGAAATTCCATCCACAGGTTTGGGCTGAAGTCATGTCTAAAATCTCTATGGGAACTAACATCGGGAAAAAGCATTTTGGGATCCCTCCTTTTTCTCAGCCCCCACTTGACGGATCACCACAAAACCTTCAACATAGCAGCTGAATTGAGCTTGGTACTAATTTAGAACTTTTTGGGAAGATTCGTCAAACGGCACCAAAGAGATTGGCAAAACAATATATTGGCAATAAATTGGCAAAAATAAATAAATTATATGTTATGTTATTAAGATTTGTAAAGCGCACAAATACCCGGAGGTGTCTTGGCGCTACGGACAAGGTAAGCCACTGGTGAGTCTCTAGTTGCGGAAGAGCCAGGTTTTTAGCTCTTTTCTGAAAGAGACAAGAGATGGCGCGTTTCTCAAGTCAATCGGTAGGGAATTCCAGAGTTTATCAGCGCAGTAATGAAAGCTGCGACCACCCCAGAGTAAGGTACGAATTCTGGGCACTCTCAAGAGTTTAGCACCAGATGAACGAAGGTGTCTAGTTGGTTCATACCAAACAAGAAGATTTTGCAAAAAGGCTGGCCCTGTATGATTCCGGGCCCTGAACACCAGGCTAAGAGCCTTGAATTTTATTCGCTGCGCTACAGGGAGCCAATGCAAATTACGGATCTCTCCAGATACCGATTTGAACCAAGGGGTGTTTGACAGAAGTCGAGCGGCTGAGTTTTGCACGCTCTGTAGTCTTTTCAGGCAATGCTTCTGGACGTTTATAAACAGCCCATTACAATAATCCAATTTAGACTGGATTAATGAAGTGACTACAGTTCTTTTCATGTCCTCCGGAAGATATGGGAGAATCTTCCTGATTTTCTTAATAAGGAAGTGGGCGGAGGAAACCACAGCATTAATGTGTTGAACAAAAGAAAGTTTACGATCCACCCATACTCCCAGGTTCTTCGCTTTAGTTGCTGGTTCCGGTGGATCACCCATATCAGCGGGCCACCACACACTGCCCCAACTAGGATGCACTGCACTGCTGAACGGAATTACACTAAATTTGGCAGAAAGCTAAATCTTGGTCCAGAATGAGTACTTTTTGTAATTTTGTGTAAATCTGTTCAGTAGTTTTGGAGTTATTAAAGAAAAAAGATTTATGTATATCTAGAGATGCAGATCCACCACAGATCCACCGCAATTGATCCATGCACCAGTAGCTATGCCGTGATTGACTGCCACCACTTCAACCAGGAAGTGGTGGCAGCCACCTTGGCACCCAAGAGAAAAGGCACAAAAACAACAAGAGGGTAGGAATGCCCTGATCCCCTGGGCTTGGTGGTCGGGTTCCACAGGGACCTTGCCTAGGGCCAAAAATGTTTATTTTTTAAATTTTGCCACAAATTCAGGGAGGACCTGTGGCAACATTTTTTTTAAAAAAACAGGCGCGGTTTCTTGCACTAGGTTTTTTTTTACGCCCCCCCTGGATGAGCCAGGTCCCTGGGGAAATAGATATATTTGAGGGACGGGCTTACGTAGCCTCCCTCCCCAGGCCGATTCAACCCCGGGGCTCGGCCGATTTTCAGAAGGGGGACGAGGATGCGCGGCCCCTGTCCTGGCCGATTTCGGCCCTGGGGTTCTCATCCACTAGGGCCCGGCCTAATTAAAAAAGATGGAGGGTGGCATGCGGCCCCCCTCCCCAGGCTGATCTCAGCCACAGGGACTCCATTTCCTGGGGCCCAGCCATGCATGAAATAGAGAGGGGTGTCACGTGGCCCCTCCTCCCTGATCCATTAATGGCCCTGAGGACTGCATCCCCCAGGGCTGGCTCGGGTTATGTCCCTGGGAGGCTAACCGTGGGACATAGAGGTGCTTGCACTGTTTGCTCTCGCTAGGTGGGAGCAATTTCAAAACTCCTGCCAAGCGGGAGCAAACACCAAGTCCGCTCCCAGCGGGCGGGAGCATGAGAAAATGCTCCCGCCTGCTGGGAGTGAAATTTTCATCTGTTACATGGCCCACAGTCAGCAGGCAGGTAAAAAGATATTAAGATTGCTCCCGCCCGCAGGGAGCAGCATTTTTAGCTGCCCTTTGCAGACAGGAGCAATGCTGGCTCCCACTGGAGTCAGGGAGATGGCTGGGGCCGCATAGGCCTTGGGGATCTCCCCTCTCCCCTAAACATAGTATGGGGGGTACACCAGGGCACCCACTCTTTGTTGCCTGGACTCCAGGGGATGGAGTCCTCAGGGCCAAAATTGGCCCAGGAATGGGGCTGCGTGCCAAAGGGCATGCACAGAGTGGGTTTGGCTGCATGCGGGGTGTTGACTGCTGGGCCTGTCTGGTGGCGGTTGGATTAACGTGCAGTAATTAAATATTATTTTACATTACAAAACCTGTTAATATGGAAAAAGTTGATGCTAATATAAAAAATTATACATTAATTTATTAGAACGAAATTGCATCTTTATTAACAAATTTGCCTTTTGTGAACTCCACATCAACCCTGACTCGCAAATACATAGTCAGACAAGCACTGAGATCTAGGCCCGAGTTTATTGATTGAAAGGTCATAGGTGGGATGGCACATAGCCGGCAGACAAACGCACAAACAGGAAATCTTAAATCGATCCCACATAGGCGCATCGACACTACAATGGTCATGGGAGATTGGCCCCAATAAAGCAAACATGGCTAGAGGGGGTACGCGCGCTCTAAAAACTCGATAAAGTCAGATGCCACGTGAGTTAGGAACATATAACCAATCAGGAGACACAGCACACACAGTGATCATGCACTCCCCATGCCAGAAATCCGGACACTTTATCCACTACCCACATTGTGTCCACGCAAGGTTGAGGCACTCCTGTATTTTCCATTTGACAATTAGTTTATGACTCCGAATTCAGCAACTTACATTCTGCACCATACATGGATCACCAGAAATCTTAATTACCTACGATGGACTGAATAAAAGAAGGCTGCAGACGGATTGTAAATTGAGACAGTCCCTAGACCCTATGCCTGTAACTGTTCTCCCAGCTGCTATATTGAATTAAACAAACTGTTCCTGTTTTGCCAACGTTTCTTGTCTCTTGTTTTTTTCAAGGTATTTAATGTTCAAGTAACAAACCCTGGAAATTTGCTGAAAAAAAACAAAGGTTACAGGGACATTATAATTAGGGAATAGCATTAAAAACCATAGAAATTCACTAGAAAACTGAAGTTTATAGCGATTTTATAGTTAGGAAATCAAATTAAAAAAGCCTTAGAAATTCAGTAAAAAAACAAAGGTTACAGTGACATAATAGTTAGGATCAGATTTTGCACATACAAAACCATAGAAATTCAACAGTTATACTTATCTCAAGAAACTACAACTCATGTCCTAAGGCAACTATAACTCGTGCCCTCGCCATGCACTGCTAATCATCCCACATATTAAAGCAGTCATGACATCTTGTATTACATCATTGATAATATCACTGCAACATTTGCAATAAAATTATTAAGAAAACCATGCATGGCAGGGGCGTGAGTTATATTTCCCTTAGGGCACGAGTTATAGCTTCTTGAGACAACTATAACTATAATTGCTGAATTTCTCTGGTTTTATGTGTATAAAAGGCCCTGGTGGATGGGGACCCAGGGTCTAACAAGGCTCGGGAGGGAGGGCATGTGACCCACCTCCCCTTTATTTTAAGATGTAACCCTGGGGTATGGGGTTCCCAGAGTCTAATAAATCTCTGAGAAGTTGGTCACTCAGCCCACCTCACCTTTAATTCAAGTAGTGACTCTGGAGGATGGCATCCTCAGGGCCTAATTTAAAAAAATTGCCTTGGTGGATGGGGTCCCCAGGGCCTAATAAAGCTCGGGGGGAGGGTAACATGACCCTCTCCCCTTTAATTAAAATAAAGTCCCTGGGGGATTGGGTTCCCAGCACTTACTAAGGCTTGGGGAGGGAGGCAACATGTCCCCCACCCCTTTCATAAAAAAAGATCTTTGGGGATGGTGTCCCCAGGGCCTAATATGGCTCTGGGAGGGTGGGCACTTGACCCCCCTCACCTTAAAAAAAAAGGACCTCAGGGAAGCGGTCCCCAGAGCCTTATAAGGCTCAGGAAGGGGGGCATGTGGATCCCTCCCCTTTAAAAAACACAAGGTCCTATGGCCAACCACCCTCCACACACGGCCGAAGGTCATGCACTCCTGGGAATTGGGTTTACATACGGTGATAAAATATTATGCTATGTTAAAAAAAACTAGAAATTCACTGAAAAAAAACAAAGGTTAAAGTAAGGTTATAGTTAGGTGTGATAAAAAGATCAGTTACCATATGTTTCATGGGTAGCCGAGTTCATGTTGACTATTAACCACATATAAAAGGGCAACCTCTCCTGCACATGGTGTTCAATCTGTATACAACTGTTCAGGAAAACCAGGTTCCTCCAGATACTGAAGCCATATTACATAGCTAATGCTCTACTATAGACAGTCTTTACCTGTATCAAACCGCAGACAGTCACTGAACCTACATTGAGAAAAGAAGTGGATATAAGTAGAAAAGTTGGTACTGTTAACACTGCTTAGTCTATGTAGAGAGTTTACTCTGTATCACACTGTTTGCAGACAGAGAAACTCTCATGAAAAATACACCATAGAGTATTAAAAAGTATCTACTAAGAACAGTGTACAGTCAATGCAAAACTTGTAAAAGAGTGACTATTCACCTAAAATAACCAAGGTGCAAACATTCATACTATCTGAAGCCTTCATGCGGTGGTGAAAACTTTACAGAAAGCCCATCTTCTGAAGCAAAACAAGCACATATATATAGGTTAGTACTTAGTGCACACAGTCTTCGGTGTTAAGTAGAAATTGTCATGCTTGGACGATTTTGTCTAATAACTCAGGGCTGCTTACAATACTTAGGGGTCGATTACGATGCTGTCCCGAAAGGCTCCGAACAGCATCCGATTTGGTCGAATCCGAATCGGAAGCCTGGTTTCCGACCGACTCGGACACATTTCCAGACGACCGATCATGATGTCCCTAAAGCGTCCGAACTGTCCGACTCAGTTCCAAACGGCATTCGGAGTAACGGTGTCATTCGGAGCCGACTCGTACAGGTCTACGGGCCGCGTTTCCGGACGAGCGAGTAGAATGTTGGATTCAGACAGCTTTTCAGAGTCGGTTGTTACAACACAGATCGGCTGCCGGAATCTGACTTGGGGGGCACGTAGCAGGCCCCCCTTCACATGGGGCCTTCCGAATCGGGCCCGTGGGGGTACCCATGGGTCCCCCTTTCCCTGCATGCCCAGAGTGGCAGGCACCATGGGGTGCTTGCCTTAGTGTGCAAGGTTTTCCCCAACCACTCCCTTTCTCAATGGGAGCCTGTGTTATCGTTCAGAAAACAGGCTCCCATTGAAGTCAATGGGAGTCTGACCGAATGGTGTTCGGACACATCGTAATCAGTCAGTTGGACTCCCCGAACCTGAGTCGTTCGGAAAGTATTCCCAAACAAATTTGGTTGGACTGCTTTCCGGACGACATCGTAATCAGGCGCTTAGTATGTACAATCTTTGCCCTGCTGGAAACTTTTCCTGCAGTACCAAAAAATGTGTGTGGAACACAATGAACATAAGTTGTCAACTGTCACCTGCACAAAGATTTATAACATGTTCAATAGCTGTTAGAACTGGGGGTCTCTAGTAGTCCAAATAGGGACCCTTGCTTCTAGTCAGGGTAAGGAGGGACACACCCTTAGATAACCCCTGCTCACCCCTTGGTAGCTTGGCACGAGCAGCCAGGCTTATCTCCAAGGCAATGTGTAAAGTATTTGCAACCACACTCCCAGTAACACAGTGATAATACCCCAAATGGACACCACACTGGTTTCATAAAAATAGCAGTATCTTTATAAAAAGGAATACGATGAGACCAAACGATAGAAAACCAACATATGCGTATTTGTAATAATTCACTTGGCCGGTTATTAGGCCAGCAATCACTTGTAGGTTCTTGCGGTATTAATGAGCAATTTACGATCTCTAATGCAGTCCTAATGCAATGCTATGCAGTTCGTAATGCAATAATAATGCGATTCGTAATGCAAGAATCAGGCAGTTCGTAATGCAATAATAATGCGGTTCGTGATGCAAGAATCAGGCAGTTCGTAATGCAATAATAATGCGGTTCGTAATGCAAGAATCAGGCAGTTCGTAATGCAATAATAATGCGGTTCGTGATGCAAGAATCAGGCAGTTCGTAATGCAATAATATTGCAGTTCGTAATGCAAGAATCAGGCAGTTCGTAATGCAATAATAATGCGGTCAACTCGGGCACCACTAGGCCCCAACAGCAGAGACAACGGTCATAGGCTTACAGGGGCGGCCCCGGTCCTGCTGGGCAGGTCCGGGCCGATCGGGGACTCATCGCGTCTAACGCGGTGCAGCGGGAGAGAGCTCGGAGCACTCCTGTACTCCTCCTGCATGCCTCCCCAGGCCACACACGCTTGCGGCTCCCGACCGGAGTCCAAGCCTTACCTGGGGGGGTGCGCTGCCTCGCTCTCTCTCTCTCCCCGCTCGTCGGACGTCCTGCTGGGCGATCCCGATCACGTTGCGGCTCTGTTGCTAGGCGACGCTGTAGCCGGACAGGTTACGGCGCGGCCTTCTCCGTCGTTGATGATCATGGGCAGATTCCTTTCGACGAACAACGATCACGATCCCTTTCACCTTGTAGCTTCCTTAGCTTCAAAAAATCCTTTAGCACGTTGCGGCTCGGGCCGGCAGCGGTGATCCTTACTCACAGCCTCAGTTACGATGACGGCTCGGGCCACAAACAGCAATACAGCAGCGTGGACGACGTTTCACGCTGCGGGGGCAATGCGATCACGGGGCACCTTGTAAACAGTACCACGGACCACACGGCAGTCTCAGGCGTGCAAGAGCACCACGCACACAGCGTCGCTGAGACACAGTCCTCAGTTTCAAGTGCCCCGTTAGCACGTTGCGGCTCGGGCCAGCGGCTGCGATCTTTACTCACAGCCTCAGTTACGATGACGGCTCGGGCCACAAACAGCAATACAGCAGCGTGGACGATGTTTCATGCTGCGGGGGCAATGCGATCACGGGGCACCTCGTAAACAGTACCACAGACCACACGGCAGTCTCAGGCGTGCAAGAGCACCCCACACACAGCGTCGCTGAGACTCGGTTCTTAGTTTCACACAATCCTTTGGCATGTTGCAGCTCGGGCCGGCGGCGGTGATCCTTCCTCACAGCCTCAGGTACGATGACGGCTCGGGCCACAACAGCAAGGCAGCAGCGTGGGTGATGTTTCACACTGCGGGGGCAGTGCGATCACGAGGCACCTCGTAAACAGTACCATGGACCACACGGCAGTCTCAGGCATGAAAGAGCACCACACACACAGCGTTGCTGAGACACGGTTGGAAACTTTTGTGTTCCTGAGTTTCCACAACAGGGGACCAGCTCTCCTCGGGCCCTTGGAGACACGCTACTTCAGGACACAGCACACAGCAAAGTCCTCACAAGCAGGGGGACACAGCAAAGTCCCTTGTCCTCTCCTTAGTCAAACCAGCAAATTGCAGGCCAGCCCCAGAACACACAGCAAGGGCAGTCCTTCTCTTCAGTCTCTTCAGCTGTTCTTCTTTGGCAGAGGTTCCTCTTGATCACCAAGTAGGTTCAATCCTTTTTCAATATGGATTTCAGTCTTGAGTTCAGGGGTTTCAGCTCTTACATTTATACCCCTAAATGCCTTTTAAGTCTTTGTGTTCAGGGGGCTCTGACCTCGGTCCAAACCAGTCCTGGGTGTCTTCCTGCCAGTGCACACCCTCCTCCTTTGATAGTCAGGGTCTGGGGCCCAGACGCTCAGCAGGAGGTGGAGCCATCCTTTTGTGGGAGCAACACAGCCCTCTTCACATCCAGGGGGCTACTCCTCCCCCTCACATCAAATGCAGGCCAGCCTGTTGCTGTCTCACCTTCTCCTCCCTGGGGTCAGGACACTTCCCAGACCCTGTCACGTCTAAACCCAGGCAAAAATATACAACCAGGCAGAGGTACACAGGATGGTTTAAGACAAGAAACCAGCCACTTCTGAAAGCGTGGTTTCTAAACACACAATTCAAAAACCATCTTCACAAAAAGATGTGTTATTAAATTCTGAGTTCAGGCACACTAAACTCCATCTCTCCATCTTATGCCTATAGAAAGATATGCTGGAAACATGGGACACAGCATTCCCCATTCTGTCCTATGGGCAAGATGGCCTTGCAACAGTGAAAAACGAATTTGGCAGTATTTCACTGTCAGGACATGGTACACACCTCAGTACATGTCCTACCTTTCACATACACTGCACCCTGCCCAGGGGGGTACCTTGAGCCTTCTATAGGGGTGTCTGATGTGCATAAAAAGGGAAGGTAAGGCCTGGCAAGTGGGTGCACTTGTCAGGACAACAAGGCAGTTAACAAACTGCGCGCAGGCACTGCAGTGGCAGGCCTGAGATCTCTCTTTAGGGCTACTTGTGTGGGTGGCACAATTAGTGCTGCAGGCCCACTAGTAGCATTTGCATTAACAGCCCTGGCACACATAGTGCACTTTACTAGGGGCTTCACTAGTAAGGCAAACATACCAATTATGGACAACCAATTACCATAACACTTTATACAGGGAGCACTTGCACTTTGACACTGATCAGCAGTGGCAAAGTGCCCAAAGCATCTAAGCCAGTAAAACGAAATCAATCACAGCATCAAAAATTGAGGAGGTAGAGGCAAAAAGTCAGGGGTAACCACGCCAAGAAATGCCAGGTCAAACACGTGTCCCCTCCAGCTGAAAAGTGGGGAGAACTACCCACCCTCATGGGAGTTCTCATCATTAGGCGGAAAAATCTGGACAGACCGTCAGCATTGGCATGTTCTGTTCCAGGGCGGTGTTCCACCGTAAAGTCCATTCCCTGTAGGGAGATGGACCTCCTCAATAGTTTTGGGTTCTCACCCCTCATCTGCATCAACCATCTGAGGGGCCTGTGGTCTGTCTGAACCAGGAAGTGAGTTCCAAACAAGTAGGGCCTCAGCTTCTTCAGCGCCCAGACCACAGCAAAAGCTTCCCTTTCAATTGCACTCCACCTCTGTTCCCTGGGAAGTAGCCTCCTGCTAATGAAAGCTACGGGTTGGTCCAAGCCCTCGTCGTTCACTTGTGAGAGTACTGCTCCCACACCATGCTCTGAAGCATCTGTCTGCACCACAAATTCTTTGGAGAAATCAGGCGCCTTGAGCACGGGCGCCTTGCACATGGCAGTTTTCAGGGCATCAAAAGCGATCTGGCAGGCATCAGTCCAGATCACCTTCTTGGGCTGTTTCTTTGAAGTCAGTTCTGTCAAGGGGGCAACAATTGTGCCATATCCCTTCACAAACCGTCTGTAATACCCTGTGAGTCCTAAAAAGGCTCTCACCTCTGTCTGGGTCTTGGGGGGTTCCCAAGCCAGAATGGTATCAATTTTTGCCTGTAGGGGTGCCACCTGGCCGCTCCCTACCTGGTGTCCTAGGTACACCACCGAACCCTGCCCTATCTGGCACTTACTTGCCTTGATAGTGAGGCCTGCCCTCTGCAGGGCCTTCAACACTTCGCAGAGGTGTTGCAAATGTTCCTCCCAACTGGCGCTGAACACAGCAATGTCATCCAGGTAGGCAGCGCTGAATTCCTCCAGCCCACACAGCACCTGGTTAACCAATCTCTGGAAGGTGGCAGGGGCGTTCTTCAATCCAAAGGGCATAACCCTGGATTAGTAGTGCCCCTCTGGTGTTGAGAACGCTGACCTCTCTTTGGCCCCCTAGGTCAAGGCAATCTGCCAGTACCCAGACGTCAGGTCAAATGTACTGAGGTACCGGGCAGCTCCCAGCCGATCCACGAGCTCATCCGCTCTGGGCATGGGGTGAGCGTCAGTCTTGGTGACCGCATTGAGCCCCCAGTAATCCACACAGAACCGGAGTTCTGGGGTGGCACCAGGCGCAGCAGCTTTTGGTACTCGGACCACTGGGCTAGCCCAGGGGCTGCTGGATGGCTCAATTACCCCTAGCGCCAGCATCCTGGAAACCTCCTCCTTGATGCTGGCCCTGACCTTATCAGCTACTCTGTAGAATTTCTGTTTTACAGGCAGGTTGTCTCCAGTGTCCACATCATGGGCGCACCAATGGGTGAATCCTGGGGTCAGGGAGAACAGGGAGGCGAACTGACCCAACACCTGGTGACAGTCCCTCTGCTGTTCTGGGGTCAGGGTAGGCGAGAGGTTCACCCCATCCACTGACCCACCCTTCTCTCTGGCTGACAGGAGGTCAGGGAGAGGTTCACTCTCCTCTTCCACCCCATCTTCTGTAGCCAAGAGCACGGTCACATCAGACCTCTCAAAGCAGGGTTTGAGGCGGTTCACGTGGAGAACCCTCAGAGGGTTCCTAGGAGACTGTAAGTCAACAGGGTAGGTCACTTCGCTCCTGCGCTCCACCACCTCATAAGGCCCAGTCCACTTATCCTGGAGCGTGCAGGGCTCCACTGGTGCCATCACCCACACTTTTTGCCCAGGTTGAAACTCGACCAGAGTGGCATTCTGGTTGTACCACCGCTTAATTTCTTCCTGGCTGGCTTCCAGATTCGCCTAAGCGAGTTGCCTGAAACGCCTAGTTTGGTTCCTGAAGGCCAGCATGTAGCGATATACATCCTGGGGGGGTTTACTAGGAGTCTTCTCCCAGCCCTCCTTCACCAAACTCAAGGGTCCTCTTACAGGGTGCCCATACAGGAGCTCAAAGGGGCTGAACCCTAGGGACTTCTGTGGCACCTCTCTGTAAGCAAACAGCAGGCATGGTAAGAGGACGTCCCACTTATGCCTCATGGGTTCCTCAAGACCCATAATCATGCCCTTCAGGGTCCGGTTAAATCTCTCAACCAGACCGTTGCCCTGGGGGTGGTAAGGCGTGGTGAACTTATAGGCTACACCGCACTCCTTCCACAGAGATTTCATATACCTAGATATGATATTAGTACCCCGGTCAGACACCAGCTCTCTGGGGAACCCCACATGGGAGAAAATCCCCATCAGGGCACGGCCCACCACGGCAGAGGTTCCTCTTGATCACCAAGTAGGTTCAATCCTTTTTCAATATGGATTTCAGTCTTGAGTTCAGGGGTTTCAGCTCTTACATTTATACCCCTAAATGCCTTTTAAGTCTTTGTGTTCAGGGGCTCTGACCTCGGTCCAAACCAGACCTGGGTGTCTTCCTGCCAGTGCACACCCTCCTCCTTTGATAGTCAGGGTCTGGGGCCCAGACGCTCAGCAGGAGGTGGAGCCATCCTTTTGTGGCAGCAACACAGCCCTCTTCACATCCAAGGGGCTACTCCTCCCCCTCACATCAAATGCAGGCCAGCCTGTTGCTGTCTCACCTTCTCCTCCCTGGGGTCAGGACACTTCCCATACCCTGTCACGTCTAAACCCAGGCAGGCAATATACAACCAGGCAGAGGCACACAGGATGGTTTAAGACAAGAAACCAGCCACTTCTGAAAGCGTGGTTTCTAAACACACAATTCAAAAACCATCTTCACAAAAAGATGTGTTATTAAATTCTGAGTTCAGGCACACTAAACTCCATCTCTCCATCTTATGACTATGGGAAGATATGCTGGAAACATGGGACACAGCATTCCCCATTCTGTCCTATGGGCAAGATGGCCTTGCAACAGTGAAAAACGAATTTGGCAGTATTTCACTGTCAGGACATGGTACACACCTCAGTACATGTCCTACCTTTCACATACACTGCACCCTGCCCAGGGGGGTACCTTGGGCCTAGTATAGGGGTGTCTGATGTGCATAAAAAGGGAAGGTAAGGCCTGGCAAGTGGGTGCACTTGTCAGGACAACAAGGCAGTTAACAAACTGCGTGCAGGCACTGCAGTGGCAGGCCTGAGATCTCTCTTTAGGGCTACTTGTGTGGGTGGCACAATTAGTGCTGCAGTCCCACTAGTAGCATTTGCATTACCAGCCCTGGCACACATAGTGCACTTTACTAGGGACTTCACTAGTAAGGCAAACATACCAATTATGGACAACCAACTACCATAACACTTTATAGAGGGAGCACTTGCACTTTGACACTGATCAGCAGTGGCAAAGTGCCCAAAGCATCGAAGCCAGTAAAACGAAATCCATCACAGCATCAAAAATAGAGGAGGTAGAGGCAAAAAGTCAGGGGTAACCACGCCAAGAAATGCCAGGTCTAACAATAGCTCTACACGCCTATGGTGCATTAGGAGCACATGTGTTTTGCAAATACTTATACCAATTAGCTGGACACAGGTTGTACAAAATTAGGTAGAAAAGTAAACTATGATAGTTACCTGCCACAATGTAAATTATAAAACAATCTAACACACTCATTGGATATTGTCATCAGTGATTTCATTAATGATGTCATTTGAGATGTCATCAGTGATGTCATAAATGATGTCATAGATCATGTCATGAGCGATGTAATATGTGAAGTCATAAGCAGTTGCATGGCGGGAAGCAAGTTATAGTCAACTCTGCTAACTGTAACTGGTGAATTTCTGTGTTTTCTTTAGTTTGAAACTCTAATGTTGTCACTGACATATTCACCTAACTATAATGTTACTTTAATCTTTGTTTTTTAATGTAAAAATTAAATAAATAAATCGATCAACCAATTAACAATTAAATAAACTCAACAAACAATTTTAATAATAATTAATACATGTACATAATTTAATATCAATAAAAAACTACATAAAACATTATTATGAATTAAAAGAATAATATACTTTTTAAAATAATTCACATCCTAATCCCCTAAAAACTCAACAACCTGCTACTAAATTAATAATTTCTAATTAAATGTAAAAAAATGTATTTTCATATAAAAACTACAAAGTAAACATAAGCAAATTAAATGCAAATATTATTTATATAGTACCAGTAACTTATAGTACTAAAATAACCAATATTTATCAAACTAATTAGAAACCAATATGTTATACAGCTATATTAAATAAAACAGCAGCATATACAACTATATCTTCTATATTTCTTAAAAATTATATTAAATACAGAAAAAAACAATATTCTTGCCTTCAATATCAAGTCCCACAATATTTTAGACATCGCAATTTAGTGACCATGATATTTTTCACACCAAATATTTTGGAGAAGATAGTTTGGTAAAGCATAGTGACTCAACCTCTATGAAAATAAGAAACCTACAGATATTGTTCAATCCGATTTTCTGTTTCTTTTAGTCCTGTCATTCAAGTATACCAACCTCTAGCTCTAGCTACTCTGTAAAAATCTACCAATACTAAAAATAAATCAAAAAGTGGAACTGATAAGGACTTTTGTACTGGCACATCTGAATTATTATGACATCTTCCACACTGGTCTCCAAAGAACCTCATTGTCAGGCTGTAAAGACAAAAAAACACAGGCAGCTAGAATGTGCCTGAACCTCTGTAAGTGCAGCCTACCTGAAAGCACTTAGTGCCTCTCTGCTGATGTAAAGATCTAATTCAAGTCCCTCTCCACCATCCAAAAAGCAAATTGGGGAAAAGTCACAGACCTCTTACAGAAATAGTATCTCTCTTACACACCAATCAAGAACCTCCACTCACCTTACACCCAATGTAATTAACAAATGCCTCTTTAAGATGGTGAAATTACAAGCTGTTTAGAAACCTTCTGAAAACTGAACGTTTTAGCCTTGTTCTGAACTTTTAATTGATTTATTCCAAGGGTTGCAACAGAGGTACAACAGACATGGGTTTTTATCCATCTAATCAGACTCAAACCTCCCCTCTTCTTTTCTCTAAATGATTCTCCTGCACTATTTCCTGTACACTGAAGTATCCAAATGACTAAAGATAGCACTGACAGAAATACATAAATATATTATCTATTTCTT
Source organism: Calotriton arnoldi (assembly GCA_963921515.1). Lineage (NCBI taxonomy): Eukaryota > Metazoa > Chordata > Amphibia > Caudata > Salamandridae > Calotriton > Calotriton arnoldi. Next base: position 1,331,059 of record CAWUFW010004239.1, read on the forward strand.
TCCTGTGACTGAAATAATAATTATATGTAAAATCCTGAAAACTGCAATGTAATCTGATGCTTCTATCAACAATTAACATTACCAATACCGAAAGTACAATTCACTTACAATTAATTTAATGGTTGGCCCAGGAGCCTTCAGAGAATGGTGGATGGTGTGCATCTGAACCTAAAAGGATGCACTCACTGTTCTATTCTCAGAATGATTGCTGACAGCCTTAGCAAATGATAGAATAGAGGTCCCACGCAAACACATTATGCCAAATCAGATATGACCAGGAGATTGAATATGTATCTACCTATTTTTCACCATATATGTGACAAAGAGCTGATTGCGCAACCACCGCTATTTTACCTATACTATAATATGTTCTCTGTTCATGTTAATCACTGTCATGGGAAGAGTATGAAGACTAACAAAATTAGGAGTTGGCACAATGAAGAAAACATAGAGACTGGAAGCAAATCTTTCGACTTCAAGATCAAAATCCAATTGTGTTGGTGTACAATCATGTAGCATTCTTGAAGTAAGACGCTGGATGCAGTAAGGTTGTTGAAGCAGGTTTAATCCAGAAAGAAGATCTCATCCATCAACCAGCAGCCACAGCATTAACTGACCCTGGCTTCAAATACAAACATCTCTATACAAGGGCAGTACTATGACATAATAACATTCTATAAATGATCTAAGCAAGAAGATACAAGAATGTAAGCATATAGAGCGGGGAAGGTATCATAGAGAGGAGATGCTGTAGCATACTACACACCTCCCTTCCTTAACAAACTATATACATACTATGCATAGAAAACTATTACATGCAAGTCAAGCATAATCATTAAGATAACCAGGACGTTTAATCACCCTGGAAGAACGCCTAATCTTTTCCAACCCATCGGTATTAAGCGTGGGAAGATGCGTGGGAAGACCAAGAGCAGTGGTGTCATTGCGGGTCACCTCACACCTCCCATCAAACTTCCCCTTTACAATCACCACTCTGTTAAGATTCCATATGCGATGATCTTGAGTTTTTACAGCATTTTTAAAAACTTTGATAACCATCATAGGTTTAAAATACTTAGTAGGAGAACCACCTAAGAGACCAGGACGTTTGATTGAAACCCAATCTCCTACATTCACATTAATTTCTTTTACAGCTCTTTTATTATCAAAATATTTTTTCCTTTCAACAGCCTTCCATTCCTCCCTTTGCTGCACATCCTTTCCATCACAAACACATTCCTTACCCTTGGACAACTCATATCTATTGACCCAAGCAGGTTCAACACAAGTGTTAGGCACTCTGTTTCGGAATAATAGAAAAGGAGTTTTCCCCGTAGTGCCATGAGGAGTCATTCTATACTCCTCAACTTTCTTAAGCACTTCCCCTTTCCATTCCAAAGACGAAGCTTTTGCCATGGCAATGGTCTCTTTGAGAACTCTATTGAATCTCTCAACCATTCCGTTGGTTTCGGGATGATAAAGGGCACAAGTTTTGTGGACTATGCCTCTCGAAGACAGAAACTCCTCCATCTCCTTTGATATTAATTGTACACCATTATCAGTAAGAATAGACTCTGGAGCACCTTCCCTAGAAAATAACACTTTTAAACACTTAATGACATGAACAGAATCGATTACTGACATGAAGAAAACTTCAGGCCACCGAGAGTACATGTCAACAACCACTAGCAGAAACACTTGTAAACCACCATTGTGGACAGGTCCCAAGATATCTAATGCAATATCTTGCCAAGGGCGTGAAGAGCGCCTCCTGAGAACCATGGGTTGCACCCGAGGACAATGAGATTTGTCACTCACGGTGCAAGGGAAACACTCACGTACTACATGCTCCACCTGTTTGTCCATCCCTGGCCACCAGTAGGACATACGCAACCTTTCTTTAGTTTTTGTGAGACCTGCATGGGTAGCATGGGCCAAGTCTACTAATTCTTTCCTGAGACTATTAGGTGGAATCAATCTGGATCCACGAAACAACAGACCATTCTCAACGGACAGTTCGTGCTTTAAATACCAAAAAGGTCTAGTTTGATCAGAGCCTGATTTAACACTAGACCAACCATTTTGCATGAATGCCATCACTTCAGGAATAGTAGAATCCACAACTAATTCTTCACGCCATCTCTCCTCCGAAATGAAGCTATGATCCACTACACAGACCCACTCATTACCAGCATCCACATCATCATCCATGGAACAATCCTTGGGAACGAGCCGCGATAAGGCATCAGCCACTCCATTTTTAATACCAGGAATGTACCTAAGAGAAAAACAATACTCTTGCAGGCCAATAACCCATTTGGTAATTCGACTGGAGATCAAATCCAAACCTTTCTTATTGAATATCTCCACCAAGGGTTTATGGTCTGTTCGCACTTCAAAGTCAACACCCCACAGAAATTTTTTAGCTTTTTGATGGCCCAAAAGATTGCAAGGGATTCCCTCTCCACAACGGAATAACGAGTCTCAGCATCCCTTAAGCTACGTGACAAAAACATAATAGTTCTTATGCCAGAGGGACCATGCTGCTGTAAAACTGCCCCCAAGCCTTTCTCACTAGCATCAGTGGTGAGAATAGGTTTGACCTTAGGTTCAAAACTCTGCAGGGAAGGAGCTGTACTCAAGCTTTCCTTAATGTAAATAAATTCCTTTTCACATACCTCTGACCATTCAAAATTCACTCCTTTATGCAACAAATATCTCATACTTGTAGAAAGCTCTGCAAAGTTCTTCACGAACTTGGCATAGTACTCCACCATGCCTAAGAACTTCATTAATTCTTCTTTATTGGCAGGCGAGCTCATATTCTGAATAGTGGTCACCTGGTCATCTTTTGGTTTAACTCCATCACCACTTATATTATGTCCTAGATAATTGATGGAATCAGATCTAAATTTACACTTTTCCATTTTTATAGTAAGATTGCATGCACATAACTTTCCTAAAACTAATCTTAATCGGGCATCGTGCTCTTCCACATCATCACCAAATATGAGAATATCATCTTGATATATGCAGACCCCAGTGAGGTCTTTCAGTACATTCTCCATAGCTCGTTGAAACACGGATGAAGCTGAAACCAAACCAAAAGGCATCCTGATGAACCTAAACGTGCCAAATGGTGTAATGAATGCCGTAAGATCTCTACAGGATTCCTCCAGTTCAATTTGATGGTATGCGGAGGTAAGATCAATTGTGCTAAACACTTTTGCACCACCTAGTAATACAAGTAATTCAGTGATATTAGGTAGAGGATATCTATCTACAATTACATTCTTATTTAGTTGGCGCAAGTCAATGCAAAGGCGCAAATCACCATTGGGCTTCCTGGCAGCGACCACCGGAGCTAACCATTCTGTCCCTTCCACTTCTTCTATTATACCACCACCCTTGAGTTTGGAAATTTCCTTTTCCATATCATCTTTTACAGAAAGCGGTACATTTCTCACTTTACAACATACAGGTATGGCATCACTTTTTAATTTAATTTTATGTTGATATCCCCTCAAACATCCCAATTCATGTTTAAAAACACTTGGAAACTCTTTTTCAAGAATATGTAAGAATTCATTTTCTTCAGGCTTCTCTACTTTACAAACTTTATCCTTAATGAGAATAGGAGTAGAAACTCTCTTCTCAATATGAATGGGAGTAGAAATCTTGTCCCTAATTAGGATAGGAGGGTCAGAATTAGGATCCAGAAACACACCTAAATCACCCTGATGTAGCCAGCTAATAATACTGTCCCCTTTCTTGGACACATAAATTTTCCCAGATACATATCTGTTTTTGTACTCAATGAGACCAATAAAATACCCATGTAATTTGATGGGTTCTCCTCCGTAAGCCAAAGGCGTAATATCAGGTTTCAGAAGATTAATTTTTCCTTTCAATTTAGTTTGATAATATTCATTAGATACAATTGTAATCTTGGCACCTGAATCGAAAAGAACTCTTGTAGGTTTCCCTTCAACAGTAATCGTATCAAAAGGACAAGTCTTTTTACCTTGAACATTTTGAACTTGAACAACAATTTGACCACATTCAAAGTCATCTGAACTTATCTCAGAGTTGTCACCCTCATAAACTTCAACTTTTTGACTCTAATATTAGATTTACTTTTACACATGACAGAGAGATGCCCCTTTCTTTTGCATTTTGCACAAGTTTGACTCAACGCTGGACACCTCTTGTCATTGGCAAGGTGACCAGGGTTGCCACATCTATAGCATTTCAAACTAGTCATTCTATCTTTAGACTCCTCCTTACTAAGATGTAACTTCCCTCTATCTCTTTGAGACTTCTCTCTGTCCCTTTCACTCCATCTTTGGTTTTTAACTTTAACAACTTGTATTTTGGTATCCTTCTCACTCTCCTTTTTTATAACAGCAACACATTTTAAGGAATGCTCTATTCTTTTAGCAACAGTAAGAACTTCATCTAATTTCGGTTCATCACGTAACCAAAGTTCTTCTCTTATTTTCTCCATGTTGCACCCAAACATGAATTGATCACGGATGCGTTCATCACTTAAGTTTTCAAACTTGCATGAAGAAGCAAGTTTTCTTAAGTCAGTCACATAGCCTTCCACGGTTTCATCATCCCTTTGCGTTCTCTTAGCAAAATGATATCTCTCTAGGATGGTACTAACTTTGGGCAAATAGTGCTTATCTAATTTTTTTATGCAAATCTCATATTCATTCAACTCACTTGCCTCTGCATTAGATAAGTCAGGTAAATGATCAAAAACATCTTGACCCTCAGAGCCCAAGCAATGTAGAAGCAATGACGTCTTCCTTTCCACACTAAGGGAAGTTCCACAAACCCTGGCATACCTTTCAAATACGTTTTTCCATTTCTGCCACTTTATTGGTGGTACACCTGGACTACAAAGAAAAACGGAGCTGCAGTAACATTTTGCATAATGTAAACCACAAAAGAAAAGCACGCTAAGTGTTTGTGCTATTTGAGAGTGAGAACCACTAGAGAAGCAAAAACTGAATTAGAGACAATATATTGCATACACAACTATATACTACACAATTTAAATCCTTGTTAAGAAAACTTAAGTGTGCGTATCATTGAATCAACACGCAATGTAAGGAATCCTTGTAGTAAATGTGCGTATCATTGAGTTGACACGCAATGCAGGTAAATCCTTATCAATATAACAATGTGCCTATCATTGAGAAGATCTACTAAACTAGTAGTAGTATATAACTCAGCCAACGCAGAGAAAAGTGTAATGTTGCTCTCAAAAATGAAGCGAAGATCTTAATTCAGGAACGAACATAAGCTGTCAAAATCTCTCAGCATGTGCAGTGAAGAAGAAACAGTCTATTGTTGCACTAAGCAAATGCAGTAAAGTTATTTATTCAGGCAAATGCTCAGCTATGTAACGTGGGGTAAAATCTCTCAGCATATGAACAGTCAGTCCAACGTTGCTAAAAGCAAATGCAGCAAAGTCATTTACTCAGGCAAACGATCAGCTATGTAACGTGGGGTTTGAACACACCCAGACACGCCCACTCGCCTCTTAATAGGACGAGAAAAGCCAATCATATGAGCGCTGATGAATACAACAGGAAACGTAGAGGCTCCAAGCAGGCAGTAATTCAAGGCGGAACTGATCTCAGGTACGAGAAATGTTATTTACTTGTCTCGCAGCACAAAGACATTGGGTTGAAACTGTCAAATTATAATCACGGCACAAACAGAAACGACCCGCGATTGAAATTCTTTTTCTCCAAGTAGATGGCAGCAGATGATTTACGGGAAGGCCGCTGTGGAATCTCTCACACGCTTGAAAAAAAACAAAGCTGCTGCGGGACCGTTAGAATGCTTGAGACAGCTGTTCTCGTTACGCTTGCTGCACATATGTTAAAAACAAAATTAAGGTGCTGCAATACCGTCACTAATGTGTAGAATTGGGATCTTTTAAAGTGCATACAGCATATCCCAATAAAATCGTTCTCTGAAGACGATGAAAGCTGAACTTGAAATAGGAGGAAGACTAGTTAAGCAAACACGAAAGCCATAACTAGTGAAGGTCCATAGAGAACAGTATCAGTAAAAGGATGACACTTTACTACAAGCGCGTTAGAGTCAATGACGCTATGTAAAGTGTTTTGAATGTCAATAAAAAGGTTCTCTCTCACCAGATTTGAGCTTTTCTTAAATGGGCTTTGTCTTGTGTTGAGATCTTCTGGAATTGCGCCTGCCGACTACGCCAGTGTAGCATTCTTGAAGTAAGACGCTGGATGCAGTAAGGTTGTTGAAGCAGGTTTAATCCAGAAAGAAGATCTCATCCATCAACCAGCAGCCACAGCATTAACTGACCCTGGCTTCAAATACAAACATCTCTATACAAGGGCAGTACTATGACATAATAACATTCTATAAATGATCTAAGCAAGAAGATACAAGAATGTAAGCATATAGAGCGGGGAAGGTATCATAGAGAGGAGATGCTGTAGCATACTACACATCAGCAATTACAAATGTCCATAACTATTTTGTTCCAGTCTACAGTGAGATAATGTTAATCCTAAAACAGGCTTAGCTTTAAAGGTGGTTTTTGAGTGGTCCTTATGCTATTGCATAATATGTTAACATATAATATGGAGGAGAGATGGGGCAGTGACTCTAATGTTTGCTGAGTCATTCACATGTGTGGAAGTTTCTAGGAAGACGAGATTCCTCTGAATTTGTGTTAATTATGTTTTCAGGAGATAATCGTTATTTTCCTCTTATTGCTAGTTGTTAGAGGTGTCAATATTGAAGTTTCCCTGGTGCAAATTGTTTGAAAATAAGCAAATAATTGATTTATTCAAAACTCATTTCAGTTTAAGCCAGAAAAATGTGTAAGTTGATCTTAAAACTGGTTCAGCAGACAATCAGCTCTTAAATGTTTCTAAGGAATTGTTAATGTGTGGCGCAGTGCAGATCCAGATGAAAGCAAAATCTTTAGAAATAAAATTAGAATATAGTACACCAATACCAAAGATGGTGCCAAATGTGAAAAGGGGCATCTTTACAAGGTAACTATAAAAACACAGCAGCAGAGTGAAAGCTGTAAAAGAAAGACTGACAATTACCAAAGTGTCCACTTTTAACAAAATAACAAAATCAGGCAATTCAAGATATAGGATATTGACAGAAGGTGGTAAACAACATAGATTGTGGATGGTTGTGTGGGACTGCAACACAAGGTTCAGAATTCAGGGAGATGACATTTGGGCTGCAGTCACGGGTTCTGGATTCAGCCCTGTGGGGTCTGGGCTGTATTCACAGATTCTGATTTCTGGAAATAAATTAAATCTTTACCACACTGGAAACTAGAAAGTTCTGCAAGTCTGCAACAAAAGTCTTCAAGTGAGTTATAATTTCATGAATTCCTATAGGAAGGTAGAGTTTATCAAGGGAGTGGACAGTGCTGCAGTGAAAGAACTGCTGAGGTTGATATTGCATTGGGCATCGTAGTACTCAAAAGATGAGTATGTTGTGTCAGAATTTGTTTCTAGGCCAATTTGGTAGCAGAAACAAGAACCCCCTCTTAATTTATCTGTGCTTTAATATGATTTTGTGGGCTGAAGTAAAAAGATCATGAACCATGATATCTGTGTTGCCTTCAAGCCATATCTCAGTGATGCCAACCACATCAAAGATTTTGGCAGACGTTCATGGATACCCAGTGGAGGATGAGGGGCCACGGGATATAACCTGGAGTTGTTTAGTTAAGGTATATTTGTGATGGCTTGGTACTGCTTTAAGTAATTTAGAGTGTATGATATGTTGAGACACTGTGTTTCTTTACTGAAGTTGGAGATAAACCAACCCAAAGCAATGGGGTGCACCAGTGGGTACTTTGGAGCTATAAAGCCGAAACAAAGGAGTTAAAGAAATTGATGGCTCTGTATTAACGGAATGTAATGGTGTAGAAAGAGTAAGATGTACTGCGCTTGATACATGTCTTTGGAGAAGTGGTATAGGCTGAGACAGTGAGAAGTTTTGACTATATCAGTTCATGTCTTTTTGATGCTCTGAAGAACATATTTGAAAGTCAGCAGGTTCCTGTCATTGGCTTTCATCATGATGGTTTCATTACTCTAAAAGTTTATAGTGAGTTTTTTCAGGGTGCCATGAGAATGGCAACATCAAATTTTGGTCCACCTTGGATTCCTGATAACGTGTTCAAAGCAAGTCTTGTCTGGAATGTGTCCGGCAATGGTTCTAGAATGATTGAGAAAAATGGGATTCATCTTAACCAATTTTGTCTTCAGAGGAGTGTAGGCATCTGCACTGTTGCTTTCTGGGTCCGATCACATGATGGCACACGGTAGTTGGATTTCTGGACACTTGCTAGTTCTGCTCAGTGTTTCCACAGTGAGGACAGAGTGCTAGACTTCAAAGTCCTTTAAGCAAGATGTATTTAGTAGTTAATCACTGAAAATCAAATGATGCTCTATTGTGCAGGCTTGCAAATATTGTTGGAGATTACCGAGATGCCATACCACTACCCATGTGTACTTACTGTTAGAGCAATCAATGGTAAGGTTTAAAGTTGGTGAAACTACCCAGGGCATCGGTGAATGTCTACAATAACATTTCAGGAAACACCACCTTAGAAATGTGATCTTCTTTTTGTTTCAGCCAATAAGTGGTTATTTTGGTGACACTGATTGTTGCTTACGGTGCAGGATGAAATGAGTTGTGACGGAAACCATCATGACTGCAGAAGATGAAATTAAATATGATGAAGAAAAAAGCAGGCATCGTATCACAGAATGGGGCTCCAAAGCTTGGGTTATGGATTTAAGTTCTGCTTTCTCAAGAGAGGTGAGAATCCTGCAATCTGTCCACTCCCAATAGGGCCAATGGTCTGTCTTGCCAGGTTTGAAGTAAAATCCCAGGAGTCAGAAGCTGGAATGAGTAAGGAATCCAGTGGCCTGACGTAGAAATATATTTTATGATCATAAAGCCTGCAATTCATAAAATTACATGGTTTGTGGCCACAAAATGCCTTTGACAATTTATAAAAGCCCTTTTACAAGTTGGAAAAAAATTCTGACTCACCAGAGATCTTTTGTCACCCCTTCCTGAACCGCAAAAAGGAGGTGAAATGAAAGAGGAGCCCATTTATTATTTGTGAGTAACAAAAGTGTGCATCAGTGGTTTAAGACTGCAATTATATTTGCAAAACTTTAATCAGCTACCATATAAGTTGGGGCTGTAACTGATTTGCATTATGGAACCTGTCCCTCTGCAATGGCTCAACCTCTGGGAATCCGTTCAAATGACCTCAGAGAAGGCAGCCAGTGGTCCCAGGACTATATTTCAACATTTTTCTAAAAGTTGCACCTGTCCTTTAAGAGACGCAGGCTGCTTTCAAAAAATGTTGACATGCTGGGAATGGCAAAGGGAATGTAGGCATGGAAGTCAACTGCCCCTCATTAGCCTCTATTCCTACATTCAAAGACATTCATAGAGGGCCCCAAAATGTCACTTACCTCTTTAATATTCATGAGGTAGGAGGTTTACAGTGCTCCACGAACATACATGTTGTGCGATGCCACTGATTAGTATATCAGTCACATTCCAAAATGATGGGGAGGTCACAAATGGTTGTTGTGCAATTTATATCTAACTACTTGCAACCTGCTCAATCATACACCAGGCCCTATATGTTTGTGGAGAGTGGGTCTGTACATGTTGCCAATTGTATTAGTGTGCACCAGACAAGTCAGGTCCCAGCATTCCAGACTATAAAGAAGGCTGGGAAATGCAGATATGCATGAGGTGTTACATTTGAGGTGGGAGGAGGGCAGCGGCGTCACTAGGGGGGTGCGGGAGGTGCGGACCGCACCGGGTGACACCATCACATGGGGTGACACCGTGAGCCTCTGCACGTCGGCGTCCGGACGTCGACGACGTTCGAAACGTCACTCACGCAAGGAACGCTTTTGGCGGACTCGGAGGACTCGGAGGAGGTCCATCATGGGGTAAGTCGTGAGGGGTGACACCATGAGTTACCGCACTGGGTGACACCAACCCTAGTGACGCCACTGGAGGAGGGAACTCAAGGAGGTGCAAAGTTACCAACTCACTTGACCAAACATACTCGGCTTTCTACCACGTGGGAGTCTCCGGGACTTGCAGGATAAACCTCTGCTCTGCCAGGAGGAGCTTCTTTGAGGTGCACCGCCTCAGCTGTATTTGAGTTGCACACTTGCTTCTTTTCTTTCCAAACTATGGACGTGTATTTGAACATGTCAGAAAAACTGCAGAAGCTGCAGCACATCCGGATTGGGCTGAGTGAAACTTCAGCTGTGCAGCAACCCACTAAATGAAAAAGTTCACATATCACATCCACAAAATATGATGTAGTGCCAAAATAATTGAGGATCCGACACTTCTTTTAAGTTCAGCAGCAATACATATGCAGGTCCCTGTAAAAATCAAAAATAATCGTTGACCACCTTCCAAAACTCACCAATGCATATCTTCTGGAGCATCACATCTCTAATGGCCGTAACATTATTTCCCTTATTGGGGCACGTGGTCTCTCCTGTCATTATCTGGACTGTGCTTTCTAATTTTTGGTTTTATGTTATTTATGTAACACATTATTTTGGAAATATTTCAATAGTTGATGTGCTTCCTCCATGTTGCATTTTTCCGTCTTGAATAGTATCAATCCACCGCAGTTGAGCAGACACCAGTCGAATATGGTGTTTATTTTTAAAAAGTGCTCAAAAAGTAATATTGATATTGTAGTTAACAACTGCAGGACTATCATAAGACTATAGGAGTATACCTCAGATTTCAGAATATGTCCTTTATTTAGTTATCAAGAAAACATTTTGGATATTTCAATGTCATAGCCTAAAGAGGTTTACAGTTTTACACAAGACACTGCATGTTACATTATACAGCTGGACACCTGCCAAATGTACCAGTCTCCGATTTCAATTCCTAACATATTTTCTTTGCAGTGGCATTTCTCTTGGAAACTTGCAAACACTGGTATGTAGTAGTTTGAAGTTGACAAATGCAACAAGATCAGGGATGAAAACTCCTTATTAATTGCCCTACATTGGTTCCAAGTGGGTAATTATGTTTTTTTCAATGCCCTGCTACGTCGGAGGGAGCATGCTGCCTTCCTGCGGGATTCATGCCCTCTACGACCAAAACACCCTGATTTCAAGGCCAAATCACAAATTGCATTTTGCAGTAGTACATAAAGCAATGTAATTCACAAACATATGGACAGAGAAGTCCGGCTCTCCCACCATTTTTGTGAGGTGATCAAGCCACAATGGTGGAGATCCCGCAAGTATATGTGTATTTTTTAGTAGTATATGTGGGAGGGACGGGGCGGGGAGTGATATGAAACTAGAAAATAACTAGTACTAGATGGAAAGGGTTTACAGAAATGTAAGGAGGGGTTTGCCGAGGAACATGCCAATACAAACACTGACCCACAAAAGAGAAAAATCATTGCTATTCACAAACTAAACTTCTAAAGTTACTGTAGTCAAAACATGTGTAATTGTACTTTAGCTCAGCTTTGGGTAAGTCAAGCACCTCACATGGACAACCACTAATACTGGTACTGAAGGCAGAGAAATAAAATACCCCCCATAAGAACTTAAGAACTAATGGTGAATAAATTAATTTAGTTCACCATTTAAATTATATTATATTGTATTATATTGTATGTCCTGCACATCTAACCTGGGCTTCTATTGGAATTCTATAACGCATATTGGCAAGCCCATTATCGCCGTTTTAGCGGCAGTTTCCTGCCGTTAAAATGGCGATAATTTTATCGCCGGTCTTGCTAATATGCCCCATAGTTCCTTACCAAATGGGTCAACCTTTTTTGAAATGGCTTTACTCATATAACTGCTTGTGAGAGAGTCTCTAAGCGCCCTCACTTTTCTGAAGGTCAACATAGGACGGGCCGGGATATCTTCCCCAATTACTGGGTCTCCTTTTAGGAGACTCCAATACTTTCTTAGAATGCTTCTCAACTCTCCCACTTCTTCAGAAAACGTGGTTATCATTCTGAAACTGTTGTCATTCACTTTTTTAGGTTTTTTAGTGTCCTTATTTTGTAATAAATTTACTCTAGGCAAAGATTTGACTTTATCCAGGGCTTCCTGGACAACCTGTTCTCCATATCCCCGTACTCGAAATCTCCCAAGACACTGTTTGGCATGTTCTTCAAAATCAACCTCCCTGGTGTTGTTTCTTTTTATTCTTAACAGTTCCCCATAGGGGATACTGTTGATCAATTTGGGTGGGTGATGGCTGGATGCGTGCAACAATGAATTGCCTGCTGTGGGCTTTCGATATAATCTAGTGCATAGATGATTCTCTATTATGCACACCTCTAGGTCCAGAAAATGTACTTTTGTTGGACTTATCTCAGCATTAAATTTGAGATTTAGACCATTCTGATTTAGTGTCTCTACATAAGAGACTGCAGTTTCAATCGACCCTCTCCAAATCAAAAAGAGGTCGTCGATATATATATATATATATATATATATATATATATATATATATATATATATATATATATATTACCTACTGGCAGTTGCCAGTAGGTAGTCATAGTTAGGACCTAGTTTTCATAGAGGAAGCATTTTTCGTTTTGCTAATTACTTTGGCGCCATTTGACAAATATTCACAAAACCTTCCAAACCAGTACGCCACTCACTGCAGCTGCTGCCTGGAAAGTTTGGGGGTAATTTGTCAAGTAGGGGCAGGGAAAAGGGGGGCTCCCAAAACCCTTTTCCCCATGCAAGCTGAGTCCCAAGAAAAAAAGTTTAAGAAACCCCAAAAAAAACAGAAGGGGGAATGGTAGGAATACCCTGACCTCCTAGGCCTGATGGTGGGGTCCCACAGGGAACCCGCTGGGGCCAAAAAGTGTTTGAATTCCCAAAAGACCTGTGAATCCACATCAAAATGTTTATTTAAAAAAACAAGCGCGGTCTCCTGCGCTTGTATTTTGATTTGCCCCCCGGGAGGGCCAGGTCCCCGAGGGAATGTGAAGTTGTAATGAAGGGGAGGGAGGCACATGTGCTCCCCCTCGCATGGCCCAGTCAATAGTAGAAATGAGATGGGGAGCCACTCGCTCCCCCTCTGGGGCTGATATTGCCCCCACGGCCTGGCAAATATGCACAATGGGGATGGGGAAAGGGACTGTGTGGCCCCCCTCTTGGCCCGTGTTCAGCCCAGGGGACCCCATGCCCCATGCCCCAGGGCCAGGCTCCTGCTATGTCCCTGGGACATAGAGTGTTTGCTCTCGCTTGGTGAGAGCAATTTGAAGTTCCCGCCAAGTGGGAGCAAACAGTAAGTCTGCTCCCAGCAGAAGGGAGCAGGAAAAATGCTCCCGCTTGCTGGGAGAGGAGCTTTCATCTGTTTTTCTGCCTGTTGTGAAGTAGGCAGTGAAACAGATGAAAACAATTGCTCCCTCATGTATGAAGCAACAAAAAGACACTGGGTGCCCTGGGTGGGGTCAGAGAACCCAACATTGACTTGCCGGGTCCAGGGGAATGGGGTCCTCAAGGCCAAAATCGGCCCAAAGAGGGAGGCCACGCAACACCTCTTCCCTTGCAGTAACAGGCTGGGTCCCAGGGGATGGGGTCCCCAGGGCCAAAATCAGCCCGGGGGCAGCACAGTACCCCATTTTATTGTCTGTGCGAGGAGGGCTGCGTTCTCCATTCCCAAATTAAAAACATACAGAGCCCTGGGGGATGTGGTCCCCGGAGCCAAATTGGCCTGGGGAGGGGGGCAACATGCCCCCTCCCCCTCATTTTTGATGGTCAGGCCCCGACAGATGGGTTTCCTGGGGCCAAAATCAGCCCGGTAGGGGGCTGTGTTCCCCCTTCCCATTCAGAAAGTGGCCAGGGCCGAAATCAGCGTAGGGTAGGAGGCTGCATGCCCACTCCCCATTTAGTATATGGATAGACCCTGGGGGATGAGGTCACCAGGGCCATAATCGGCGAGGGGAGGGGGCCTGCATGCCCCCCTGCTGGGTTGCCTGCATGTGGGAGGTTGGCCGCAGGGCCTGGCCACAGTTTCAGTAAATAACAAGGAAAATGTATTTATTTATTTAATTTTCCCTTGTCATCGTCCGTCGAAATCTCCCCAGCTGGCCCCACTGCCCCACCACTCTGACCTGCTTGGCCTGCGGCTGCTTCTGATTAGCTACATCAGGACCCCACCCTTCTACATGGAAAACCACACCCAAAGGCAGTTACTTCTCCAGTGAAGTCTCTAAAAGGAGGATTGAGAAGCAGCAGTTCTTTTCTTTTAGACAATGTCTAAAGATACATTGTCCATCCAAGATGAGGATCCGCAACCTCTTGAGGATGATGAAGAAGACACACCATCTCGCAGAAAAGAAAGTGATGTGTGGAAGCACTTTACTATACCTTCTGAAGAAAAGAAGGTATCAGCAAAATATGTCAAGTGCATGATTTATTGCAAGCAGTTATCCAGAGGCACTGCAAAGAAATATTTGCACCTCTACAGCAGCCTTGGGAGAACCATCTTCAGCTGTACTCCTTGCAATACCAGCTGCCTGTGAGGAATTACCTTACATGGTTACTCACTGCACGAAATGCCACATGCTTGCCACTGTAAAAATGTTTTATGTGGGTGCATTCTTGGATACAGTGAAGAAGCATCACTGTTTTTGGGGTTTTTTGCATTCAAAGGCTACAAAATGTTTGTTGAAGAGTGAAGCCAGTTGCTTCTTTACATTTCCTAATCCTTAGCCTTTTTACTGCCTTGTTTATATTTTGTTAAAGAAAAAAACAAGAAAAAAATTACAAAACTGTTAAAAAAAACCCTTCTAGAAAAGAAACGGTTCTTATTAGAACCACCATCTACTCAAACAAAGAGCTAACTCAGTGTTTTTAATGTGTCACTGACTATTGTTGTGAGAGTGGGTGTCTCAGTATGTGCATGAATGTATGCCAAGGTGTGTTAGTGTATGCATAGTGAGTGCCTGGGTGTGTCAGTGTATGCATCAGTATGTGCCTCGGTGTGTTTGCATCTGCAGCAGTGTGTGCCGGAGTGTGTAATTGGATGCATTACTGTTTGACTGGGTGTGTCAGTGTCTGCATTGCTTTATGTCTGGGTTGTCTGTGTCTACATTGGCATGTCCCTGAGTGTGTCAGTGTATTCATCAGTGTATACCTAGGTGGGTTATTGGATGCATTCATGTTTGGCTGGCTGTGTCAGTGTCTGCATTGCAGTATGCCTGAGTGTGTCAGTGTCTGTATTGCCATATCCCTGGGTGTGTCAGTGTATGCATCATTGTATGCCTAGATGTGTTATTGGATGCATTCGTTTTTGGTGGGTGAATCGATGTCTGCATTGCTGTATGTCTGGGTGGGTCAGTGTCTGCATTGGTAAGTCTCTAGATGTGTCAGTGTATGTGTGAGTGCATACCTGGGTGTCTTATTGGACGCATTAGTGTTTGGATTGGTGTGTCGGTGTCTGCATTGTCGTATGCCTGGATGTGAAAATGTATGCATCGGTAAGTCTCTGGGTGTGTCAGTGTGTGCATCAGAGTGTGCCTGGGAGTGTTATTGTATATATTACTGTTTGGCTCGGTGTGTCAATGTGTGCATTGCTGTATGCCTGTGTAGTGTTAGTGTCTGCATTGAAAAGTCCATGGGTGTGTCATTTTGTGCATCAGTGTGTGCCTGGGTGTGTTATTGGATGCATTAATGTTTGGCTGGGTGTGCCGGTGTCTGCATTGCAGTATGTCTGGGTGTGTGTTAGTGTCTGCATTGGTAACTCTCTGGGTGTGTGAGTGTGTGCATCAGAGTGTGCCTGGGTGTGCTATTGGATATATTACTATTTGGGTGGGTATGTCAGTGTGTGCATTGCTGTATGCATGTGTGTGTGTTAGTGTCTGCATTGAAAAGTCCCTGGGTGTATCAGTGTGTGCATCAGTGTGTTCTTGGGTGTGTTATTGTTATATGCATTACTGTTTGGCTGGATGTGTCAGTGGCTGTATCAGTATGTAGGTGGGTAAGTCAGTGACTGTATCGATGTGTGACTAGGTGTGTCAGTGACTCTATCTGTGTGAGCCTGTGTCTGTTAGTACATCTGTCTGTGTGTACCTGGGTGTGTGTGTTGCTGTACTGACTAGGTGTATAGTAACTGTAGCAATCTGTCCTTGGGTGTGCATCCTCAAAATCTAAAGTTATGGAACAGCACTGCATTACATTATCACAATATGTGGTGCCATTGATCTGCATAAAAAGAAAAAAATTGAAAAATGTATTAGTTTTACAATTAATAGAATTACGAAAGTCACTTACTATTTCAACAATGCGAAAAGAAATTCTATGAAACAATTAGACATTTCCCATACTGTAAAGGCACATATTAATATCAATAAGCATTTAATTTTCCCTTTTTTCTGTTCTCAGCTTCTTTACTCATGCACCGCAAACGATGTACTTTTTAAGGAGACATCATAGAACAGTGGGGAAAAAACAATCATAAATATTGTAGAAAAAACAAATCTGCATACTAGCTCTTGCAATTAAGGAACACTGTGGATTGCACTCAGTACAAATAAACAAATAAACACAACACAACTTATTTAACTATTATTAACCATTATTAACTATTTACAAATATAGTGTTCTACACAATCTTTTTAAACACATGTGTGTATTATCTCTACAACAGCACAAAAGAAAGTGATGTTTGGAAGCACTTTACTATACTTTCTGGGGAAAAAAGGTGACAGCTAAATAAGCGCAGTGTAATATTTGCGGCATACAGTTAGTTACCCAGCATGACTGCCAAGAAACATTCACATGGGACTTGTTGCAATTGGAAGTACTTAAAAGCAATTCATGAAAAGGTGTACAACTGAATGATGCATGAGAAACTAGGTACAGCAGAATATTCCACCACTAGATCACCCCTGGGAGAACGTTCATCAGCTGCAGTCACCAGACTACCAGCAGGCTGTGAATATTTGAGTAAGATGACTATTCACTGTGAGAAATGCCACATGATTGCTGCTCTAAAAATGTCTTATGTAGCTCCATTTTCCCTACTACTGTACCTGCGTCAATGACTGATTAGGTGTGTGAGTACATGCATGGGTACCTGTAAGGGTGTGTTTATGACCTGTACATAACTTAATATTAAATATGTTTATAATACAATACAATTTAAACCAAACAATAAACAAACATAACATAACTTATTTAACTATTTTCAAATATAGAAACACACTAAAACTTTAACTTTTACAACAAAAAAGTAGCACCATAGGAAAATAAGACATGATTCCTAGAAATGTACAAGGAGAAATAGATGAAGAGGTACAAGGGAGGTGTAGACATGCTCCTGTGTATAAGTGAGAGTGTAGTAGCATGAGTATGATTTTCCAGGATTAAATTGATACAGTAGGAACCCACCTATGTACTTGCAGTGCTGTTGTCTATTTACTTTACCTCTGCAAATATTGGAACGAATGAGTACTGGTATCGTTGTCATGTTCAGGTTAAGTACATGCTGTGAAATTTAGGAACACCAGCTTGGTTTCTAACCCTGAGTTGTGCAGAATATCCATGAGACCACTTACATTACTTTCTCGGAGAAGCAAATTCTAACATTAAAGGTATCATCCATTGAGCTTCTGAAAGGGCTTGAAGATACAGTTGTGTATGTTCCTTTAGATGTGAAATGCTATATTGAACCTGTGGGTGTAGAGACAGAATTGCAAGAACCACTTGTTATTCTAGTGAATGGTGTGCCCACGAAAAATAACAAAATCTGTCAGGAACTAGTGGATGTAAATATGGTGAAGAAAGCTACATTATATATTAAACACAATAATGTATACTATAAAGACGTGGATGTTTTCTGACATGGGAGTTGCATGATAGAAAAAATGTTGCCTCAAAGTGGACAGTTTGACAAGGTTGTATGACAGAGGCACGCATGGCTAAACCACGTGGACCTCTACAGGGCTGCCCGAACAACGAATGTGTCTTAACACCGCATTACATTACCATGCATGCCTTTATCACGCATGCCTTTACCATGCAATTTCGTGGTAAATGCATGACTGGTAAAGGTATATGTGTAGTAAAGATCACACCATAGCCGCCCGCCCTGAGTCCTAAAAACAACCCGACCCCTCCGAGCCCTAAAAACAACCCAGACTCACCCTTGAGCCCTAACAACAACCCCAACCCTGCCCCCCCAGCCCTGAAAACAACCCCACCTCCCCCCTCCGAGACCTAAAAACAACCCAACCCCCCAAGCCCTAAAAACAACCCCAATCGCTCTGAGCCCTAAAAACAACCCGACCCCCCCAAAACCCTAAAAACAACCCCAACCCTTCCCTGAGCCCTAAAAACAACCCCAACCCCTTGAGCCCTAAAAACAACCCCGAAGACCCAAGCCCTAAAAACCCTGAGCCCTGAAAATAACCCCGACCCACCCCTGAGCCCTAAAAACTAAAAAAAGCCGGCCCCAGCCCCACTTACCAGACCATGTCCACATCTCCCGATCCTTCCTCTTCCTGTGCCCACGCATCTAGACCATACACTGCCTTAACCACGCATATGCTTTGTTAAGGCAAGCGTGGTTCTGTTTGCAGGGAAACAGCACGCATGGCTCAGCCCCCGTTGTAAAGGCCATTTCCTGTTTGAAAAAGTGGATAGAAGTAGATCTGAAGAAATATATGAGCATTATGGTATCCATCTACTACATTCAAAAGAGATTATGGGGATGCCATTGACCTGTGTCAGATAAACAAGCTAAAAAGACTCCAATAAGCGTCTGAAGAAAAGGTTAATCAAGTTGTTTCTTCTCAGTCCTATTTGTAAAAAAAGAAAAGTATAAAACTGTTAGAAACACCTTCTTAAAAAAACAACAGTACCTTTAACAAACATTTGAAAACTATCCCACAAAATCCTCGCAGTAGTAGTCACACTGTTTTAGACTAACACTGAATTTCAACCTGCACTCCTCTGGGGTTAATTCATACTTACTGACAAAGACCTCCTTTATAGTGGGATACTTGAACCTCTTCCCCTTCTCTAGAGCCAGTATGTTGTCCATCCCATCACCCCAATATGACTTCAAAGGCATCTCTATAATCCTCCTAAGATATTCTCTGTACCACTAAAGCTACTTCTTTCGCCAGAAATAACCTGTCTATATCAAACCCCTCCTTAAAGTCAGGCGCCAAGTCTCTGAATATATGAAGTCTTTCTTCTGCACTGGACATAGTAATAGTGCTCACACCTTTTCAGCTAGCCTCTAACAGCTATGTGGCCTTAAAGTGCACCTCCTTTCACTCCAGCCAGCACAACCCTTTTCTGCTCCAAGGTTCTCTTAACCTCACCTTTTCTCTCCTCTGCACCCAGCTGGTCCAGCTGTGGCCTCAGGTCCCACTCAGCTTGTCTGTCCTTAAGATCCTCAGGAGTCTGGATTTGGGATGAAACAGTACTTCCTGCATCATATCCAATAGAGACGTTTGTCTCTGGTGGATCCCCTCTCTCCTCTGGAGACTTTACCCGCTCTTTTCTCTACTCCTCTCACTCTTTCTGAAACTCACTACACTTTGGGGCCCTCATTCGGAGGTCAACTACAATCAGGGTTCTCCTATTTCAAGAGTCCTAAGTAAGCCTGGGTGGAGTTTGCGGAGTTCTGCTACTCTGCCGCGCTACGCAGAGCTCCGCAAGCGGCAGAGTGCATTGGATAAATGCTGTTTGCAGTGATTTTCCGTGCCAGGTGCTTGTCTGCACTGTGCAATCATCGCAAATGGCATTATGCACAGCGCAAGCGGGCGCTGCTTCCTTTCTGCCGCTCGAGTAGATTTTTATTCGTGCAGCAGCTTTCTCAACGCGAGCAGACAGTTTCTCAACAGGAGCAGTTGCGATCATACCCGACTACTCGCAATGAGAAATCTGACCGCCTGCGTTGAGAAATCTCGCCGAGAAGTTGATTTTCCACGCTCGCGCTCACCAACTTGATGTTGACAATCGCGAACGAGGAAAAATTTCGCCGGGAGTTGGATTTTCCTCGCTTGCCAACTTGACGTTGATGAACGCAAAAGTTTTTCGGAACTCCGCGAGCTCCGCATAATGCAGAAGTCCCCGCGAACTCCGTGAGCAGAGTTTACAGCCCAGACTTAGTCCTAAGGTGGTCCTCATCAAACTCTTCTTGTGCTGCAGATTGCATTCTGTCCTCCCAGCCTCTAAGCGTGAACTAGTACTCAAACATTGACGTATAGGTGAGTAAATGGGTGTGTGAATGATTTTATGGTTGTGTGACTGAATGTTGCAATCACTGTCTGGCTATATGAGTGGTGGCGGGTAGATAAGTGGTTTTGGGGAAGTGTAACAGGATATGTAAGTGCCTGCCTGACTGTGTGCAACTTACATACTATTAAATTACATACTGTAAGCAAACACCCAAATCTAATTTCAAACACATTCATTCAAACTGGCTTAATAAAATTACCAAACTTTCACTATACCAATTTCTCTTTTTCCTTTCCTCCTCACTGTAGTTTTAGTTAATGTTTTCATGTCAGCTTCCTTCTATTTTCCCTTCTAGTATAGTCTCTTGAAGGTACACATTTTCTTTCAGCTTATATACACTCACAGGGCCCGATTCCCAAAGGTAAACTGAAATAAAAGTCTAACTTTACGACTTTCAGTATTCACAAAAGGCATTTACGAGTAGTAAAGTTAGACTTTTGTCTCAGTTTTGGTCTCAGTTAAACTTAAAACCAAAACTTAAGTTTAACTGAGACAAAAGTCTAACTTTACTACTCGTAAATGCTGTTTGTGAGTTAGACTTTCATCTCAGTTTACCTTTGTGAATCGGGTCCACAATGTTTTATCTAAATATACTTTTATATACTACAACCTAATTAACATACCTGTAAAAGCTCTTTGCTGTTCTCCCAGTTTTATTTCTATCTCTGATCACATCTGTTTTCATTACAAATGTCCAGTCAGAACTCTTGCAAACCACATACTCTCTGAGTAGCACAGCAGGTAAAATGGCTACCTCTCACCATGTGCTCTTACTTTTGCTGCTCTAGTTAACAAATCACAGCATTCCTTTCATCTTTCTTTCTTGGTATACCATTTCTAAAAGGTCAGTATTTTTTCCAAGATGCTCAGCGTGACCACCTGTGTAACTTTGCTGCGTGGTTCGTGGATTTACGCTGGGGCCGCGCTGAGCCCTGCAAACGCTCCATGGATTTCGCTTCTATCCAAACAAAATAATTTTCCGGCATTTTACTTCCCATTAAAAATGCTTTCACCTCATTTTTAAGACACCCATAGGGTTAGTACACTTCTACCCTGACCCCTTTATCCGTTTTACATGCTTCCTTTCAGCCCAGGGGACCTTTTCCCCAACAATAAAATGGCGGCCACAACTTTTCTCTCCTGAACGGATTTACGCCAAATAAAAAAATGGCCTCTTTCTCGACCAAGAGCTAGCTTTCTGCTAA
This sequence comes from Calotriton arnoldi, assembly GCA_963921515.1. NCBI lineage: Eukaryota > Metazoa > Chordata > Amphibia > Caudata > Salamandridae > Calotriton > Calotriton arnoldi. Next base: position 1,352,615 of record CAWUFW010004239.1, read on the forward strand.
ATTTGGTGCATTTTCATCCAGTGGTTCGGGCTGTAGTCGTTTTCAAAATCCCCATGGGAATTAACATAGGGAAAACGCGTTTTTGGACCCCTCCTTCTTCTCAGCCCCGCTTGACAAATCACCCCAAAACATTACACATAGCAGCTGAACTCGGGTGCTTACTAGGTTTGAAAATTTCGTGAAGATTCATCACATGGCACCAAATTTATTGGCAAAACAAAAAACGCTTTTTCTGGCAACCGCGAGTCTGTATATATATATATATATATTCACTGAAAAAACCATAGGTTTTAGGGACAGTTATAGTTAGTTGGACATTTCACTCGTACAAAACCCGTGAAATTCCCCTGTTATAGTTAGTTCAGCTAACTATAACTCGCGCCCCCGCAATGCACTGCTGATGACGTCACATATTACATCACTCATGACATGGTCAGTGACATCACTGATGACATCACTGATGACATCTCAAATGACATCACTGATGACATCATCCAGTGACTGTGTGTTTCTGTAAAGTTTAAATATTTTTAATATATATAGGAAAAGACGTATTGAAGAATGAGTGGGTGTGTAAGTGTCTGTATGGATGATTTAGTAGGTGCGTGACTGACTCTATAAGTGAGTGATTTAACGTATCTTACTGAATGCATGGGTTAGTGACTAAACTGGGTGAATGCCTGTATCCGTCTGTCTGTTGCTGTGTAAGTGGCTGCATGTGTTTGTGAATAGCTACATGAGTGTCTATATGAGTTATTGAATGGTTCTCTGAGTATCTGTATGGGTGCCTCAGTGTTTGTGTGGGAGGGTGTGTGCGACTCTGTGCATAGATGTGTGAGTGGGTGATTCACTGGGTGGATGGTTTCAAGAGTGCATCTGTGATAGACTGTATGGGTGGGTAAGTGTGTGTAAGAGTGTGTTAGTGAGTGAATATATGTCCCAGTGGTACATGTGTGAGTAACTACATATGTGAAAGGCAGTATATATGTGTGTTGGAGTATATAAATAGCTATAAGCGAGAGTGAGTGATTGTGATAGTGGCTGTATGGATGAGTGTGTGCTTGTATCAGTGATTGTATAAGAGCGTAACAATGTGGTAGTATTTGTATGATTAAGTGAGCTGGTGTGTGTATAACTGTATAGGTGAGTAAATGGCAGTGTGTTTAATTATTTGCATGACTGACTAGGTGTGTGAGTACCTCTATGGATGAGTGGCGGTGTTTGAGTGTCTATATAGGAGTAAGAGTGCATATGATAGTCCTGTACTGAGTGACCATAAGTATGAGTGACTGTACGGGTGAGTGAGTGGATGTGTGTGTGTAGACCTAAGAATCAGTGAGTGGCTATGTAGTTATTGGTGTTGGAGTGTCTATGGTTTTGCGAATGGCAGTCTGTAATTTAGATTGGGTATATCAAAGGTTATATTAGGGTGTGAGGAGGTGCATCAGATTATCACGTGGATGATGTCATCAGTGATGTCATTTGAGATGTCATCAGTGATGTCATCAGTGATGTCACTGACCATGTAATGAGTGATGTAATATGTGACGTCATCAGCAGTGCATTGCGGGGCGCGAGTTATAGTTAGCTGAACTAACTATAACAGGGGAATTTCACGGGTTTTGTACGAGTGAAATGTCCAACTAACTATAACTGTCCCTAAAACCTATGGTTTTTTCAGTGAATTTCAAAGGTTTTTTAAATGCTAATTTCTAACTATAACGTGTCTGAAACCTATGGTTTTTTCAGTGAATTTCAAAGGTTTTTTAAATGCTAATTTCTAACTATAACGCCCCTAAAACCTATGGTTTTTTCAGTGAATTTCAAAGGTTTTGTAAATGACAATTTTTAAATGTATTAATTGTTATATTTATTTTTTTGATACTGATTTACTACATTTTTTAAAACTATTTATTTTTATATATTTTATTTATTAAATTACATTGTAATTACATTATACATTACATTACAAAATATACTTTCTCAGAATGAATTACTTTAGTTTAAATAGTTTGCAAATAGGCAATAGAGTTTTAAGTACAGTAGTTACAGTTGTTGCAATGGGCAACACAATTTCAAACACAATGCAACATTGAGCTCTATGTGAATTTCTAATGAAATGCAATTAGTTACTTTATGGATTACTTTTCTAACCACAGGACTGGATCCTAGATTCAGTCCTGGGACATCTCCTGTAAACAGTTGAGTAAAAGCGTTTTGGTTACAGTAGTGATTTTTAAGGAATATTATTGTATTTTAAAAGTTGACACTTAGAAACTTTTTCACATAGAATCACCAATGTTATCCTATGGGAGGAAATTCACTTAGCAGGTAAGTAGTGTTATCGTTACTTTTTCTTACTCAGTGTTGGATCCTGGATCCAGCACTGGTGCATCTCCTGTAAACAGTTGAAAGAATGCGTTTAAGTCATACAGGCGATTTTTAAGGAATATTTGAAATTTGTGAAAATCGACACTTTGAAACTTTTCTGCTGAAAACCAGACAATGGATTCCTATGGAAGGAAATGTAAGTTACTGGTAAGTACGGTTAGAATTACTTTTCAGGGTCAGTGCTGGGCTAAAAGATGCAGCACTGGGTTCTCTCCTGATAACAGGTGAGTAAATTGGAATTCGTACTTTGGTTGATTTTAGAGGAATATTATAAAGTTCCAAAACTCCACACTTAGAAGAATTTCCAAGTGAAACCAGTCAATGTTAGCCTATGAAGGAAATTCAAGTTACCGGTAAGTACGGTTAAAATTACTTTTCAGGACCAGTACTGGGCTGAAAGATGCAGCACTGAGGTCTCTCCTGATAACAGGTGAGTAAATCAGAATTCGGATTTCGGCTGATTTTAGAGGAATATTTGTATGTTTCAAAAATCAACACTTAGAAACTTTTTCAGCAAAAAGCAGGCAATGATATCCTATGGAAGGAAATTCAAGTTACTGGTAAGTACGGTTAAAATTACTTTTGAGGATCAGTACTGGGCTGAAAGATGCAGCACTGAGGTCTCTCCTGATAACAGGTGAGTAAATCGGAATTCGTATTTCGGCTGATTTTAGAGGAATATTTTAAAGTTCCAAAACTCCACACTTAGAAGAATTTCCAAGTGAAACCAGTCAATGTTAGCCTATGGAAGGAAATTCAAGTTACTGGTAAGTACGGTTAAAATTACTTTTCAGGACCAGTACTGGGCTGAAAGATACAGCACTGAGGTCTCTCCTGATAACAGGTGAGTAAATCGGAATTCGTATTTCGGCTGATTTTAGAGGAATATTTGCACAATGGTGAAGGGAGGGGGCGGGGCCTGAGGTGACATCTGTAGCAAACGCGCCCGTGGCGCGTTTTAAGTTGGGGGATTAAGTCCCCTTGAATCATGAGGGTCCCTAGGGGCCAACTAGCCCACCAGGAACCTCCAGTATGCGCTAGGGGCTGCGTTGCAGAGACGTGTAGAGAGGCCACACCCCTTTTACACCTCTCTGCAACGCAGCTCTGTGGCGCTTTCTGGATGTACCTGTTGGGCTAGTTGGCCCTCAGGGACCCTCAGGATTGAAGAGGATTTAATTCCCCATCTTAAAACGCGCCACGGGGCCTGTTTGCACACATGTCACCTGAAGCCCCGCCCCTCCCTTCACCACTGTGCAAACGCGCCCTTGGCGCGTTTTAAGTCGGGGGATTAACTCCCCTTGAATCCTGAGGGTCCCTGGGGTGCAACTAGCCCACCAGCTACCTTCCATTAAGCGCCACAGAGCTGCGTTGCAGAGAGGTGTAAAAGGGGCATGGCCTCTGTACACCTCTCTGCAAGGCAGCCCCTGGCGCATACTGGAGGTTCCTGGTGGGCTAGTTGGCCCTCAGGGACCCCCAGCATTGAAGGGGGAATTACTCTCATCTGCAAACGCGCCAGGGGGCGCGTTTGCAGAGTGGTGAAGGAAGGGGCGGGGCCTGCGGGCCCGATTGTTTTTTTTTGTTTGTTTTTTTCTCTGAAGGGGGGCTGTGTGGCCCCTTCCTTTTTCCTATTTTTGGGCCCTGGGGACCCCATCCCCCAGGGCCTTACCCCTTTTTTTTTTTTTTTTTTATTAAACGGGAAGGGGGCCGCGTGGCCTCCTCCGTGGCCGAATCCTGCCCCGGGGACCCCATCCCCCGGGCATGGCCACACTTTTAAATTATTTTTAAGGAGGGGGCTGCGTGGCCCCCTCCTCAGGCCTCCTTTTGCCCCGGGGACCCCATCCCCTGGGGCAGGCCTTTTTTTTTTTATTTAAAAAAAAATATATTTCTGGGGAGGGGGCCGCGTGGCCCCCTCCCGGGCCACTTATGGCCCCGGGGACCCCATCCCCGGGGCCTGGCCTCTTGTTGGGGACTGTGGGGGTCCCCAAACCCCCACAGTCCCGCCTCGGCTCCCCGTTTCCTAAGGGAGCCGGCATTGCTTTCCACATGGGGAGCAGCTAACATGCTGCTCCCCATGTGGAAAGCAATTGTCTTTGGATATTGGAAGCGAGAGCAGATTTCCCTGCTCTCTCTTCCAATATCCAGCAGTTTGTAATGACAGGACGGGAGCCGCGAGGCTCCCGTCCTGTCATTGCAAACAGCAGTGTCCCGGGGTAGGCACCTCGGGACACTGCAGGAGCCGGCCCTGGGGGTGGCGGTCCCCAGGGCCACCACAGGCTTCCAGGAGTGGGGCCGCGCGGCCCCTCTCCCCACATCAGCACAGCCCCGGGGAGGTGGTGGTCCTCGGGCTTCGGGGTCCAAAACGGACCCCCATTTTAAATGTGTTAGTGCCCCGGGAGGTGGCGGTCTCGGGTGTGTGGGGGCTCGAGCCCCCCACACAGGAAATTTTTCTTAAAAAAAAGAAGCCCCGGGAGGTGGTGGTCCTCGGGGCTGCGGGAGGGCCGAGTGCCCTCCCGCACCATTTTAAAATGAAAGCCCCGGGGGTGGCGGTCCTCGGGGCTTGGGGGCCCTTTGAGGCCCCCATACATAAATTTAACCCCCCACCATGCCCCCGGGACTTGGGCCACCCGGGGCAAAATACAATCGAAGCGCGGGAGACCGCCCTTCGATTTTTTTTTTTCGGCAGGATCCGGGCACCCTGAGCGCATCCTGCCGATTTAAAAAAAAATGCTTTTTTCTGCCCAGGGGTCCTTGTGGGACCCCTGAGCAGACCTAGGGGTCAGGGTGTTTCTACCCTGCCCCCTTTGTGCATTTTGCGCACTTTTTACTGCTTTCTTGTTCCTCGGTTCTACCGAGGAATAAGATGGCTGCCAACACTTCCTGGTTTGGAGTGTTGACAGCCAATTAGCAGACAGCTCGTGATCGGGAGGGTGCGCGAATCCGACGCGGCCATAGATATATATGTACTTTTACTTTTGATTTTCTCAGCAACTACTGAACGGATTTACACCATTTAACAAAAGGGTTCTTTCTGAACCAAGAACTACCTCTTTGCCAAATTTGGTGTAATTCCGTTCAGCAGTTCGGGCTGTAGCCATGTCTAAAGTTTCCTATGGGAAATTGATTTTTTGATTCTTATTTTTTTAATTTCTCCGCAACTACTGAACGGATTTACACCATTTAACAAAAAGGGTTCTTTCTGAACCAAGAACTACCTCTTTACCAAATTTGGTGTAATTCCGTTCAGCAGTTCGGGCTGTAGCCGTGTCTAAAGTTTCCTATGGGGAAATGAATGGGGAAAACACGTTTTGGGACCCCCTTTTTTCTCGGCCCCCGCTGACGAATCACCCTGAGACTTTCAGGGTAGGAGCGGACCGGAGCGGGCCATAAAGTTTGAAAATTTCGCGAAGATTCGTCAACCGACGCAAGAGTTATTTCAAATAGAATGTCGCCGATTTCCTATGGAAAATAGGTCCTAACTATAACTATCTACTGGCGACCACCAGTAGATAATATATATATATATATATATATATATATATATATATATATATATATATATATATATATATATATATAGATAGATAGATATATTCATTAAAAAAAACAAAGGTTAAAGAAACGTTATAGTTACGTGAAAATGTCTGTTTAAACTTACCAGGCCTGATTCACAAAAGTAAACTTGGACATTTGGTCTAAACTTAGACCAAACGTCTAAGTTTAAGACTTTTGGAATTCACAAAGGGCATTTATGAGTTCTATCTTTATGTCCACACTGGGGCCGGATCTCCGTCCCGAGTGCGGACATAAAGATAGTACTCCTAAATGCCCTTTGTGAATTCCCAAAGTCATCAACTTAAGCGTTTGGTCTAAGTTTAGACCAAACGTCTTTGTGAATCGGGCCTGCTATTTTTAGTGAACGAAACCACTGAAATTCACTTTTGCTCGAAGTAACTATAGCTTGCGCCCCCGCCATGTAAAGTCTTGTCATCACTGATGTCATTGTAGATGTGGCAGTGATGTTATCAATGAAGTCATAGAACATTCATGAGTAATACGTGAAGTAATTAGCAGTGCATGGCGAGGTCGGAAGTCATAGTTATTTTACGGCAAGAGTGAATTTCAGTGGTTTTGCCCTCTTAAAACGGTATGTTTCAATGGACATCTTCACCTAACTATTAAATCCCTTTAACCTGTGTTTTTTTTGTGAATTGCTAAGGTTTTTTTAAATGTTAAGTAGCATATTATTACATTTCATAACTATAACTGCACTTTTACCTTTACTATTTTTAATTAATTGGCCCCGGGGGATGGTGTCCATGGGGCCTGGAAATGACATGAGGAGGGGGGCTGTGCACCTTTATAAATAGGTTTCAGCCCCCCCACGGGTCCCGGCCCACACTGGGGATTTTATTTTAAAAGTGTGGCTTCTTTCTTTAAAATTTTACCATACACCTTCAGCAAATTTCTAGTCAACTTTTTGAAAAAATATGTTTTTGACATGGGGGTCCACTGGGACCCCCCCCCCAAAAGGCCTAAATGAGCAGACTATCCCTACCCTACCCCCTTGTATGTTTTTTTAACCTTTTTTCAGAACATGGGGCTGAGTACCTGAGTCCTAAAATGACTGCCACCTCATTTTTGTGGATGTGGTGGCACCCAAGCAGTTCTTATTATAAGATCTGTCTGCTCCATGGATCCTCCGTGTGTACTATATATATTTTATTTATTAATATTATTTTTTAACCTTAATATCTCTAAAGCTACTGAACAGAATTAACTAAATCCCAAAAAGGGCGCTTTATGGACCAAGATCTAGCTTCCTGCTAAATTTGGTGTAATTCGATTCAGCCGGTTTGGCACTAACTATCTCTAATTTTCCTATGGAAATTGAATGTGGAGAACGTGGATTAGGATCTCCCTTTTCTCAGTGCCACTTGATGGATCACCCCAAAACTTTCAAGAAAGGAGCGGAGGACGATGAACTTTTTTGTGAAGTTTTATGAAGATTTGTCAAACAGCGCCAAAGTTATAAGCAAACCAATTATGCTTTTCCTATGGAAACTTAATAATAAACTTAAATAGAAAAATTAAACAACCTATTCTAAATATCAAATTAAAATAATTTATTTTTAAGCATTAATATTTACAAATTAAATTAATATATATATGAAGTAATCTAGTATGTATTGCACAATTATGTTTCTGAGTTAGTGTGCAGTAACATTTTCTTTTATTAGTTCTAGTTTAATAAAAAAAAAGTATTAAATTAATTTACATTCACTTTCTACATCAAAAAATGTTTAATTTTTTTTAAAGAATAATAAACTTTAATAATTGTTTCCATATTTTTCATTAGGACAGTTCTACCTCAGTGGCAGAGAGTTCCACCAACAGGTGAATAGTTATTACTAGTACCTGTACAATTGTACGTTCTATTGTAGGAGGCTCCACACAAGGACTTAAGGGAGTGAAGACATGTAAGTTTATACCTAGGTGTAATTCTTCACTTGGAAATAGTGAACCCCAAGATAGTAGAGAGTTATACCTAGATAAATGAGTAAATATACGTGAGTCAGGATGGCAGCAGAGATGTACTGATTCCCTGGAAAAGCCTTGGTGTGATAAGAGTTGAGAGGTTGCTTCTCAGTTCCTCCTATCTACTGCTCGGCATGAATAGGGTTGCGTGACAGCATTCAGAAGAAATGTTTTTCTTTCACACATCACTAATGTAAGCTGCACAGATGACAGTCCACTGAAAGGGCTGTTGTTCCTGCCCCTTATGGATTATGATAAATAAAGGAGTTAGTCTCAGATCAGAAAATACATATTTGCATCAGAACTCATACAGAATTAAAATCTTAAAAATAAGTTTCACAGAGTAGTGTTTGGTCTCAAAAAGAACCTTTCAGAAATCAATTATTAGATTTCATTACAAGCAGTTTCCTTCCTGTTAGAAATGGGGGTCTCTAGTTGGCCAGGGTTTGCACCTTTGTCCAAATAGGGACCCTTCTTCCTAGTCAGGATAAGGAAGTTACACTCCTAAAATAACCCCTGCTCACCCCCTTGGTAGCTTGGCACGAGCAGTCAGGCTTATCTTAAAGGCAGTGTGTAAAGCATTTGCACATAACCCACAGTAATACAGTGTACGCACTACAATAGGACACCACACCAGTTTAGAAAAATATCAAATATTTTTATATACTTAAGACCAGACCAAAAACGATAAAAAAATCCACAATACAGTACTTAAAAATCTTCAGTTATCAAAATATGCTTGAAAAACAGTTCCTTGATGTCGATAGCTCCATCCGGAGCTATCACGGCGTCGTGAGCAAACAAATCCAAACAGTTCTGGCTGACCACGGCGTCGCGGGCCAGCTATGGTGTCGGGAAGACCCGCAAACAGTACCTTTTAGAAATGCAGGGCGTCGGTGACCTCTCGTTGAGCTTACGACAGCACGGCGTCCGCAGGCGTCGGTTCCGGAGGTCGGTGCAGGAGTCTTCGGGCCCTCGAAGTCACACGCGTTGCAGATCGAACTCCTCCCTGGTGAAGTCAGGAGTGCTGGCGTCGGCAGGCGTCGGGTGCTGCGGTGCGAAGTGCAGCAGTGCGGCGTGCGGTGCCCTCAAGTCATGGTGTGAGCAGCGGCTCGGTGGCGGCGTCAGATGGTGTCATCGGTGAGACCAGGGTCGCGGTGCGAAGTGAATGCGGTGCTCGTCACGGTGCTGGCAGGTCGCGGTGCAAGCAGCGGTGTCGTCGTTGCTGAAGCGCTGTTGTCGGATGACGAACTGGAGTCGATGGCGCCGGCGTTGGTAGGCCAAGGCTGCGCTGCGGGATGAGGGCGGTGCGTCATGTAACTTTACGAGGAGTGCCCTCGAACCACGGTGCAAGCAGCGGTGTCGATTTCGGAGTGGGGCGGCATCGTCTGGGATACCAAGGCGTCGTTGTGAAGCGAGGCGGTGCGGAGTGCAGTGCCCACAGGTCGCGGTGCGAGCAGTGGCTCGGTGGCGGCGTCAGCAGGCATCGTCAGTGAGACCAGGGTTGCGGTGGTGCCCTCTGCGGTGCCGTCAGGACACGGAGTCGGCAACCGCGTCGTCGACGTCGTCGGGTTGCTTTTTCTTCTGTTGCAGCACAAAACACACACAGTCCCCAGTGCTGAGGGCAGAAGAGCTTGAAGTCTTTGTTGTGCCTGAGACTTCTGGAACAGGGGGCAAGCTCTACCTCAAGCCCTTGGAGAAACTCACAAAAGTAGATTGCAGAAAGTTCAGTCTAGTACTTTCACTGCCCAAGACAGAAGCAGCCACTGCAGGCCAACACAGCAAAGCACACAGTAAAGTGGTAGTCCCTCCTCACAGCTTCTCCAGCTCTTCTTCTTGGCAGTCTTCTTGGTCCAAAAGAGATCTAAAGTTCAGGGGTCTGGGCCCCAATATTTATATCCCAAAATCCTTTGATCTCTTAGGCAGAGAGTGTCTGTGCCCAGCCAGAACCAGTTCTGCCTCCTCTGGTGTGACTTCCTAGCAGGAGGTGGAGACGGCATTGTCAGAGGCAGACCAGGCCCTTTGAGGTGCAAGGAAATCTCCTCCCCCTTCCCCAGTTGCAGCCCAGGTCTATTCAGCCCTTTCCTGACCCACCTAGACTATCTGGAGCCACTCCTGCTCCCCAGCCTTCTGTCATCCAAAACCCAGACAGGCAATCCACATTCCAGCAGAGGCACACGGGATGACTGAGCAAGAAAATACCTACTTTCTAAAAGTGGTATTTTCAAACACAGAATGTAAAAATCACTGTCACTAAAAGATGCATCTTTAGATTCTGAGTTCAGGCATACTAAACTTTATTTTCCTACCTAGTTCCCAGGGCCAGTTATGTTTATAAGATGTTATAAACAAACTTCCCATTCTGTCCTATGGGGAACAGGTAGCCTTGCAATAGTGAAAACGAAATTGGCAGTCATTCACTATCAGGACATGCCACACACACCAGGGCATGTCCTACCTTTCACATACACTGCACCCTGCCCACAGGGGTACCTTGAGCCTACCTTAGGGGTGGCTGACATGTAAGAAAAGGGAAGGTTAGGGCCTGGCAAGTGGGTGTACTTGCCAAGTCGACATGGCAGTACCAGACTGCGCACAGGCTCTGCAATGGCAGGCCAAAGTCATATTTACGGGCTGTTTGTGTGGGTGGCACAATCCAGTGCTGCAGCCCACCAACAGCATTTGATTTACAGGCCCTGGCACACGCAGTGCACTTTACTGGGGACTGACACATAAATCAAATAGGCCAATCATGGAAACACCAATCCATAACACATTTTACCACAGGAGCACTTGCACTTTACCACTGATCAGCAGTGAGAAAAGTGCGCAGAAACACTAAGCCAGCACAAACAGAGTCAAAACTGGGAGGTCAGAAAGCAAAAACTCAGGGGAAACACGCCAAAAGATGCCAAGTCTAACACTTGTCCCCTCCAGCTGAAAGTAGGGAGAACTACCCAACCTCCTGGGAGTTCTCTTCAGTAAGGTGGAAGAACCTGGACAGACCATCTGCATTGGCGTGTTCTGTGCCAGGGCGGTGTTCCACCGTAAAGTCCATTCCCTGTAGGGAGATGGACGACCTCAGCAGCTTTGGATTCTCCCCCCTCATTTGCATCAACCATCTGAGGGGCCTGTGGTCTGTCTGAACCTGGAAGTGAGTCCCAAACAGGTAGGGCCTCAGCTTCTTCAGTGCCCAGACCACAGCGAAAGCTTCCCTTTCTATGGCACTCCACCTCTGTTCCCTGGGGAGTAGTCTCCGGCTAAGGAAGACTATAGGCTGGTCTAGGCCCTCTTCATTCAGTTGTGAGAGCACCGCTCCCACTCCATGCTCTGAAGCATCAGTCTGCACGACAAATTCCTTGGAGAAGTCGGGTGCCTTGAGCACGGGTGCCGTGCACATGGCGGCCTTCACGGCATCAAAAGCCTTCTGGCAGGACTCAGTCCAGATCACCTTCTTGGGCTGCTTCCTGGAAGTCAGCTCTGTTAACGGGGCAACAATGGTGCCATACCCCTTAACAAACCTCCTGTAGTACCCGGTGAGTCCTAAGAAGGCCCTCACCTCTGTCTGGGTCTTGGGGGGCTCCCAAGCCAGAATGGTGTCAATCTTGGGTTGTAGGGGTGCCACCTGGCCGCTTCCTACCTGGTGTCCCCAGTACACCACCGAACCCTGCCCGATCTGGCACTTACTGGCCTTGATCGTGAGGCCTGCCCTCTGCAGCGCCTTCAACACTTCACAGAGGTGCTGCAAGTGTTCTTCCCAGCTGGAACTGAACACTGCAATGTCATCCAGGTAGGCGGCACTGAAATCCTCCAGCCCAGCCAACACCTGGTTGACCAACCTCTGAAAGGTGGCAGGGGCATTCTTCAACCCAAAGGGCATCACCTGGAACTGGTAATGTCCTTCTGGGGTTGAAAATGCTGACCTCTCCTTGGCCCCATCAGTTAAGGCAATCTGCCAGTACCCAGACGTTAAATCAAACGTGCTGAGGAACTTGGCCGCTCCCAACCGATCAATGAGCTCATCAGCTCTGGGGATGGGGTGTGCGTCAGTCCTGGTGACGGCATTGAGCCCACGGTAGTCCACACAAAACCGCAGTTCTGGAGTGGCACCGGGTGCAGCAGCCTTTGGGACCAAGACCACTGGGCTGGCCCAAGGACTGTTGGAAGGCTCAATCACCCCTAACGCCAACATCTTAGAGACCTCCTCTTTAATGCTGGCCTTGACCCGGTCAGTCAACCTGTAAATCTTGTGCTTCACAGGAGGGCTGTCACCGGTGTCCACGTCATGGGTACACCAGTGAGTAACACCTCGGGTCAGAGAGAACAGGGGGGCAAACTGTCCCAACAACTGGTGACAATCGCTCTGCTGTTCTGGGCTCAGTGTAGGGAGAGGATCACACCTTCCACTGACCCATCTTGCTCCTTGGTAGACAGGAGGTCAGGGAGAGGTTCACTCTACTCTTCCGTCCCATCATCTGTCGCCAAGAGCATGCTCACTTCGGACCTCTCGAAGTGGGGTTTGAGGCGGTTCACGTGGAGGACCCTCAAAGGGTTCCTTGGAGCCCGCAAATCCACCAGGTAGGTGACATCACTTTTGCGCTCCACTACCTCAAACGGCCCAGTCCACTTGTCCTGCAAGGCACAAGATTCCACTGGGGCCATGACCCACACTTTCTGACCAGGTTGAAATTCGACCAGAGTGGCATTCTGGTCATACCACTTCTTCATTTCTTCCTGGCTTGCTTCCAGGTTCGCCTGAGCAAGTTTTCTGAAGCGGGCAGTTTGGTTTCTGAAGGCCAGCGTGTAACTAAACACATCCTGGGGAGTTTTCCTGGGAGCTGCCTCCCAGCCTTCCTTGACCAAACTCAGAGGTCCTCTCACAAGGTGACCATACAGAAGCTCAAAGGGACTGAACCCAAGAGACTTCTGTGTCACCTCCCTGTACGCAAAGAGAAGGCATGGCAAGAGGACGTCCCACTTACGCCTCATGGGTTCTGTTAGACCCTTAATCATGCCCTTCAAGGTCTGGTTGAATCTCTCCACCAGACCGTTACCTTGTGGGTGGTAAGGGCTGGTGAACTTGTAGGTTTCTAACAAACAAAAAACGGTTCAATGCCAGAGGGTCCTAGGGAAATTTAAAGACCTCACAGGATTCAATCCCCAATTCAATATCACAAAACAGTACAGAATCCTTGGGTCTATAACAAAAACAATCAAAAAGTGTGGTGAACCACTACTACATAGTTTAAGAATATATAAAGATATAGAGTACAGAACCAAATGACTAGGTGCCACAGATCTATCTTTGGGCACTTCCCTTTTCAGGACGAAATCCCTCACTCACCATAGGTGACATGCTTCATCATTTGGGATTCTCCTCCCAGAGGAAAAACATAGTTCCTCTGAGGGCTACAACCCCTCTCTGAGAGGGAGGAGCTCAGGGATGTTTTGAATAACTAATAGAATATTATAAATCCACAAATGAAGAGACAGCTGTGTGGATGAGGGCGCAGCGCAACAAAAAATGGATAAATGTGAAGGTAGTGAAGTTAAAACCAGCTAAAGAGCGCAAAAAGAGATACTTTATTTAGATACGCCCTTTGCCAGGATTAAAAACCGTGTACCAGCGGTGTAAATTTAAACCGCAAAGGTAAAGTAGATAGTGATGGTCAACATGTTTCAGCCATACACCTAATTGTAGGCAAGGCTTTCATCAGGACCTATATAGCTGCTGCTAAATCAGCGTAGGTGCTACAACAAAAAAGGATATAAAAACAGAGAATCTTCTTAATCTGTTCATTCCAAAGGGAAGGATTACCCGCCACTGCTGGGTAAGCAACCACACCTCTACCTGGCAACAGCTCAGGAAAGGAGCACCGCTCTATCCGTCGGTACACCGGTGCTTGCAGAGCCTGCAGCCGGAGGTCCCTTTGGAATGAACAGGATCCCTGAATTGGCCAAAACCAAGATTCGCAAATAAAAGAACCAGGAACTTAAAAGATATCCTGGTCCATACCAGACCACCACCACAAATACGAGAGGAACCAACCCCAAGGTTATGGGATAACCCCCCAGTGGTGGGCCATTACCCATGCGGTTCCTGTTCTGTCTGCAATTTGACAACCGCAACAAAAACCATCCAACTTCTGCCGAATTTTAAGTGGACGATCAAATACCACACGAACTGCAACACAACACATGTGATCTATATGATCACGTGTCCCTGTGCCTTACGTTACATAGGGATGACATGTCGGAAAGCCAAACAAAGAATATGCGAGCATAAGAGCAACGTCAAGTGCAAAAGAAGCACAACAAAAATGAGCAACCACTTTATAGAAGCAAAACACACCCCCAGTGATTTAAAATGGGTAATTTTGGAAACCTTGGCAACAAAAATCACAATGCAGAAAAAATACTCTTCGAAAAGAACAGAGATGGGTGCACCGGCTTCAAACGAACATCCAAGGGCTCAATGATAATATTCCGTGGCTGAGCATAGGACATTAAAATATAATCTGTACTTTAGAAAACCACCCTATAAAACTCTTGGGTTGGACAAGTATACTAGAATTGCCTAAGTTGTATACCTTACTGAAGTGATAGAGCTACACTAAGTCTGTTCTTTCCATTTTTTCCTTTCAAAACCGGCTCTTTTCTAATATATCAGAAGCCGAACTTTCGCCCCCTTTTTTTTAAACCAGAGCCGAATAAATACATTAAGGTAGAGTCAACACAAGGCATTTTTACACTGGGCAGCAGGTATTTATTGCAATAAGAAAAACCTTCCAATTAGATTCTTTACTATCTATTTTTATTTATAAAAACACTTCTGAACCAACTTGCTAGACCGCTATAACCATTTATTGACATTCCCTCATTAACAATGGAATTAGTCTTTCCTTTATTTCTATCCCCGGCTGTATAAAACATCACAAGCCAGAAGCCAAACACATCCAGGCAACCAGAGGAAGTGTCAGCACAAGTCGTACTACACTGCACAGCAGGTATTGAGAAGGAGCCACGAGGACGGAAAGCTGTAAAACCGTAACGTATTTTACTCAACAGAATCTAAATTGCTTTATACTGTTGTCCCTAGCAGGTAACAAGCTCCCTGGGTGCCCGTTGAAATCCACAATTTAAGACTCAAGGTATGAAACCATGCCGTTTTAGAGCTGTTTGATAATACGTAATTCAAATCTAGTCATTAGCATTTATTTAATAAACAGCTAGCGCATGATATACTAATATTTATCGAAAGGTCTGATGAGAATAAGCTGCGGTCATCTATTAAAAACACTGCTATAAGACTGTTTCTACCACAACTTCAGTTAACCTTTCTTTAACACACATTAGTATATCAACAGTAATTACAACAGACCGTCTACCAAGTCGCTCTCTCTGAGGAACACTCGCAATTATAGGTATACTGCACATATGACATCGGGGTCCATACTATCACCAAGAATAAGGTGCAGAACTATTAGACTAACCCAATTTTCTTCTTGTCAATCTTAACATGACACCTCAGGAGTTTAAAGACAAATATATGGTAATATATTTCCATATTGAGCACCGTATGGGAGACAAAAGAGAAAAAATGTTTCTTAAAAAGTTTGCCAGAATTTCACGCAGGAGAGAAAGAAGTGCCAATTTTTTAGTTATTTTTAATGTTCTTCTTTATCATTATTTCTTCTGAGAAAAGACAGCACGTCATTTTTTGAGAAAATGCGCTAAATGATACTCACATCTTTTTTCTTTTTGTTTCCTCCTTTAATCTGAACAGGTACTACTTGACCGTATGAGAATCGGGTCAATACACCCTGATACATAGAGACCCATACAAAATAAGGTCTCCACCACTTTTCCTTTTTTTAGGTCCTGAAAAAAGCCCACTTGACCCACAAGGGCAATCACTGGGGCTGAAACATGTCGACCTTTTTATGGACACTCACAGTGCGTTAGACCACTAGCTAGTCTTCCTACGCTCGACACAGATTTTAATATATCTCGAACCCAGATTGATTACATTTTACAAATCGGGGTCTACGAGTTTTTAACATTTTGAGATTCACTTCACTAAAAACACTTTCACCTTTCTTTGATCACTACTGCAATAACCAGTGGTTTTCCTCCGGATGGAGGAAGCATACAAAAACTAACCCTATGATGATGCTGTCACGTTTTTAAGAGCAGGGCGGATAATCAAGATATACCGCTTTTCCGACTTTTGTACGAGGAATGAGGGTTTTTTATCGGTACACTGCATGAATTTCATAAAACCCTGGTTACTCAGGTCAAGTGATCCATTCTCATTTTGATATCTAAGATAAAAAATAGGCCAAAAAGAAAAAGGACCAGTATGTGGCACGTAATGGTCTGCGATATGGTAGTAGTGCACACCAATCACTGTAAGTCAAGTGCAAACGCAAGTCCTATCCTCACCGCTGACAACCAATGTTAGAAATGGGGATCTCTAGTTGGCAAGGGTTTGCACCTTTATCCAAATAGGGACCCTTCTTCCTAGTCAGGATAAGGGAGTTACACTCCTAAAATAACCCCTGCTCACCCCCTTGGTAGCTTGGCACGAGCAGTCAGGCTTATCTTAAAGGCAGTGTGTAAAGCATTTGCACATAACCCACAGTAATACAGTGTAAGCACTACAAAAGGACACCACACCAGTTTAGAAAAATATCCAATATTTTTATATACTTAAGACCAGACCAAAAACGATAAAAAATCCACAATTCAGTACTTAAAAATCTTCAGTTATCACAATATGCTGGAAAAAGAGTTCCTTGATGTCGATAGCTCCGTCCGGGGCTATTACGGCGTCATGAGCAAACAAATCCAAACAATTCTGGCTGACTGCGGCGTCGTGGGCCAGCTACGGTGTCGGGAAGACCCGCAAACAGTACCTTTTAGAAATGCAGGGCGTCGGTGACCTCTCGTTGAGCTTCCGAAAGCACGGCGTCCGCAGGCGTCGGTTCCGGAGGTCGGTGCAGGAGTCGTCGGGGCCCTCGAAGTCACATGCGTTGCAGATCGAACTCCTCCCTGGTGAAGTCAGGAGCGCTGGCGTTGGCAGGCGTCGGGTGCTGCGGTGCGAAGTGCAGTGGTGCGGCGTGCGGTGTCCTCAGGTCGAGGTGCGAGCAGGGGCTCGGTGGCAGCGTCAGATGGCATCGTCGGTGAGACCAGGGTCGGGGTACGAAGTGACTGCGGTGCTCGTCATGGTGCTGGCAGCTCGCGGTGTAAGCAGCGGCGTTGTCGTTGCTGGAAGCGCTGTCGTCGGCTGACGAACTGGAGTCAATGGCGCCGGCGTCGGTAGGCCAAGGATGCGGTGCGGGATGAGGGCGGTACGTCATGTAACTTTACGAGCAGTGCCCTCGAACCACGGTGCAAGCAGCGGTGTCGATTTTGGTGTGGGGCGGCGTCGTCTGGGATACCAAGGCGTCGTCGTGAAGCGAGGCGGTGCGGAGTGCAGTGCCCACAGGTCGCGGTGTGAGCAGCGGCTCGGTGGCGGCATCAGCAGGCGTCGTCGGTGAGACCAGGGTCGCGGTGCGGCGGTGCCATCTGCGGTGCCGTCAGGACACGAAGTCGGCAGCGGCGTTGTCGACGTCGGCGGGTTGTTTTTTCTTCTGTTGCAGCACAAAACACACAGTCCCCAGTGCTGAGGGCAGAAGAGCTTGAAGTCTTTGTTGTGCCTGAGACTTCTTGAACAGGGGGCAAGCTCTACCTCAAGCCCTTGGAGAAACTCACAAAAGTAGATTGCAGAAAGTTCAGTCCAGTCCTTTCACTGCCCAAGACAGAAGCAGCCACTGCAGGCCAACACAGCAAAGCACACAGCAAAGTGGTAGTCCCTCCTCACAGCTTCTCCAGTTCTTCTTCTTGGCAGTCTACTTGGTCCAAAAGAGTTCTAAAGTTCAGGGGTCTGGGCCCTAAATATTTATATCCCAAAATCCTTTGATCTCTTAGGCAGAGAGTGTCTGTGCCCAGCCAGAACCAGTTCTGCCTCCTCTGGTGTGACTTCCTGGCAGGAGGTGGAGACGGCATTGTCAGAGGCAGACCAGGCCCTTTGAGGTGCAAGGAAATCTCCTCCCCCTTCCCCAGTTGCAGCCCAGGTCTATTCAGCCCTTTCCTGATCCACCTAGACTATCTGGAGCCACTCCTGCTCACCAGCCTTCAGTCATCCAAAACCCAGACAGGCAATCCACATTCCAGCAGAGGCACACGGGATGACTGAGCAAGAAAATACCTACTTTCTAAAAGTGGCATTTTCAAACACAGGATGTAAAAATCACCGTCACTAAAAGATGCATCTTTAGATACTGAGTTCAGGCATACTAAACTTTATTTTCCTACCTAGTTCCCAGGGCCAGTTATGTTTATAAGATGTTATAAACAAACTTCCCATTCTGTCCTATGGGGAACAGGTAGCCTTGCAATAGTGAAAACGAAATTGGCAGTCATTCACTATCAGGACATGCCACACATACCAGGGCATGTCCTACCTTTCACATACACTGCACCCTGCCCACAGGGGTACCTTGGGCCTACCTTAGGGGTGGCTGACATGTAAGAAAAGGGAAGCATAGGGCCTGGCAAGTGGGTGTACTTGCCAAGTCGACATGGCAGTACCAGACTCCGCACAGGCTCTGCAATGGCAGGCCAGAGTCATATTTACGGGCTGTTTGTGTGGGTGGCACAATCCAGTGCTGTAGCCCACCAACAGCATTTGATTTACAGGCCCTGGCACACGCAGTGCACCTTACTAGGGACTGACACATAAATCAAATAGGCCAATCATGGAGACACCAATCCATAACACATTTTACCACAGGAGCACTTGCACTTTACCACTGATCAGCAGTGAGAAAAGTGCGCAGAAACACTAAGGGGCCGATTCCGATCTCGGCCGGTAGGGCTCCGAATCGGATTCGGCTTAACCGGATCAGATTCGGAGCCCTATTTCCCGACCGATTCATACGCGCGTCCGGGAGAGCGAGTACGATGCGAAATCGTCGACCGACTCGTCCGGGCGTCCCGACCGCTCCGACCGACTCGTTCCCGGGTCTAACCGCACCGACCGACTCGCTCGGACTCGACTCGCACCGCGCAATGGAGACGTTCCCCGGCCGGGTAAGTACGATGCGCGCCGCGAGCAGTCCGACCGAGCCACGCACTCCGGCTCCAAAGAGCAGTCAGAGCCATACTTTGGGGGTCCGTGTCGGACCCCCCTGCACGTGTAGCCACGCGAGTCGCACACAGGGGGGACCCATGGGTCCCCCCTACCTGTGCGTGTACGGCACGAGTCGCTTCGCCGCGTACACGCTTTAGGGGGCGCCCTTGTCCGCCTCGCACCCATTCAGTCAATGGGAGCCCGCGTACGCGTTGTACGACAGGCTCCCATTGACTTCAATGGTAGTCCGACCGAATCGAGTCCGATGGCATACGTGCGCATCGTACTCGTTCGGTCGGACTGCACGGGTCCGATTCGGTCGATAATCTCTCCGGGTCCCTCTCGGTCGGAGAGATTTCCGGCCCGAATCGGAATCGGCCCCTTAGCCAGCACAAACAGAGTCAAAACCGGGAGGTCAGAAAGCAAAAACTCAGGAGAAACACGCCAAAAGATGCCAAGTCTAACACTTCCGCAAAGAATACTGATGGGAGCGACAAAGTGATATGCTTTTGTCAAACAGACAATTTATTGCATTCCCTGACTTAGCTCCCTAGAATGGAGGTTATTAAATGATTTCTCTATTTCCTTCTTTAATAATGGCATGTTGATAATACAATCAACTGATTAAAAAACAAGAACAATTTGACTTCCACTTCTTGATGCTTCTTTTATCTCCTAAAGAATATTCCTCGTCCTCACTTTGCTTGCTTCATCAACCACACCTCTGTTCGCGTTTGAATTATTTCCTCATTTTTTTCCTACTCATTCCTAAATCTCATACCCTTTCCACTACCGGACTCTTATCCAGCCTTTAGCTAGCTCCTAGGGGCACTTGATTCAGTCCAGAGGCTCCTTTCAATATCCCTCCTACTCTCACCTTCACAGACTTCATCACTATTACTCCACCGCTCCCTCCAAACATTTTGATACTCACAAATATTTTATATAATTAACTTTCACTTCCAGCTATCTACTTTTAAGGCCTCTGCAGTTACCCCCTCTACTCATCATCTACATATCCCATTTTGGTGTTCCTTTCCCATCGCCCATTCTAGCTTGTTCCCTTCTTCTTACTTTTCTAAGCCCCCTAACGATCTCTTCTCTCTTTACCCTCATCATACTTGTCTGACTCTTCCTCCCTATTATTGTTTCTCCTGCCTCTACTGTTTCCACCTCCAATCCACTGGGTTCTACTTCCCTACAACTATTTATGCTCTTGTACCTCCTTCTTTTTCCTTGTCTCCACATGGGCTGTCTAGAACTCATCTTACTTGCTACCCCACCTATTAATGAGTTGCAGGCTTTAGGACTACCCCGTCATAACTGCCTGCTGATGAAGTTTGTTGTCATAGATCAAGTAAGGCATCTCTCCTCAGCCAGAGCTGGAATACCAGCATCATCCCTGAAAATCTGCTCTGAAATAGTCAACCCACTCAATCTGAACTGCCTCTTTATGAATTTACTAATCACTGCGGGCCTGATTTGGTACTGTGTGCAAAACATTCCCAGCTCCTCAAAGCTCAATGCACAAACTTTTGTCAGATCGCCTAAGCACAAACTATCTCTCATGACACTATCCATGGCTTAACATTTGGATTACTTGCATACTAACTTGATCTTACATTCAATATGTTCAACCAATTTACATTATCTAAACTCAGTTAAACACTGCACTTGAATGATCTTTGATATCCCCTCTTCAACACCAAACTCACTGACAACAGATGTTCTGATGCAACTTGGTATGTTGTTAACGTAAAATATTTCGTGTACACATATACATTCTGCCTGATGACTCTGACTCTCATAAACCCTTCTCCAACTTTGATCTCACTTATCTCGATCTTGCTTAACTCATTTCTAATGGAACTTAGCCAATTTGTTCACCTTTTTCTTGCTAAACTAGGGACTTATTCAGCACTGCTGTAAACCTTCCTACAATAAAAGGCTCCACTCTTGATCTAATCTACAAATATATCTCCTCGTCATTGAAGGCCCAAACCCTATTAATTAGTCTAATCATTTTTCAATATCCTGCATCAAGCTGTTCAAAATATTTGTGAAACTTAAAAGAAAATACCTTAGTTTCATGACACCAAAAATATTGACATTGGTACCTGTGAGAGGCTGGCCTGGTATATGATGTACACTCTTGCAAGTGGACACCCTGCACCAGTCCAGACAACCTTTATGGTGATTTAGGAGGTTTTAGACAACCTTAGAAAGCTCTCTAAGTGGTAGCTGTGGAGAGCAGCCTTCAGGCTTAGTCCAGAAGGAGTGTAAAGCAGCTTGTTTTATCAGAATGCAATCTTATAGGTATAGAATAAATGTAAAAGAACCACACGATGTATTTATAAAAATATGTATTTGTTATATAACACTCACTAATATGTACAAATATCTCCTACCCTGAGATATACACAATGCACACAATACTTTGCATAGAAATTGAGTAAATAGCAAACACTATACAGTGGAGCCCAGGGGGGGACAAATCCATATACTAAGAAAGTGTTATCAGAAGCACGACTCATGTCAAGACAATGTCCAGAGGACGGAGAAGTGCTGGGGACCCAAGGAACCACCCAAGGTAAGTAGATAGGGACCCCACGGAGAGCGTATGCAGTGTGAGAACACGACTGCGTTCTCAGTACAAATCGACGTGTAAGTCGGGGTTGCAATTTTAAAGATTAAGGACCCTTACCAGTGGACCCTGAAGAAACCCCATGGAAGACAGAAGGTTGGAGAGCCACCACACCTGTGGATACCTTAGTACCCATGTTACCTACACCAGGGAAGCCGGGTGCATAGGTGTGAAGTGGTGTCGGAAACCGCTGTCGAACCCAATGGAGGACTTCAGGAAAATGCCGCTGCTGGAGAAGGAGAAAGTGTCTGGTGGAATGCCAAGTTGAATTCAAGTTGAAGAGTACCTGCAAGCAGAGGGGACAGAGTCTATGTCACTCAGGAGTGATCCGGAGACCTGGAAGACGAATGCCCACCGATGGCCTGAGTTTCTGGAGAGTTGACGGTGACCTTGACTCTGCAGCTGTGAGGACCAGGCGACGCTGAGGAAGTCCAGGAGCCTGAGCTGTCCCACATCGGATGTCCAGAGTTGAGGGGTCAGTGTCTGTCGGGAGCACCAACAAGCCTTGGCAACTGCAAAGAACGTGGATGTCGAAGAAGGTGCAATGTCAGGATCAGCAAGGTCCAGGAGACTCACTACAAGCAGGGGAGTCAGGGCATGCCCGAGCAATCAGGGGAGCCCAAAAGAAACAAAGGTGACCCTCAACAGGACCCACAGGCCAGAGGCACTGGAGTCGCAAGAGGACCTCGAGCATCTCACCAATAGATGCAGACCACGGTGTAGACGATGCGGTGTGGACAAAGATTCTTGTCACTGGAGATGCTTGAGGTTGGGTCTACTTGGAGCCCGAAGATCTTGGTGGAAGGAAGCCAACAAGTCTTTGCAACGGAAAGTTGACGCGATGCACAGGGGTTCAGTTCCTGCAGCTTCTACGAAAGATGCTGGCCTCAAACTTGGTGAGAGGGAAGGCAGGCCTCGAGAGCTATGGAGAACCACCACCTGTGTTGCTGAGCCTTTCGGAGTCCGTAGGAGCTCAGGATCAGCAGACCAGTCAGCTTAGTTGCGGTGTCTGCAGATGCAGGGAAGAGACTTCTTCCCTCCAAGGGAGATTCCTTCAGGTGTCTTGGATGCCCACAGGCCTTGGAAGGTTCCTGTATAGTGCACAGACGATGCAGCAGACTGGAAGGGAGACGAAGTTGAGCCCAAACGAAGTCCAGTGAAGTCCAGAGTAGAAGTTGAAGTGGTGTCTGAATTGAATCATGTCCCATGACGAATCTAGGGACCTACACCTAGTAAGTCCTTACGTACCCTAAGGAAAGGGTTGAGACAATTCAGGGGACCCTCCCAGGAGAGGGTTTGGACAGGGGCAGGATACTCCCATGTCCTTTGTCCAGTTTCACGCCAGAGCAGGAGCCAATGGCTCCCGGAGCTGGTTTGAACTGGACTATGCAAGGAGGCACCAAATGTGCCCCTCATGCAGACTGAGTGGCGCTGGCAAGCACACCCACCCGGCCCCAATACACTAAATCCTGTCTGGGAGCTGGTCACACCTCCCTGTGACAGGATACCTATTGTTCTGCCTTCCCCTGCTTGAGCTTGGCTCAGCAGCAGGAGGCCTGAATTGTTTCTCTGGTTGGCATCAGCCATGTTGTGCTGTCCCGGTCTAGAAGAGTGGTACTGGGAGCACTGAGAGCCTAACGGAGGGCTCTCCCAGTGCTTGGAATCATACCTCCCATACTGTTTATGGTGTGGGGGTATGATTCCAACATGTTTGATACCAAACATGATAGGATTCGTTGCAGCCGATTTCAAGATGGTCATCGCGTAATAACGCGGTGCCCCTCTATATGGTATATGGCTGCTTCACTTACAACCCAGGAGAATGGACTCCATAGGCTGTAGGGGTGTCCTGCTCATGCAAGGGCACCCTCACACTTAGAACCAAGCACCCTGCCCTCAGGATTGTAAAGGCCTGCTATAGCTGTGACTTATAGGTTTTAAGTGCAGTGACCCTAGATACAGGAAACCAATATCTTTCGTAAGTGGTGCTAGCACCAGCTTACACAGGCTGCAATGGCAGGCCTGTAGTTACACTTTGAATGGTCTCCCATGGGTGGCATAATACATGCTTCAGCCCATGGGGGACCTCTGGGGTACCTATGCCCTGGGTACTTTAGTACCATATACTACGGACTGATAAGGGTACCTCAGTATCCAATCTGGGATGAACCTAAGTACTGAACATAACTATTTAGGGGAGGAAGCAGAGAGACTGGGGTCCTGATTAGCAGGATCCCAGTCAGGCTAGTCAGAAACAGCATTACATCAAGCAAAATGTGGGGGTAACCATGCAGAAGGAGCCTACCTTTCTACAGTACCTTAGCACCATCAGCAATGAACTATTTTCCCCTTATCCTGTCCACTTAATGTGTCAATACCACACACCAGTTAATGCAATAAGAACATTACTGTAATTCTCAATGATTTAAGCCCTTCAGGACTCCCGGAAAACTCCCAAAAGGTGAGGGCTCGTAAGTGCCCAAGTGGCCTTATACAATTCAGCCGGGAGAACATCCGGACCCGGCGACCTCCCTGGCCAGAGCTGCATCAAAGCTGGTGACATTCTCAAGCACTCAGGGACCTTCCATCACAAATAAAATGACAGCCCAAACATAACATGTATATTGATATAGCACAGGTTCATCTGTGGCTATCTTGGTGCTAAATAAAAGATGTTATTGTTACCCAACTCAATGGAACTCATTTTAACGGGCTCAGAAGGGTGAAAATCATTGTGAACTCAATGATATGCAAACCTGTAAACTTCAGGTCAAACAGATATCCCTGAAGTTGATTAATCAGTCTACTGAGCCAACCGAGTTGGCCTTAACCTAAAGGTATCTTCACTTGATGACATCTCACACCTTGCTCATAATCTCTATGTCAACGTAAACTGCATCAAATGAACACATCTTTGAGAACTGAGTCGGTCCTATTTTCTTACTTATGTACTTACACATACCAGTGCAATTGGTCCTGCAATGTCCTGGAGAGTAGCCCTGTGATTATTGATTGTTCAAAGTCCATCAGAATAACCCTTGACAAGAGGCTTAATCTCCAATTGCATATCAACAGTATGGCTAAGCAAACTCATTATTCAACTGACAATGTTATGAGATCAATTGGTTCACCCCAGAGCAGGGCCTAAATACCTTGGTACAATTCCTTGCGCTTCCAAGACTTGACTATGACCAATCCCTAATAAATGGTCTACCAAAAATGCACCTGGCTCCACAGACGTCAGGTGCGCATGCGGTGTCTGGCTTTGTCGGGTTAGGGAAAAACTGTCACCATATCTCCCCTATCCAGCTAACACTCCAACAGCTTCCCATCAAAACTAGATCAAAATAGAAAATATCTTACAATGCTTACAATTTCAAAAGTCTGTAGGCAGTGTGTAATCATTCCAACTGGTACTCCTGGAATTTAAAAAACAATGCACCATGGGCCAGTCTTTTTCTGACTGTGCTATCAAAATTTGAAATTACATTCTCCGTGCTCTCTGCACAAGTATATCACATGTTGTATTCAAGAAGGACTTTAAACTTCTTTTAAAAGGCCGTACTTAACTTGATCCGACTTGCTGACCATTTGACTACTCCTTGACACTTTGCCTTGATTGTTCATATTATGCTCTACTCCTTCAAGCTATTCCTTTGCTTTGCGACTGCCTGCCTCGTGCTCTTACCCATGAGTGCGATCCTTTCCTGTCCCCACCCTTCATTCCATCTCAATGCTTAATTCCTTCCAGTGGTTGCATGTGGTGGACACAAGCGCTCACTTTTTAGGAGAAGGATGTTTTCTTTACTATAAGATTATGACAAGACAGATAAAAACAGTGAAAGGAGAAAGGAGGATAATACATGTTAGAAATGGGGTTTCTGGCTGGTTAGGGCATGCACCTAAGCCAGGCAGAACCCACCACCATAATCAGGGCAAGCAAGTTATACACCAAAGATAACCCATGCTCACCCTCTGGTAGCTTGGCGCAGAGCAGGCTGGCTTATCATCAGAGGCATTGTGTAAAGTGTTTGCGAACCACACTCACACAGAAACACAATGAATACACCACAACAGAGACACCACACAGGATTATATAAAAATATATATGGTATATTATACATAAAACAGGGCAAAAACTACATCTATCAGTGAATCTCTAGGGCATGTAATGCAAATCAGATTATGAAAATGCACATATATTACCACATTAGTGCAAGTAATGTAAAGTTGGTTAGGGAAAAGCATATGAATCCCCAAATATCACCAGCAGTACATGGATCAGTGAACAACACCATAAGTGGAGGGTGCAGTGCACCTGCACTCCCACTACAATGTATACAGAATTAGGCATCCCCTGTAGGGCACAGGAGCACCTGCGCACCTACTAGTTGCTTTGCGGTAATATTTCCTCTATAGAAAGGTTTTTCCAAATTAACCAGTTCTTGATTGGGGGACCTCTGTCGAGGACTCACCCCGTAATGCTCTCTCTAGTAAAATGTGCTCCCAGTACAGCCAAATGAAGGGGAGGGAGGCACACACTGTAGGCATGAGCAGGTGGACCTCCCTGTGTCCCCGGCAGGCTGGACTGAGAAAGGGCAGCAGTCCACGAACGCGCGGCACAGCTGCTGAAGGCGCAAGCAACTGGAGGAGCCTCCTGTTAACAGAACTATCTTGTGTTCCACGAAGGGGAGGGTAAGGACTCCAGGCCCTTTCCTCACGAAGGGCGTGCATCATCAGCAAGTGTTGGGATGACCCCAAGGTTACCCGAAAACCAACAACAAAGGATGCTCCCAATCTGCAGTGGGTTCAGAGCCCTATAGGGCCACTCAGACCGCTTCTCCTCACTGGGATTAATGCCGCCCGCAAAGGAGCGCAGATGACTAGACGGGGCCCGCCCACACAGTACTTTGCTCCTGGGGATTTGCGGGCACTCCGGATGGAGTCTACCCCGGTCTCCTTCCTGTGGCCATGAAGAGCTGCATCCGGTCTGTGCTGGGACCCCATGAGTGTTGCAGGAACCTCCTGCAACTAACGTGGGAGGCGGGTGCTGCAGTGCGGTCAGGCCCCTCGGGCGGGATTAACACTGGTGTTACTTTGGCACCACGCGTTGCTGGAAGGGAGTAGGGTTGCACTAGTGAGGGACTTCACTCGGGCCAATGGCGATGCAGGACACAGAGAGTGGGTGCCTCATCACAGCACTCCCGCTTCAAGGGCCACTCTGCCACAATGGGGAGCGGTTGGCATGTGCTACCCTCTGTGCAAGCAGTGCTCAACCTGCACTGATCAAAAATGATTGTTAGTGGCCAGACTCACGAGTCCCACAGTTAGTGGTAGGTGGTGGGAGGTAATCCTCCTGACTCCTCAACAACCCTCAAAAGAACAGGGAGGAGGCATGCCACAGTCCCTGGATAGCACTAGCGAGGCACCAGGGCAGAGAACAGTCAGCAGGCCAGCACATGCAGGCACTTTGCGAAGTGGCAGTCTCTCCAGCAGCCTAGCAGGCAGGCAGGCCAGTACAATAAAGCAAGTAGTCCCAATGGCGGTTTCTCCTGGCAGCACAACAGTCCTCTGGCAATGTGCACTTTTTAGAGCCAGCAGCGTCTGGTTACAAATCCAAGCTGTGTCGAAAATCGTGAGGCCAGAGCCCCTGTACTTATACTCAAAAATGTGTTTGTTCAGGGAGGAACTTCAAAGGGAACCTTTAGAAGTGCAAAATAATCCCTTTCAAACCAGCCCTGGCTCTAGACATTAGTAGGGGGTAAATCAGCTCTTTGTGTGAGGGCAGGGTACAACTTATACGAATGTAAAGTGTGAACACCCTCTCCCAACCCAGGAAGACATCAGTATGCAGATGAATGCAGATGTAACCCTGTCACACCCAACCCTTCCTCTGTTGTGGCTGTCTGGAAAGTATGCACTAAGTGTAGGTGTCACCCAGCCCTAGACGAGGATTGGGGTCAGGCTGCAAAGCACAAAGAGTCATAAGCACAGAGAAATGCCCACTTTCTAAAAGTGACTTTTCTAAAATAGTAATGTAAAATCCAACTACACCAGTAAGCAGGATTTATCACTACCATTCTAAACATACCAAACATGGCAATTCTACTCCTTTTAGATCAGGAATTAACACTTTATATATACGGGAATTCCCAAAGCTAGCCTGTGAGAGGATTTGGCCTCACAGCAGTGAGAAACAAAATAGACTGTCACTACCAGGACATGCCACACAAAAAAAAGGCACATGTCAAACCTTTTACTTACACAGCACCCTGCCCATAGGGATACCTCAGGCCTACCTTAGGGGTGACCTATGGGTAATAAAAGGGGAGTTCAAGGCTTGGCAAGTAGTTTTAAATGCCAAGTCAAAGTGGCAGTAAACTGTGCACGCGGGCACTGCAGTGGCAGGCTTGAGACAGGTTTGAAAGGCTACGTCTGTGGGTGGCACAAGCAGCGCTGCAGGCCCACTGGTAGCATTTAGTTTACAGACCCTAGGTATATGGTATACCACTTTACAAGGGACTTATGAGTAAATCAAATATGCCAAACAGGTGTAAATCAATCATATCATGTTTTAGGGGGAGAGCACATGTATGTTAGCACTGATTAGTAGTGGTAAAGTGCCCTGTGTCCTAAAGCCAACAAAAAGAAGGTCAGAAAAATAGGTGGAGGAAAGCAAAAGGTTTGGGGATAACACTGCTAAAAGGGCCAGCTTTAACAACATGTAAGAAAACTATGACAAAGAGAAAAGCAGGGATCAAAAAGAACCTGCAAAAATGAGGTAAAGAAGCAGAAAGTGGAGGGTGGTAGAAGATAGCAGCATAAGGGCAATCAAGACTAGGCAACTTTGGTTATATGAAATCCCACCATTCAGTATTGGGCTCCTGCATTTTCTATTTACAAAATAGCCACTTTTCCCCCTCTACTTTTGACACAAGTTGACTGTTTAAACCTTTTCCCTCATATATCTTCTCTTCCTCTCAAAATCTTATCCTTTCTTCAGCACGATCCCTTTTTGGTGTCTTTAACACATTTGTGAGTAATGGCTTTGAAAGAGTTTGCTCATAATCTTCACCTTCTCTCATTTCCTTTACACACTGTCCTCTATAGCTATATGAGCCTGCACTCCTTCTAAATGTGCATTTTACTCTGAACCATTTGTCTTGTATTATAAGGTAGTTAATATTTGTGTATGTCTAATTGCCTCGTTTCTATGTATTGTTCACACTATGAGAAAACCGCAAAAGTAAACGATATAGCTCTTCATATAGTCAATGGCCTAGGTTGAGAGTTGGGCTTTAATTAATTTAGAACAATTCACTAACTGGTGTCTGAGTAAGCACTATTTCTTCTAATCGCATTTTTCCTAGGGCATACAGTAGTTATAATAGATACATTATTACCATTAATTACCTAGGTAGTTGATAATTCAAGATATGGTAGGATTTTAAAATTCTAGTATCGATAAGAGTAATACATTTGTGCAATAGAAGCAGAATGTCATTTTACTAGGCTCTTTTTGAGTCAAGAAAATGATCCCTTCGGGTCTCTTTTCATTTCGCAGGTGCTGTAATTCTCATCATGTAGGATTATTTAGACTTTGCATTACCAGTTCATTGGCAACTTTTTGATGCATTGTTTTCTCTGTCAACAGCCTTGAAAAAGCTACTAAATTGTGAAATGTGTCGAGTGTTCAACATCATGATCATAACAAATGAAATGTATGCACTGAAATATTTACAATGATTCTGGTACTGCCACATCACATACAGCATATATTGTTAAACCTCAGGTTTATGCATTAGATAACGGAGGCTAACATGGCCTTTCACCTTCATGTTACACAATTTCAAGTCGGTCCATTCAAGCTTCCATTGCAATTCGACCTACACAAAATGTTGGTTTATGATTTTTTTCTTTCGATTTAAAGAATTCCCGCAAGTACCAGTATTTATAATATCGGGTCACATGAAGAATAAATAATCTAATTACAACGTAGTGGCATCGACACGTGTTTGTATGATTGCCTGTCGGTTTTAGTTGGGTGATACATATGCAGATTATCTGAACCATTATTTTGAGTTCTTCGGGTGATGTTAATCTGACTGCCGAAGCAAATAATGAACTGTGTAAACAATTTCAAAAAGATTCTTTCTAAACAGTAATTGAGTAGTCTTTGCCCACTGCAGCATTCGATATAGTCGGAAAAGACAAAAACGGGGCAAAAATGTTCACATTTTGCCATAATATGTTCAATAGGGTTGTGGGAAATTCCTTTTTTCCTGTCAGCAATAAGCAGATAGGAAACTGTGGGTAATTTCGCAGGTGTCACATCCGCCTGCCCTGGAATAGAAAAAGTGAGAAATGCTAGAGAACTGACTGCCAAAAAGAGAATTCCTGGTACCGGGTCGGGTATTGACCAATCACGATAGGAGGAATGTTCGTGCCGCTTGGCACTGTCAGGGCCCGCCATTGAATTTATCTAATAGTAATCATATTAAGTTAATTAGAATGTCTGGTCCGTATCTGTACTCTTCAAGGAAACTTTCCCAGCAGGCGAGGTTGAGCGTGCCTGCCTTCCAGGAGCACCCACGTGACAGCTGATGGGGATCCCTGTGTTCCTCGGCACCTAGGTAGATAATCAGTATAATGGATTATAGCCAAGTCCCACTTTGCTTCAATGGAAATTTGTAAATTTCCATTGAAAGGAATGTCCATATTTTACATTTCTTCACTTTTTTGCACTGCACGAGCACTTTATTTATCACCATTGCACTTGTACATCCTGTTTTTTCTCAAAAAATGCTTTGTGATTCAAATAAATGTGCTACAATTTTAACAAGGATGGTTAAAATTATTTGCATAACACAAACATGAAAAATGTAGCCTGGTCTTCCATTATTGTATTAAATACGAGTTAACATGGAGGAAGAAATAGGGCTCTCTCAATTAAATCCTTAAATATATTTGAAATAACCCCGACAGAACCACTTGTGATTATACTGCCAGGAGAGCCCTGCAGGCAGCGTGCACACATATGCACAAATTGATTTGAAGTGCACATTCAGGGATAGTGGCAAATATTTACCTTAAAGCGCATAGTATTAAGGTAAATACACCGCCCATCCCTTTGAGGTATTTAGGCAACTGTGTTTCTGTTTTTGTTTCTGCCCACGGAGCAACAGATCTGTTCAAATTCCGCAAAATGGGCAGGATATGCGCCAAATTTCTGCATTTCGTATGACACGTGGGAATTTGTTCACCTCTCTAGCATGTACCAGTCTCAGAAGGTAAGCAGCAGCACCTGTCTGTACACTTACCTCGTATGACCACAGCTTAGAGAATACTTCTGACCCCACCACTAAATGAACACACGGAGATAAAACTGATTCGTCTACGTCCAACAAACCCTTATCAGGACGATTTTCTTTTTGACTTCCTGCAGCAGCCAGCAGGGCAGGGCGACATTTCAAATGTGATGTGGTATTATGTACACAATGTTTGCCTCCACCCCTCCACAGAGGTATGGGCAACTCTGTCTCCTGTGGGGCATGGTCCTGTAAATATCTTTTGTGGGTGGCGTTGACCACTCAAAAAACATCCTGACTCAGCCTACTAAATGGATGTCAAAGTATTTTGCTATGAAGGTTGTTCCTACCTCTAAAAATACTCTAAGCTGGCCATTTTACTTTCATGATTCCTGGGTAGGAAATTTCAGAAAGCTTCTCAAAAGTTTTTGGTAAGGAGCAACGTCTGGAGGGTTAAGATCACAGTCCCTTGAACCCACTCCTGGATAATACATCCTCCTTATAAATGCTTGTCCACATAAGGCGCAGAGGCCACAGTCAACAGTGGGCAGTTCTTTTAGGTTCAGGAAATCTAGGCAACCCCACAAGAGGAGTTTTAACCTTGGCCCCATGCCACAAAAAATAATAATATCACAAAGAGATCATTTTCTGTTCGTTGGTCAGATTCGGGAAATACCAGAGCCCAAAAGGAAGTCTTTGCAAGTGTTGTACTCTACATAGGGCAAGGGCCCCTTCGACCTACCCAGGTAATGCAAGGATTGCAAGATCCCATGAGCTTTCTATAAGAGAATCGAGTGTCCCTCATTGAGTAGTAATAGCACCTTATTTACAGTGCTAATAAATAACAAAAGTGGGATATGACGCGCTATTTAAAATACAAGGTTGTACTAATACCATTATTACAATTGTTTGTTACATTATTTTTTTTTACCACGATATAAAAGCATGATCGCCTTTATAAATGTTGCTACCATTCATTTTGAGCAGGCTGTGCTTGTCCAATAGCATTTTAGGTAAATAGATCTTTCAGCACCATCACAGGTCACCTATCACTGGATTTTCCAAGATGGACTCTCCCTAGATTCCACAGATAGTCTACTTTCTAGAAATAGATCTCTCAAGGTTTCTACTTTGCAAATCACGCATGGGACATGCATGCATTTCACAAAGCTCTACTAAATTACTTTTGCTTCCTTCCTTAGCGGGTGGTAAATTTTACAGCCTGGCAAAGTGAGATAACGCAACAAAATTAAACTCGGCCTCAAATTAGGTGGTAATATAGGCCTTTTGGCCTGTTTAACGGCAGACAAAGTGGCACCCATCGGAGGAAAAGGGTAGTGCATTCCTACCCACCTTTCTTCAAGTGTGGGGTGCCTATAGCCCTACCCTAGGATGGGCGAAGGCCCTAAGCATCCTTTCTGTGCCACTGTCCTCTCCAAGGAAGGCATGACAGTCAGTGCCCCTGCACACGCTGCTCAGAAGAGGACTTTCAGAATTAGAACAAATGCATTTTGCACCATTTTCATTTTCTGCATACTAGGGAATCATACAAACTCTGCTCAGAACTAAGGAAATCCACGAATAGTTACATTGAGCAAGCTGATGGAGCATGATTTTGGTTGTGTTTAACCAGAAACGAAGCACTTAAACTTTCCAGTTTTCAAATCTGAAAGACACAACTACGTTTGAGCAATATCATTTTGTTTCATTTCTTGAGATTGCCAAAAAACAGAATCAAGTAGCTCTACGGACCTCACAAAAGTAATTCACGTGATGTGCATTCGTTCCATACTCCGTTTCCTCCATTTTCCTATTTTGCAAAAAAGGGGACCGGGACAAAATAACTTGTGTACATTCACTATTTGCAGAACGTGCGCAAAACAGATTTGATTTGCTCTTTGCACACACCTTTGCAAAGGGTGCCTAATGGGACGGTGTATCATTTCATATTCTATGTGGCAACATGTGTAATTCCCTAATACCTGACACATCACCGGCATATATGAGGAGAACATTGTCATGAACATCATCTCGAACTGTTACCTTGCATGATAGCTAGTAAGCTGAAGAACACCAGGTACCCCACGGCGTTGTTGCACGATTGCAAACACCGTGGCGTGAAGCGGCCCCATCCGCAGGGCCCCTCCGTGTACTTGTCGTCCTGCGCCGTGTACTGCCGGTTGGAGATTTCCGGTACATGCTCAGCCTCGGGCTCACGGTATAACCTGAGGCTGGCTACCCTCGTCAGCCCCACCTCGTCGAGCGAGACGAAGACCGGGTTGTCAACGCCGTCCGTCATAGCGCTAGCAGAGTTCACTTCAGAGCGCTAGGCTGTGTAACTTCCTCTGTGAGGCCCCGCTAAAGCTCCCGGCTCGAGAAGGGGCGTGCAATCACGGGCTCCAGTTCCCTTCCATTGTTCACCTGTCTGACTGGGCGCCTGGGTGTACCTGTTGTATCGCCTCCTCGTGCCTCAGGTGGCAGCAGGGTGAAGGCTCTGACACTCATTTACCCGCCATAGTCTTTACGCGATAAGCCTTTTCAGCCATCCTGGGCTGACAGCAGTTTAACTGGCTTCATTCCACGCCTCTCGTAAAAATTACAACTGATCTGAAAAAAAAGATATCTTTCTTAAGTCATCTTTCGTAATCATGCGTGTCAGTGTTGCTAAATTTCCCTGACACTCCTCCCACCCCTGAAGCAATAGGAGGAGGAAGTGGGCAGGTGCAAAGGCCCCGCCCTCTGACAGTATTTTCATGGTTCTTCTGTGTCTGACTGCAGAGCCATCTTCGCATCATCATCTTACGAGGAAATTACCAATACAACCAATGCTAGTTATTCTTAGTGTGATCTTTGGCACTTGGCAGGGGCTCCTAATAATTCTTTTACATTGTGCACATGTTGTTTCTTTTAAGCAAAATGCTTTAGTCACAAAATGTTTCTGGTCATAACTTTTAAGTGCAGTTTTTCTTGCTGTGTTGTGAGCAGGTACACTGGTGTTGGAAAAAAAACATTTTAAACGTTTTTCTAAATGTTGGGTAAATACTCTATCTTATGACATTTTTAGGTGTGGTTAACAGAGAGCATTAGGTGTTTCTTCAATCCTCATGTATAGAAGGGGTTCTCTTCATCCCTTATTCTGTTCAGCTGTCATCTACATTTTGATACAATCTACCGCAGCCTACAGCATGGGGCAGTCCAGTGTCTGCTCAATGATTTTGAGGGCTCCTGGCAAGACATATTTTGGACGCCCCTGTGCAGAAGAAATTTCAATATCATTACCCATTTCCTGCTAATTCAAGCCCACATCATGCCAACCAACAGTAGCGGCTCCTCGAGGGAGTGCTGCGGGGCGGTGGGGCGGGGAGGGGCAGGGTGGGGGGTAGTAAACTACGGCATACAGCCGTACAGAGTTGAGTAAATAAATAAATAAATAAAACAAATTACATTGCGCGCGCTGCCTCGCCAAATGGCGATGCTGCGCGCGCAATGTAATTCGTTTTATTTATTTACGCAACTCTGTTCGGCCGTATGCCGTAGTTTACTACCCCCACCCTGCCTCTGCCCCTCCCCCGCCCCACCCCACAGCCCCGCAGCACTCCCTCGAGGAGCCGCTACTGCCAACCAATACTAAATTATATGTTCACCTTTAGCAGGCTCACATAAAAACAGTTGAAAAATGTCTTGCCCGGACCCAAAAAATCCTTAACCCTGAACAGTTGCATCGAAGCTACTGTAACTTTGTGATACTGATTGGATGTTTTTATCTCCATGCCCCTGATGGAGTGGAAATATCATTTCATTTGTTGGGGTGCATCATAATCCCGAGTAGAGTGCACTCCCATATAATCGTGCAATTATATGAACCTGGAGTGTTAGAATTGTGAAACGTATTAATATAACTATGTGACATATTTTAGTTTACTGACAAGTAGTATGGAGAATTAAGGTAGGAAATGAATGTAACTAGCAGAAAACGTTAACATAAAAAACTTGTGTTTTAAAGTAGACACTACTCATATACTAAATGTGATTAACAATGTTATTTCTATAAATTGGTGAGATGTGTTAGTCAAAACGCTATAGGGTTATGCAAATCTGTAATACTTAAAGTGAGATGTTCTTATGTTAGCTAAAGTCGTAGGCCTGAAATGCAAGTCCCTGACAACTCTCGCTTTAGAATAAATGGTTTGAATTTCATGTGCGCTTTGGAATCTGTTCTTTCTCACGTTTTCATTGCAGGTGTAGAAGCATTCATTAGGGAAAAAAGTAATCTCTTTGTTTTAGTAGCTAGGCAAGGAGAAAAGAAGTTACAGTTACATGATTTGGAGGTGATAAAGACAAAGACGGAATCACACGGGAGAAGGAATGGGAACCAAAGACAAATTGTTACGAGGAATTTCCATGGAGAACACCATGGAAAATAGATAGAGTAAGGATAAATTTAATGCTCTTCATTCATCAACCCTCCATGCAGGGACATTTGGACTCATGCTTCTTGATTCTCTGTGTCCTACTTCTTGAACTAATAGTTTTGTTCATGCTGCACCATTTAAATTGGATGCGTAGATTTGGCTTCATGCTAATTCCTTTGTATTTCTATACCCTCATGTTGAGGCCACTTATTCTTGGCTTTGTAATAAATTAACTAATCTTATATAGTTGTCTGTGGATTGATATGTGTCAAGGAGAATTATTGGTGAATTGACTGTGTATTAACGATTTTTCTCCCCTATACACTTTCATGCTACTAAAAAGAAGCATTGGAGTGTGCCTGTAGAAAGGGTCTAGAACTAATGGGCCCTTTCAGTTGGTAGTAGAGTAGGATGAGTTGCACATGAAGTAAGGGGAGAATCTAGAAGTGGTCTAGCATAGGTGGAACTCAGAACCCCAAAGCCCCAAAATAGAGCCCAATGATTGAGAATGGAAGGCGACGGAATCTGGCGGAGACCAACAGAGTTTGATGGTGCAGTGAGATCAGCGGCGGAAGGAGGAGTGAGTATTAACAGAGTGTATATAGAATGTTAAATTGCGGCAATGGTTTGATTTTGTGATGTCTTGCGGAGTTGGAGTGAGAGTCGGGTGAATGTGGTTTTGGGTCTGACATGGCCCAAGGATTGAGATTTGAGTTGCAGGTCCCGAAGTGGCCTAAGATCCCGGGATATTAAATGGTGTAGAAGACACAGAGATTGTGATTGTCTGACCGAAGAATTCAGGAGTTGTCATGAGACATCATCTGCAGTTCCAGCTAAGACAGGGAACTTTGTGTGAATGGGACGTATGAGAAATCGTCTAGTAGACCTTGTGTACAGGGTTGACTTTACCGATTCAGGTGATCCATGCTGGTCGAGGGTTACTGCGTGTGAATGCTCTTGAGTGGTTGAATTCTATCGATCTTTCAGAATGGCAGACAATTACGGATTTAAGTTGATTGTTTGAGTGAATGCGTATGGAGAAATTGTGAAGGAGGGTTAGCCGCTGCGAGGGGTGAGAGTGATACCGGGTTGTGCCGCACTGCGATAGGTCAGTTGGCATAACACTGCACTGGGATTGGTTGGCAGTCATCGGGAAGTCCGTCACAATCAATTGAACAAATATTACATTTCTGAAATCATACAATGCCTTAGGGTGTTACAGGATCTTTTCAGGGGTGATAAAGGGGATGTTACTTGAGGGGGCGAAGAGGCGCCACCCGAGGATACTCCAGCATACTATATGGCGACAAAGGATGGGCTCCACACCGTAATTTGGCTCCAAAATTAGCATAAAATCATTGAAATGGAGGGTGAATTGTCATTTCCACGCTTTGGCACATTCAGGCTAGATGTATTGAATCAACTCAAAGGAACGATGTTAGTGATGCGACCTTTGCCCAGACCTACACAATTTGAAGCGTTGGATGCATGGATACGTGCAGCTCATGCTAAGCAAAGAGAGAAATATCAAGGGAGGATGAAGAAAACTATGAAGGCGTATCAGGATGTACAGTGGGACGCTAGGCTTAAGAGGTGGAGAGTCGATACAATTGAGGGAGAGAGGTTGTACCCAGTGCTGGTAGGAGATGGAGGACCACAGGATAGGAGCAGAAGGACAAATGGGAGTGACAGTAGTGATAATGAAGACAGCTTGTCGGATGGGTTGTTGGCTGAGCGTCCGCCACCCTATAATCCACAACTGGGTGAAGGGAGACGAAGCGCGGAAAGTACCGAGAATGTGGGAAGCATATCAGCCCCAGTGGCTGCTGATCCAGGAGTCATGGGAAGGATATCGACAGTAGTAGGGGGGACGGAAGTGTCCGTCTCAGGCGCTATGGAACAGAATAGTGTTAATGCAGC
Organism: Calotriton arnoldi; assembly: GCA_963921515.1. Taxonomy (NCBI): domain Eukaryota; kingdom Metazoa; phylum Chordata; class Amphibia; order Caudata; family Salamandridae; genus Calotriton; species Calotriton arnoldi. The sequence goes on from CAWUFW010004239.1 coordinate 1,390,001, forward strand.
TTCACGGTTGCCGGAAGCTCTTACAGTACCGGTTACCATTGGTCCTGTTGTTCGAGTTTATGACTCAGGCCCGACAGGAAACCTTAGTCAGAGACAATCCATACATGCCGAAGGGACCGGTTTGAGAAGAACAGGGAGTGGGAATGGGGTTGTCATCCTTTAGTGCCTATGGAATCCAGTACCCCTTTAGTGACTACTGCCGCCCCTTCCGGAGTAGGATTGGCTCCAGTACCATAAGGCCTATACCTATGGTAAGCACCAGTTCAGATCTGCAAATGTGGGAAACTCCTGTGAGAGTACCAGGTGGTATGACTCAAGAAGCAAGTACAAGTCAGAGAACCTCTGAGAATCAGCACGTCCTTTGTGTTGCAGACTTAGAGTCATGGTTGAGAGACCATAATAACAGTAAGGAGAGCCAGAAAAGTAAATCGAGTCAGGGTACCATCAAGGCTGCAATGAAGGTGAAGCTAGTGGATGTGGTGAGGATGAAGGCAGAATTAGAGGAAATCATCAGTGGGAGTCTACCTTCAGACAGAATAGAGACCTATGAGCCAGATGACTTGTTGTTTATGGCTAAGGAGGTCACCCGGAGGGCAAGACAGGCGCATGAGAAGTTATTGGAGTTGGCTCAGAGGTATGGGGTACATTTGTCCCGAACAAATGCATTACAGGGAAATCACAGGCTTACTTACAGTGACCTAGAGTTAGAGGAAAAGAGAGTGACTGGATTGAGGATGCACATTCGAGAGCTGGTAATAGGAATAAGGCCTTGGAGTTTGCTGGATAAGTGGGAGGAGAGGTGGTCAAAAAAGAAGAGCGCAAGAAAGGTAACAGGAGAGACGCCTCCTTCAGGAGGGAGAACCCAGGGAAAAGAGGCATATCCGTTACCGGAAGTGCCTAGTGGAGAGTACATGCATGTTCCCTGGAGTCGGGATGACCTCGCTGCGTTCATGAATGATTTTCCTAAATTAGGAGAGAAACCTGCTGAGTGGAAAAACAAGTCGATCACTTTGTTAATATCTCGAAAGTGGTGTGGAACGATTTAAACACCTTGTTCGAAATTGTGGTTCCTAGTGACCTATGGTCTGTCTGTAAAATAGCTGATGAGTGGCCTAGTGCTGAACCAGAGAGAGACTCAGTAACTCATGGTCCTTGGCCAATGGTCATGAAGAAGTACGATTAGGTGATCACATGGTTGCAGTCCAAAATAGCCTCACAGGACATCGATTGGGTTAAGATAGATCGAACGACCCAGGAACCCAAAGTCGGTACATGCCTATTAAGAAAGGCTGTTACAAGCCATCAAACAGTACAGTGGGTTAGACACACTCGACCCCAAAGACATGGGACAATTTGTGTCCAAAATTGTGACTGGACTAAGGCCGAAGATCAGCCTCATGATCCAACAACACCTGATCTGTTGGCAAAACAAATATGTAGACAAAATCTTACGGTATGCCAGGTATTGCAGTGATGAGGTGGGTGGACTCGAAACATAGGAGGCTAAAGGAGAAAGTGATGTTAGTCCAAATGCTTAATGCCCAGAAAGGAGAGCAGGTGCAGTCAATGATGAGAGCTGTAATTCGTGGTCAGGGGAATGCCCCTGGAGGTGTACAACTACAACCAGTTGCAGGATTGACGGGCCAAGGAAGAGGGAGAGGTATCCCTGTTGATCTGAAGACAGGGATAGATGTTGCAACCCTAAAAAGACCACTGCCTGTCATTTTTGTCATAAGATCGGGCATTGGAAATGCGAGTGTCACATTAATCCTGCAAACCAAGAGCAGGGAGGAGAACTCATACAGGTGGCAATGGTGTGAATCAATTACAGTGACAAGGCCAAGATCATTTAATGTGGGAGGGAGTCAGAACCAATTAGTACAAGTGCCTCAGCCTCCGAGAATTCCACAGGCCAGTCAGACATATCATCAGATGCCCTTAATGGAGTCTCTGGATAGATTTGATCCTGACCCGTCCTTAGGACAGTGCCTGAGAGGGGAGGAAGACTGTACACTTGGCACAGTCTTAGAGGTAGACCAGAATGGACAATACGTAGAAGCAGACGTGGATGGTCATCCCATTACATTCTCGATTGATACTGGCGCTACCCGTTCTACTGTGAGATCTGCAGTAGCCCCAAAACTCGGGAAAATCAATCCAACTTGTAGGAGTCTCTAATAAAAGAATGACGAACCCCTTGACAGAAGAGGTGTAGGTGAAAATCAGAACCTTTCAGGATCACCATCAGTTTGTGGTGTGTGATTCGAGTCCAGTCTGTTTACTGGGGCGTGGCCTGTTGTGCAAGTTGAATTGTACCATCTACTGCACACCAAAGGGAATAGAATTGCAGACCAATAATGAGGACATTGCTTTCAAATTGGCAAACCAGAACCTTTGCACTGCAATGTTTCCTTTACTGACAGTGGAAGACATGTCGCTGGATCTCAGAGACATAGTCTCTCCAGTGGTATGGATTTTTTCAGGAGAGGAGATAGGACTGACTCGAGGAGTCGAGCCAGTCCACACACAGGTCAAGCCAAATGCAGAGTTTCCAAGAACATCTCAGTACAGTCCTGACCCCAGAAACAGTGGCAGGGATTACACCTGTAATTGAATCCATGATTGTGCATGGCATCCTAAAAGAGATCATGGGAAGTCCGTGCAATTCTCCTATTATTGGGTTGCAGAAGCTAAGTGGGAAATATCGCATTGTCCAGGAAGATCAATAGCATAGTGATTCCATGTTGTCCTGTGATACCGAATCCATCTGTAATCCTATTTCAGATTCCTTGCGAAGCTGAATGGTTCACAGTGATTGACCTCTGCCGTGCATTTTTCTCCATTCCATTGCACAAGGAAAGCCAATTTTCCATCTGGAGAACCATGTCTTAACATGGTGTCATATCCCTCAAGGATACACTGAAAGCCCATACATTTTCAACCAGATCTTGAAAAAGAACCCTGAGAGTTTGATTCTGCCCCGAAATACAGTGCTGGTCCTAAACATTGATGACCTTCTCATCGCGTCCGAGACGCGAGATGCTTGCAGGGATGATACCATTGCCTTACTAAACCATCTGGCTGACAATGGGTATAAAGTGTCTCCAAGGAAGCTTTAGTACTGTCTGAATGAAGTACAGTACTTGGGCCATCCAATTGAAAAGGGGAAAAGGAAGGTGTCACCAGAAAGAGTGGAAGCAATCATTTTTAAAAAAAAATGTATTTATAAAGTTTTATAAAGCGCAAACATGACCAAAATATTGGTGTCAGAGCACTGTACAACCTAATAAATAGCATCAAATATACAAGGAGCAAAATATAGAATATACAGCATCAAAAGATAATACAAAGAGACATAGTGAAAACACCAGCAAAGAAATCAAATTGGCATGGATAGTCACCTCAGATAGGAAGGAATTATTAAGTAGTCTCATTTTTACTTCCTTTTTGAAGAGAACAAATGAAGGGATGTCCCTTATCTCTGGGGGAAGAGAGTTCCAAATTCTTGGGACAATTCCAGAGAAAGATCTCTTATAGGTTTTCTTTTTGTGAAACATTTGGGGTTTCAGCAGTAGGGAGCATGTACTACAAGAAGCTCTATTCCTTCCGGATAGAACCAGTTTCTGAGCCAGGTAGCGAGGAGTGTTGTGGTGGATGGCTTTGTATGTCATGCATGCTATTTTTAGGTGGATCCTAGATTCATAAGGTGGCCAGTTCAGAGAGTGGAGGGCTGGGGTGATGTGATAATTTTTCTTTACGCCTGTGATGAGCCGTGCAGCCGCATGGAGGGTACCCCTCAGCGGTGCTAGTTTTATTTTCGGTAGGCCAACAAGGGTAGCATTCTCATAGTCAAGTTTGGAGATCACAAGAGCCTGAACTGCCATCTTAAGATCTGCATTGGGCAGGAAAGGCTTTAGTTTTCTTAAGACGTGGAGATGGAAATTGGCCCCTCTGGTTGTGGAGCTGATGTGATTCATCATGGAGAGGTTGTTGTCTAGTGTTATTCCTAGGGATTTTGCTGAATCAACGATATGTGGGGTACAGTTCAAGGCAGTGAGTAGTGGGAGCCAGTCTTTGATGTTATAGGTGGGGTTGGGAGGTGAGATTAATAGGAATTCGGTTTTGAGGGCGTTAAGTTTGAGGTGGTTAAGTGTTAACCAGTGTTGAGTTTTGTTCGAGATGTTATTGAGAGTGCTGATGTCGTTAGGGGAGGTAATCTTCATGTACAATTGCGTATCATCAGCATACATATAGTAGGAGATGTTGGAGTGTTTGAGGATTTCAGTCAGGGGTTCCATGTAAAGATTAAACAGGGTGGGCAAAAGTGAAGAACCTTGGGGAATGCCGATAGTGACCGGTGTCTGATCGGATAAGTCATGATTGATTAGGACTCATTGAGATCTGTTTTGTAGGAATGAGCAGAACCATTTTAAGACAGTACCAGAGAGACCCATCCTAAGTTCTAAGAGGTTCAGGCGGGTTTCATGTTTGACTGTGTCAAACGCTGCTGATAGGTCAAGAAGGATTAAAAGACAGGATTCATTATGATCAAGAAAGCGTAAAGCATCATCGACAATGTGAACCATGGCGGTTTCAGTACTGTGACCTGGTCTGAAACCAGATTGGCAGTGGTCGAGGAGTTGGTGCTGGTCAATGTGATTGTAGAGTTGTTGATGAACCCATTTTTCTAGGAGCTTGGCTAATGTTGGGATGCTCGAAATAGGGCGAGAATTGTTGGGATCAGAGAGGTTCGCGTCTGGCTTTTTTAGGATAGGTGTGACTCGTCCACTTTTTAGACAGTCCGGCATGGTGCCTTGCGTAAGAGAGGCATTGATAATTCTGGTTCATAGGGGGTATCAGGAGGTGTGAAGTTTCCTTGAGGAATTTGGAGGGGAGAGGGTCATTGAAGTGGTTGGAACGTTTAGTGGAAGACAGTAGTTTTGAGATGTCAGCGTCCTCAAATGTCTGAAAGATGGACCACGAGGCATTGTTTTTAGGTTTAAAGAGAAGGTTGCTAGGACAAATTCCTGAAAAAGAATCTGCCTAGTACCCAGAAGGAGATCAGAATGTTGTTGGGATGGTTGACTACTGTCGACAGTGGATTCCTAATTTTGGATGGCGAAGCCTTTGCAGATGCTGACCCACAAGGATGTGTGTGATCCGGTACCTTGGGATAACGATTGTCTACTTGCCTTCCTGGAGTTGAGAGAGTGCCTGTGTCATGTTCCGGCTTTAGGAATGCCTGATTACAATAAAGCATTTTCGCTGTTCTGCCACGAGAGGGAAGGTTGTGCTCTAGCTGTACTCACACGGACACATGGAGGTGCCCATAGACAAGTGGCCTATTTCTCAGCTAGTCTGGAGCCTGTAGCTTCAGCATTGCCAGATGTCTCGAATCCGTTGCCGCAACAGGTGTCAGTATTGAACGATGTGAAAGCATTGTGATGGGTCATCCTCTTAGAGTATATGTACTACACTCAGTTGAGCTTTTGATGACGAGAACCAAAACGCAGCATTTGACAAATAACAGGTTGACAAGGTATGAGCAGGTGCTTCTTGCAGCTGAAAATGTTACTCTAAAGCGGTGTTCTGTGCTAAATCCTGCTACCTTGTTACCCATTTCAAGTGCTGATGGGGAACGATGTGAAGACCATGACTGTCTAGATGTCACTGAACTTTATATGAAACCGAGACCTGACATTGTCGATGAGCCATTGCCTGATCCTGATCAAGTCCTCTTTGTTGATGGTTTATGCTTAAGAGACAACGAAGGAAATTTGAGAGCAGCGTTTGCTGTGTGTACCAATTCTGAAGTGGTGATAGCTGCTTGGTTACAGGGAGTACACTCCCCACAAGTGGCTGAAATCATTGCCTTGACACGTGCATGTCGCGTCTCTGAACAAATTTGAGTCACGATCTATACCGATAGCCAGTACAGTTTCGGTGTGGTTCATGATTTAGGAAAGCTATGGTCACAGAGAGGGTTCCTGCTGTCATCTGGGTCCCCTATAAGAAACGGGGAGTACGTGAGACACCTGTTGGAAGCTTTACAACTGCCAAGAGAAGTGGCTGTCATTAAGTGCGCAGCCCATGGAAGGGGAAATTATTTTGATACTATTGGAAATAGGTATGCTGACGAAGTTGCACGCTTTTGTGCTGCTCATGCATGTGTTTTCAATGGGGAATATACTGGTGAGAGTACAGAGAAGACAGAACTAACTCAACATGATGCTAGCAGCTGCTGGCTGACACATGGGACTAAGTGAGGCGTTTGCAAATGGAAATTACAGAAGAGGAACAAGCGGGTTGGATCTGAGCAGGTTGTAAATAAGGGAAACACGACATTTGTGTGTCAGATGATGGTTGGGCAGTGTTACCGGACTGTTTGTTACATCCAATGGTGAGGCAAATTCATGGAGCAGCTCACATAGGGAGGGTTGCAATGGTGAGACTATTTAGACATACTTGGTTCAAACCGAGGTTTAGAGTGATTGCGGAAGCTGTGTGTCATTGGTGTGTCACGTGCCAACAAATAAATGCTGGAAAGAAGACTGTGCCATGAGCCTCGTTGGCAGATCAGGTGGTCCCTTTAATCGGTCCAAATGGATTTTGTTGAGATGCCTGCATGTAATGGTATGAGATACATTATGGTTGTTGTGTGCATCTTTTCTAGATTGGTCGAAGCCTACCTGACTAGGAGGTGTGATAGCCTCACAGTTGCTAAGCTGTTGTTGAAGGAACTCATTCCTAGTTTTGGATTTTTACCTACATTGGAGTCGGATAGAGGCACACATTTCCACAATGAGGTTGTGAAGTTGCTGTGCACCGCTTTGAATGTGGATTAGAGACTATATTGTAGCTACAGGCCAGAAGCATCAGGAATGGTGGAGCAAATCAATGGTACCTTGAAATCGAGGTTGGCTAAAGTGTGTGCTTTGACATCTCTGAAGTGGCCTGATGCTTTACCTTTAGTACTAATGAGTCTGCGTAGTATCCCTGACAGGAGAACTGGGTTCTCGCCCCATGAGATACTTATGGGAAGAGCGATGCGTTTGCCTGCTGTGCCTGCTACCGCGTTAGTGAAAATCTCAGATGATTTGATCCTTGACTACTGTAAAGGATTGGCTGACGTGGTTCATTTTGTGTCTCATCAAGTTGAAGCAACGACTGCACAGACATCAAAGGATCTCTGCCACGACCTAAACCCAGGAGATTGGGTTCTCGTCAGAAAGCATGTGAGGAAAAACTGTCTTGATTCTCATTGGCATGGGCCATATCAAGTGATACTGGTGACTATAACTGCTACGAAGTATGGCGGGGTGCCGAATTGGGTCCATGCCTCTCACACCTGACGAGTCCTTGGTCCCTCTGAGGAAACAGCTCCTCTCCCAGAAGAACTTCCAGCCGTGACTGAGGGGTCACAGGGGAGGACAAGTCAAGCTGTAGAGGTACTGAGGAGGCTGGATATACCTCCTCGACTAAGTTGATCTGAGGGGAGTCAAGCTACACAAGACCCTGGTATGATCTCTGAGGGAGACGGTAACGTTGCGAGTGACAGGGAGTCTGACTCAGTGGAAGAGACTGATGTGACAAGTGGTCGTGTGCAGTTAAGGAAGAAAGATGCTGCAGGTGAGGTTTGGCCTGTGAGACAGAGAAGAAAGAACCTGAGACTTACATCTGAAAGAGAACTTGCACCCATAAGCGAATCTTCGGAGTCCAAGCTCAGTGAAACCGAGCCTCACACCGAAAGTGCGAGAAGATCCAGGAGAGCTAGAGTGCCTTATCAGAAATATTCCTTTCCCGAGTAGACTTATTTAGTTGCAAATTCCAGGGAGAGCGAGGTCCGAGATCTCGGTGCTGGTTATCGAGATATTGCTGAGAGTTCCTGGGATTGAAGCAAATGCACTTCTGTCGTTGACTGTTCCTTTCACACCAAGATTAAGTGGCTTACGGACTCTGATTTTGGAAGATATCAAATTCCCATGCTTCGGAGGACCACAGTCTCCTCAAGAGATTGCAGCATTGAGAGCTGCACTGTTACAACGATTCATTGCAGAGATTGGCTCTGATTTGATTAGAGTCGTGAACTGAACTTTGAACTGTAAATAATTTGTTTGAAGAAGATAACCTAGGCCTGAGTGGAAGAAGAATACATTTAGGGCTTTCATCTAGAAGAAGAAGAAGAAAGAGGGCTAAGGAGGTCTTCCAAGCAGTGTAAATACCGTGAAAGCAGAGACTGCTGAAAGAACTTTCCAAGATTTCAAAAGTTGCTCGAGAACTTTGTCATATGTAACAAGGGAAGGAGAAAAGAGACTCTGGGCCAGATGTACGACCGTTTTGCGGTCGCAGAGGGGTTTCAGACCCCTTTGCGACTGCAAAAACGAGTTGACTATGTACTATTCCTATTTTGCGAGTCTCAAATTATTTGTGACTCGCAAAATAGGAATAGCGAGTCGCTATTAGGAAGGGGCGTTCTGAGAGCGTCCCTTCCTAATAGCGAGTCCTCCAGCTATGTATGACTCTTTTGCAACCGCAATTGCGGTTGCAAAACAGTCGCAGTTTACCACCCTTCTCAGAAGAGTGGTAAAGCACTCGCAAACGGGAAGGGGTCCCCAGGGAACTCCTTCCCCTTTGTGAATGCAGGGGAAAATATTTTTCAAGGGCAGGCAGTGGTCCCAGGGACCACTACCTGCCCTTAAAAAATGAAAGGAAAACGTTTCATTTTTTCTTTTTGAAATGCATCCCGTTTTCCTTTAAGGAAAACGGGCTGCAATTTAAAAAAAAAACTGCTTTATTGAAAAGCAGTCACAGACATGGTGGTCTGCTGACCCCAGCAGGCCACCATCCCTGTGAGGCTGGCCATTCCCAATGGGGTCACAAATTGCGAGTGGCTCATGAATATTGATGAGCCTCGCATTTTGCGACCCCATTGGGAATCGCTAACAGTGTCTCTGACACTGTTGTACATTGGATTTAGCGCCTCGCAATTTGTCGCAAATTGCGAGGCGCTAAATCCAATTGTCGTACATCTGGCCCTCAGTGTGTTGTTTCTCTTTTGAACTGTGATCCGAGCTACACTAAAATGGAGTCTGGAAATTTGAATTGTAGGCACAAATGTATTGTAGGTGCACTTATTGTAGGGGTAATTGTAGTAATAGCTGTAGTCATTATAGTGTCAATTTTAAGTTCACCTGAAAGCGAGGAGCATGGGGTGGGGGTACACAGTCCATCTACACCCACTACTCCTGTCTCAAAAGAGGGTACACTAGGATCTGAGAAAGGCTTGATAGAGCAAACTAGTTGCTTTCTTCACATAGACCTATCCAAGGGTGATTATTCTTTAAATGCTTACGCTAGGTTGTTATACAAATATGTGGACACTATGGAAGTTAGAGATTGCTACGTGTGTATGCAATTACCTGCCTCAGTCAAGGAAGGAATACAATACCATCATTTACCCTTGACCTATGGCATTAGTTGTAGTTTACTCCTTAGTATGTTCTATGAAAAAGGACATTATGAGTACTACTTTTCAAATTATGATGTGGTACTTTCAGAAATACTTTCAGAAATACCTGTATGTAAACATCTGAACAAGTACGAAGCCCAAAGGAGAGTAGAATGAATGGAGAATTACTTCGCACCAATAATGACACTAGGCAGTGCTTACACACATAGACATAACCTAACATGCATGCTAACAGATATAAAAAAGAAATTCATAGACCAGGTAGAAGATAGACGTAGGGGATTAGTTAGCAATGATGAGAACAAGGAAAAGGATTCTGATTGGACCAAGGAGGAGTTAGCTCATAAGGCTAAAGGAAGTTCTGGTCCTAAAGCTTTGGCTTTGCAACAACGAGGAAAGCTTTGCATACATCAAGCTGAGAGTAGTTCAGGGGCAGCTCCTCCACGTGGGCGGAGGAGCGCGCCCCACTGCTTTCTCGCAGTTCAAGAAGCAGAAACATAAAATGGTATTATGAATACCATTTTATGTTTCTGCTTCTCGCACTGCGAGGAAGCAGAAGGGTTTGGTTGGGGGCGGGTGGGTTGACGGTCCTGCTCCAGGCAGGGGAGGAGTGGCTTTCCCACTTTTGCAGGTGCTGTTTGGTCGGCCACAGGGCCTACCAAACCAGTCATACACACTCTCCCGTTTTCTCCATGTAGGCTGCCTGCAGCCTTCATGGAGAAAACAGCCTCCCCATAGATGCCTGTGTGGTCGGCGTCCCAGCCAATCACAACGCTGCCATTGCAGAGTTGTTATTGGCTTAGGGGAGGAGAGGGAGGCTGCCTGCTTCCTGTGAGGAGCAGAGAGAGGAGACACGATGCGGGACCGGAGGCGAAGGTAAGTTTACATTTTTTAAAAATTAGCCCCCTTCCCTGCGCGACCCCCTCCCTGCACGCCCCACCCCCTTGACCCACGAGTCATGCCGGCCGCGACTGCAGTAGTTACAATTCACTATTTGTGGGACAGAGTGTGTGTGATCATATCTTCTTGGTCAATGGTCCTTGGAAGACGTTTTTACAAAAGTCAGTTTGAATGGTACCAGAAGCATATTTTGTGTGTGGAAAGAATGCATATGTTCAGTTGGCGAGCAAATGGTATGGTACTTGTTATGTGGTGGTTGTGTTTCCGAAAATATACCATGTGGATGATTTGGAGAGTTCTGAAGAGAAATCAAACAGCAGGGAAAAACATGGATTGAGCGCAGGAGAGGTTGTGGGAGGTATATTTGGGGCAATAATACCTAGTTTGAGAGTACTATTGAATGCCATCAAGATTAGAAGGCTGTCTACCGTAGTGGATAAGTTATCTGTTAACACGGGTCAGTCTTTACTACTCATAGATAGGGAGATTGTCTCGATAAGGGCAATGATGATGCAAAATCGCCTATTATTAGATGAGTTACTTGCAAAAGAGGGCGGAGTCTGTTGGATGCTGAAGGTCCAACAGTGCTGTACTTGTATCCCTGATAGAAGTGAAGATCTGAGGGGATATATTAGTGACATCACTGATATACATCATGAAGCACAAAACTTGGCAGCTGAAGGAGTTTGGGATAAGATTGAGAAGGGATTTGGCGCAGTTGGAAAATGTTTTTCAGATTTGGGAAGTGGAATATTTGGATACATCCTGAAGCCGATAATGATCGCTGTAATCTGTATCATTGTGTTAGTAGCGATGATAAGGGGATATAAATGGCACAAAGTGAGGCAGTTGGAGAACTCTTTTACAGAAAGAGAAAGAAGGATGGAAAAACTGCAAGACATTTACTATGGAAATTTAAAGCGAATGGAGAAGTTCAGGCAGAGAAGATTAGCTACGACATCTGTTCGGATTGGTCTACTCTGCAGGGATGTTTTGAAGGTTTTATGATGACTCAACGTCATCTGAGGGCAGAACTGATGGAGCAGAAATCTCATTTCATTTGTAGGGGTGCATCATAATCACGAGTAGAGCGCACTTGCATATAATCGTGCAATTACATTAACGTGGAGTGTTAGGATTGTAAAACTTATTAATTTAACTACGTGACATATTTTCGGTTACTGACAAGTAGTATGGAGAATTAATGTAGGAAATTAATGTAACTAGCAGAAAACATTAACATGAAAAACCTGTGTTGTGAGTTGACACTATTCATATACTAAATGTGATTAACAATGTTAGTTCTATAAATTGTTAAGATGTATTAGTCGAAACGCTATAGAGTTATGCAAATCTGTAATACTTAAAGTGAGATGTTCTTATGTTAGTTAAAGTCGTAGACCTGAATTGCAAGACCCTGACAACTCTCGCTTTAGAATCAATGGTTTGAAATTCATGTGGACTGTGTGATTTCTTCTTTCTCACGTTTGCATTGCAGATGGAGAAGAATTCATCAGGGAAATAGTAATGTCTTTGTTTTAGTAGCTGGGCAAGGAGAAAAGAAGTTACAGTTACATGGTTTGGAGGTAATAAAGATGGAGACAGATTCACACAGGAGAAGGCATGGGAACTGAGGATGAATTGTTACAAGTGATCTACATGGAGAACACTGTGGAAAAGTGCTCCCATGACTGTGCCCATTGGGGACTATGCGCACGCTGTGCGTTATAGGAAAGCTACCTGTGAATAACAGATTGTTGGAATTAGGGACAGTGCCCACTTCTTTCTTGCCTTCGGAGAGGGAGCATCCCAGAATGAGCTCTTTCTCTTACGCTAGTGACTTTATGCTACTTGGCCCATTAATGGTGGAGAGGCTTATTAGGAAGACTCCACGTACTGACACCTTTTTTCCTTTTATTAGAAATGCTCATGTAGGGATGTCATCTTAGTGATAGAGTAAGGATAGATGTAATGCTCTTCATTCATCAACCCTCGATGCAGGGAAATTTAGACTCATGTTTCCTGATTCTCTGTATCCTACTTCTTGAACTAATAGTTTTGTTTATGCTGCACCATTTAAATTGGATGTGTAAATTTGGCTTCACGCTAATTCCTTTGTATTTTTATACCCTCGTGTTGCAGTGTCTCTATGTCCAGTTATTCTTGGCTTAGTAATAAAATAACAAACGTTATATAGTTGTCTGTGGATTATTATGTGTCAAGGAAAATTATTGGTTAATTGATTGTGTATTAGCAATTTTTCTCCCCTTTACACTTTCATGCTGCTAAAAAGAACCATCAGAGTGTGTCTCTAGAAAGGGTCTAGAACTCATGGGTCTGGCCCTTTCACCCCATCACCCTCTCGTGAGCTTGCTGATTATTGATGTATGCAAGTTTTTACCCAGTACAGCGCTGGGATAACCTCATGTCATGTTTGTGTTGTATAAAACTCCCAATAAATAAATAAATGACACAGGGTAGAAAGACACAGGCAGTGATAGCGGCAGGCAGAGAGGGAAAGTGGTTTCAGTAGAGAAATAGAATAGACAGAGATCAAATAGAGAGAAAGTTCACTTTCCCAGAGGACCCCTTGGAAGGTGCACTTTGACCATGCCTTAAAGCGTCTCCATCAGTCCGTTTCAGTCATTAGTTCTTGGCCACTGAGTGATGGCATTTATTACCAACTACGTGCACTTCCTTCTAACTAGAAGTGCCTTTCAGTGTCAGGAATGGTGAGCCAGCACTTTACATTGTCAATGCTCTTTACCTTCCTCCTCCATCTTCCTCGTCACAGTCACCCAGGAGCACCCCGTGTTCCAGGCACAGCATTCACCCACAAATAAAAAGTTCCCACCCAATATGGTGGCCTGACAGGAAGTACCTGTCACCTGACCTATAAGGGTGGGGCAAACACAGGAAACAGCCTGTTTTTTTCACTGTGTTCCGGCTGGAACACCCATTGTACGTGAGGCCGTCCCCTGCTGACAGTTGCGGTTTCTGGTCTCGGTAAGTTGTTTTTATTCTTTTACTTGCGGGGTCTGCTCTAGCGTCCCCTTTTTTTGTGTGCGGCCACCGCTCCCCTGTATGCGGCGGTTTGCTTCTGGAGCTGCTCCCGTGCTGAGCGATGGGGAGCGGCTGCCTGTTCGCTTTTCTGCCCTGGTAAGGTCTCTGACTCTTGCTTCTCGCACCGCCACTCACACGCTGAGCGTCTGGGGTGTGGCGGTGGTGGGTGGTGGTGTTTTCCGCTCCTGCGCTATTGCGGTCAGGAGCAGCTGGGGTTTCCTACCTTTTTTTGTGGACTGGTGCCTCGTTGTGACGGGCTCCCGGCTGTCTGTTCCCTGTGGTTTCCGGCCATGCGGGTGGTTCCTGGGGTCATTTGTGGTCTCTGGGTCGATGTCTTCGGTGTGCCGTGTCAGGGGGGGGCGGGGCCGGTTGCTTGGCAATGGTGTCCCTCGCCCCCTTTTTTACGGTTCCTCTTCCTTCACAGCTGTTGTGATTTTTGTCATGGAGGAGAAACGCTCTGAGAAAAGTCGACGCCGGTCTTCTGGGTCGGATTCTGATCCTGCTTCCTCCCTGCAGCCTGGGGGCATGGATCTTGATGTCCTGCAGGCTATGATTAATAAGGCGGTAGATTCTGCCTTTGCGGCTCGGGAAGGGCCGGTGCCTCAGGCCCCTAGAAGTTCTTCTCAGCCTGACCCTGACTCTGATGGTTCTGATGAGGAGCAGCGTGGGCGATTTGTTAAGGGCGCCGAATTGAGGAAGGTCCTGACACACTTGAAAGACAATTAGGCTTTACTAGCTGTTGTTCCTCTGGAGGAGGAGGAGGATTTTTTCTCCCAGTACCGTCGGAAGGAGCCTGACGCCCTTCCCATTCATAAGGCCATCCGGGGGCTTCTGTCCAGGGAATGAGCTGATGTTGAGAAAGCTGGGTTCCCGCGGTTCCTTGCTAAGAAGTACCCTCTTCAGGGCTTTCTGACTGAGTTTCCCCCTCAGGTGAAGGTGGACTCTCTCATGGTAGGCCTGGCCTCCAGTGGTTCGATTATCTCTGAGGACGCCTCTCCTAGCGATCCTGTGGATAAACGAATGGACGGGCTTACTCCGCTGCTAACGTTTCCATCAGGGCGGGGGCTTATGCCTCATATGTGGTCCAGTCTCTTGTACATGATTTTCAAGTCTTGTCTGAGGCCCTCCAGCAGGGGGAGGACGTTAATTCCCATCTGTCCCTTATGGAACTGCAGGTTCGCTTTTTGTCGGACATTACTTTTGACTCTCTGTCTGCTGCTGCTGCAATTTCTGGTTCCATTGTTTCTGCTCGTCGTAACATCTGGATGAGGTCTTGGAAGGCGGAGGCCTCTCAGAAGTCTCTTCTTTCTCGCTTGCCCTTTGATGGTGCTAAGTTATTTGGGCCTCGGCTTGAGGATCTCCTGAAGAAGTCGGTAGAAGATCGTAAGCTCCTGACGCCTCTGCGGCCTGCTCTGAGGGGTCGGGGATTTGGTTACAGGCGTGCCTTTGGGAATCCCCCCCCCCTCTGCTGGGCGGGGTTCCTCCCAGCCCTTTCGGGGGAGGGGTCATGGCCGTGGCACCCCCTTCTCTGCAAAATCCCAGCAACAGCCAGCAGGTGCTGCCCTTACTGATGCCTCTCCCAAGTCCTGACTATCTCAAGGTGGGCAGCCGTCTTGGCCAGTTCTCTTCCGCTTGGGCTCACACATCACCGATTCCTGGGTCCTTCGTCTGGTGGTCGAAGGTTATTCTATCGACTTCTCTTCTCGTCCACCATATCTTTTTGTTCCCACTCCTCGGAATCCTCTGAGGCTGCTGGGGTTGCAGCGGGGGATCCTGGATCTTCTCCGGAAGGGTGCCATCATTCCTGTTCTCGGGGTCGAGTTGGGTCAGGGTTGCTACTCTCTGATGTTCCTGGTGCGGAAGCCGTCAGGGGATTTCCGCCCTCTCCTGGATCTCAAGACCGTGAACTCCTATGTGCCTTACCAGCGGTTCAAGATGGTGAGTTTGAAGAGGATCCTTCCCCTTGTTTCCTCTGGGGCCTTTCTGTCGTCCTTGGACCTTTTGGATGCTTATTTCCATATTCCTGTGCATCCTCTCTTCCAAAGGTATTTGCGGTTCTTTGCCCTGGGTCAGCACTTCCAGTTTTGTGTCCTCCCCTTTGGGTTGGCCTCTGCCCCTCGGGTGTTTACTAAGGTCCTGGCTCCCCTGGTGGATCTGTTGCATGCTCAGGGGGTGCTTTTGTTTCCCTACCTTGACGACTGGTTAATTTCTACCTCATCTCTCCTTAAGGCCCTGGAGGATGTGGCGTTGGTACGGCTTTGCCTGGAGTCCCATGGGTTCCTTGTGAATCTCAGCAAGTCCCACCTCATCCCGTCTCAGGAACTCCAGTTCATCGGCGCTCTCTTCAATGCCGGGTTGGGGATGGTGTTTCTTCCTCTGGCTCGCCAGCTCCGGCCTCGTCTGGAGTCCCTCCTGTCTGCCTCATCGACCACCGCCAGCGACTGGTTGCGGGTTCAGGGGGACATGTCTGCTTCTCTTTTTCTGGTTCCTTGGGCTCACAGACACCTCTTCCATCTGGTGTATCACCTTCTGTCTCACTGGGATCCGGGGTCCCAGGACTACAATGCCTCTGTTCCAGTGACTCCCGCCATTTCTCTCCAGCTACAGTGGTGGCTGGTTCCGGACAACCTGGCGAGGGGGGTGCCCCTGGACCCTCCCCTTCCCTGTACCCTGACTACAGATGCCAGCCCTTGGGGTTGGGGTGCCACCCTCGGGGTTCTTTCTGCTCAGGGTCCTTGGTCCCCAGCGGAGAGCTGGATGTCCTCAAATTGGAAGGAGCTGGCTGCTGTGTTCAAGGCTCTCCTGCACTTTGCCCATCATCTGAAGGACGTGTGGGTTCAGGTCCGGACAGACAATCAGGTGGCCCGTGCCTACTTGAATCATTTGGGGGGCACTCGCTCTCCTCTTTTGGCTCTCCTGGCGGATCAGATTGGGTCATGGGCGGAAGCCAATCTGCTGGGTCTGACGGCTATCTATCTGCCGGGGAGGGAGAATGGGCGCGCGGATCAGCTGAGTCGCTTTCTTCCTTCTTCGGTTTCTCTGTCCCTGTCTCCTCTGGTCTTTCGGGAACTGTCGGGGAGGTTCGGGAGGCCCTGGTTGGATCTCTTTGCGTCCCCTCAGGTTGCTCTTCTGCCGAGGTTTTGCACCCTACTTCCTTGTGGGGAGGCGTGGGGGGTGGATGCCCTGAGTTTCCCTTGGCCTCAGGGTCTTCTCTATGCCTTTCCTCCCTTTCCCCTTCTCAGCAAGGTTTTGGCCTTAATCAGG
The DNA here is from genome assembly GCA_963921515.1 of Calotriton arnoldi. Classification (NCBI taxonomy): domain Eukaryota; kingdom Metazoa; phylum Chordata; class Amphibia; order Caudata; family Salamandridae; genus Calotriton; species Calotriton arnoldi. The sequence continues at coordinate 1,406,697 of CAWUFW010004239.1, forward strand.
GCGGAAAGGGTGGTGGTGCTGTTGGTGGTCCCCTTTTGGCCTCGCCAGCCTTGGTATCCCTCCTTCTTCGTTTGGCTGTTGCTCCCCCGTGGAAGTTCCCGCTGTCACCTTCTCCGCTCCGCTTTCCTCCCCTTTCTCGCCAGGCTCTCAGCCAGTTGGCGTTGGGGGTTTGGAAGTTGAAAGGCGTCGGCTAGTGTCTTTGGGTTGTTCCTCTGCGGTGGCCCTGTCTATACAGAATTCTCGGAAGAGCAGTACCCTTAAGGTCTACGAGCGTCACTGGAGGAATTTCTCTGCTTGCTGTTCTTCGCGGGGGTTTCTCCCTGATACCTGTGAGGGGGGTTCTGTGCTTGAGTTCCTCCGGGATGGGTTTTTGCTTGGGCTGTCGGTCTCTACTCTCCGCAGCCAGTGGTCCGCCATTGAGGCTATCCGGCGGGCCTCTCTCGTCTCCTTTGAGTCCTTGGCTTCTCCCCTTCTGCGCAGTTTTTTTCTTCGACGGCCTGTCGTTGCTTCTCCTGTTCCCCCCATGGATCTTCCTTTGGTCCTTCATGCCTGGCAGCTTTCCCCGTTTGAACCTCTGCCTTCTGTGTCTCTGGAGTTTCTCACCCTGAAGCTTTGTTTTCTGGTGGCCATTACCTCTGGGCGCCGTTTGGGGGAGCTTGGCGCTTTGCTTTGCCATCCTCCCTTCTTGCGTTTCTTCCCTGACAAAGTGGTCCTTCGTCCTGACCCAGCCTTTCTTCCCAAGATGTCCTCCGCTTTTCATTTGTCCCATGATATTGTCCTTCCTGCCTTTTTTCTTGCCCCCTCTACGGAGGAGGAGATCCTGCTCCATTCCCTGGATTTGACTAGGGCTCTGGTGATCTACCTTGAGCGTACGGCCTCCCTTCGCAAGGTGGATTTTTTATTTGTCACCTTTGGGGATGCCCACCAGGGTCATCGGCCCACCACGGCTACTCTTTCACATTGGGTTCGGTCCGCTATCTCCTTGGCCTACCTGCATTCGGGGTTCTCTCTTCCCCCGGTCATTCAGGTCGTTCCACCCGGGGTGTGTCTTCCTCCTGGGCTTCATTTAAAGGGGCCTCCTTGAGAGATCTTTGTGCTGCGGCGACTTGGTCCTCCCCACATACTTTCATCTCCCATTATAAGTTGCGGATGGGGGAGGTTTTTTCTGGGGATTTTGGTTCCGCTGTCCTTGCGGCTGTTCACTGATTGTGTGTGCTTGCCTGCAATAAAGATTCCTTGGCATCTTTGGTGTCTGTTTCTTTTGTTCGTCTGGCGCTTGGGTATACGCTCCTGGGTGACTGTGACGAGGAAGACGGAGGAGGAAGGTAATGACTCGGTTACTTACCGGTAATCTTCATTACTCCGAGTCATAGTCTTCCTCGTCACAGTCATATTCCCTCCCGCCCGCCCTTGGTTGTGGGGGGACGAACAAAATGTTTTGCTTCCTTTTGGTTTTTTCTCTGCTTGTGTATTTCAGGATGTTTCCTGTGTTTGCCCCACCCTTATAGGTCAGGTGACAGGTACTTCCTGTCAGGCCACCATATTGGGTGTGGACTTTTTGTTTATGGGTGAATGCTGTGCCTGGAATACGGGGTGCTCCTGGGTGACTGTGACGAGGAAGACTATGACTCGGAGTAATGAAGATTACCGGTAAGTAACCTAGTCATTTCTGTCCATTCTTTTAGGCATCCTTGTGTGTTTACACTGAGGCAGTTTGCAGTGGTTCAAAGTCAATAGTACCTTTTCTTTGTACCAAAAACAATATTTTCCCGTGATGCACATTTAAACTAGAAAGGGTCCTTGTTAGACCTGGCACCATTGGCGTGGGTCTCCCTTCCATTTTTCGCTGTTGTCTCCTCTGTTTTACTGGTGTTAGATGCTCTGGGCGCTGTGCCACTGCCATTCAGTGTCACAGCGCGAATGCTCCCTGTATAAATATGTCTATGTGAATTGGTATATCCCTGATTGGCTTATTTGGTTTACCTGTTAGTCCCTAGTAGTGTGGCCTATGTGTGCCCAGGGCTGGTAAACCAAATGCTGCTGGTGGGCCTGCAGCACTGATGTGTGCCACCCACAGAAGCAGCTTGTAAAGTGTGTCTCAAGACCTGCCACTGCAGTGTCTGTGTGCAGTCCAGAACTGCCATCTTGGCTGTGAAGTGCACTCACTTTCCAGCCCCTGAACCTTCCCTTAGCATCCTGTAAGTCACCCCTATGGTAGGGTGCCTTGTATGTGTAAGGCAGGACATGCCTTGGGGTGTGTAGCATGTCCTGGTAGTGAATTATGCACCATTTCGTTTTTCACTACTGTAAGGCTACCTGTTCCTCATAGGCTAGAATGGGCAGTTTGACTATTACATGCTATAGTCCTAACTGACCCCAGGAACCTGGTAGAAAAACGAATTTAGTATGCCTGGGCTCAGAATATTAAAATACACCTTTTAGTGAAGTTTATTTTTATATTCTGTGTTTGAAAATACCACTTTTAGAAAGTAGGTATTTTCTTGCCTAAGCCTTCCAGTGTGCTCTGCCGTTATGTGTATTGGCTGTCTGGTTTTAGAGGGGCAGGACAGGCTGAGTCAGACCTGGGTGGAATAGAGAGATCTGCATTTAGAGTGTGGGGAGGGGTGGCTCTTTGATCTGAATAGGGCTGTGCCTGGCAAGGTGAATGCTGGCTCCACCTCCCACTGTGTGTCTGCTAGCAGACCCCCTCTTTCTGAAAGGAAGGATGCAGCCTGGTAAACAAAGTGCTCCAGGCCTGAGCAGAACTGGTTCTGGCTAGGTTCAGGGACTGGTAGCTTCAAGGATCAAAGGTTTTTGGGGTATAAATATCTGTGCTCAAACCCCCTATTTTTGTATTGCTTTTGGATCTGGAGAGGAAGCTCTGTCCGTGCCACTGGAGGAATCTGCAGGAAGTGACTGTCCCTGTGCTGTGTGTTGTTTCTTGCACTGGCCTGCAGCAGTGACCACTGGACCTTGAAGAAGAGGAAAAGGAACTCTTGAGAGAACTTTTATTTGTGTACAGCAATCACCCAAGGGCTAGGAAAAGAGCTAGCCTCCTGCTGGAGTCTCAGGCACATCAGACTCCACCACCGACCTCCTGCTTCCTCCCTGCGAGGACTGCTATCTGCTGAGGAGGCTCCTGTGAGTTCCAGGGCCTCTAGTCTGCATCAGAGAAAAGAGGGTAAGAAATCGATGCTAACGCATCTTTGCGGGCCGCTGCAGTCGAGAGCGCTGGGAAAATCATCGCGCTACTGCCGCCGAGGGCCCGCAACCCGAAACCATCGCTGACGCCCCTTTGCGAGCCGCTGCAGCCGAGACGCGCTGGAAAGATCATCGCGCTGCTCTCGCCGCGCACTCGCAACCCTGAAAGAAATCATCGCTTCGAGACATCGCAGTGCGGACGCCGTGCGTTCGCCACTTTGATCGCATCGTACCGAATTTCGTCGCTCCCTCGCGGAGCGTCTTGTCTTCGCATCGCAACACGATCGCACAGCGCAACAGGATCACCGCATCGACTTCTCCCACGCGGCAAGAAAGTCATCGCATCGGCGGTCCAGCGTGCAGAAGTTTGTCGCATCGTCTCCGCACGCATCCCGCAGATCGGCGCATCATCCTCCCTTGCGGCAAGGATTTCAATGCATCGCCGGCCTCGCGTGCCGAGAATCATCGCTACAGCTTATTTGCGACACTTTGTTGGTTTTGCTACTAAACCCAGGTACTTTGTGAAAGAAAGGGTCGCAGAGACCACTGCTTTGAACTTGAACCTTATTTTTGCAACCTTTGAACTATTTTTGACAGCCCTTCAACAGCTATCCTATTTTTGACAGTATTGTGGCTTTTACAGTTATTGGTCTTGTGATAAATCTGCCTTTATATAAAGATACTTATTTTTTATAATAACTACTTGTGTGGTGTCCCTTTGTAGTGTTCCTCATTGTGTTACTGTGTATGATCATAAATGCTTCACACCCTGCCTCTGAGATAAGCCTACCTGCTCGTGCTACGTTACCACAGGGTTGAGCAGGGGTATTAAAGAGGGTAGCCCTCTCACTCTGACTTAGGAAGAAGGGTCCCTACTTGGACAGTGGCCAGCCATTGCCAACTAGAGACCCCCATTTCTAACATTGGTGGTCAGCGGTGAGGATCTGGACTTGCATTTATTATCGCATACAGTAATTATAGTGTACACTACTAGTCAGTGCAGACCATAACGTACCGCATACATTTTTTCGGGGAGAATTTTTTTTTGCTCCTATATTGTGATTGATATTGCCGGTGATTTTTCACCCACGCACATTTCTGAGAGTTTTTGGGATCCTATATTGTGATTGATATTGCCGGTGATTTTTCACCCGCGCCCATTTATTGAAATTTTTTTGATCCCCTATTGTGATTGATATTGCTGGTGATTTTTCACCCACGCACATTTCTGAGAGTTTTTGGGATCCTATATTGTGATTGATATTGCCGGTGATTTTTCACCCGCGCCCATATATTGAAAGTTTTTGATCCCCTATTGTGATTGATATTGCTGGTGATTTTTCACCCACGCACATTTCTGAGAGTTTTTAGGATCCTATATTGTGATTGATATTGCCGGTGATTTTTCACCCGCTTACATTTTTGGAGAAGTTTTCTTCTGTCCTTTATTGATATCGCCAGTTATTTCTACAATGGGCAAGCCCAGATCCAATGCCTCAGAAGATCTCTCCTGGGAAGAAGAGAAAATAGAAACCTACAATGCCAAGCAGCTCAAATATTTTTGCAAGCAATTCACAGTCCCTATCACAGGTCTCACTAGGAGGGAGGAGTATTACAAGGCGCTGAAGGCCTGGCTAGAAGCCAGGGATGCCCCTAAGGATCTAGGAGAGCTTGTGGAGGGAGGAGAGCAGCAGGGCGATGTAGTAGACTTAGTAGGAGACCCAGCCCTTTCCAACCCGGGCTCTAGTGTGTCCGCTAAGGGTCTGTCCCCAGAAGAGCTGGAGGACAGGGAGAGAGATAGGCGGCATAATATGGAGATGGCTAAGCTTAAAATGGATGGTCACCGGGACCTAGAGAACAAGAAGTTAGAAATTGAGATTATGAGGATGAAGCTTGAGCATGAGAGAGTATTGAGGGAGTTGGAGATTAAAGCTAAGAGCATGGAAATCTCCCCCTCTGGTGGCAGCGTACCTGTAGTGCACCCTGAGAGTAGGGTGTATATACCCAAGGAGGTTATTAAAGATTTCCACAAAAGTGAAGATATTGGGCAATGGTTTGCCGCTTATGAAGTAGCCATGGTGTCCCACCGGGTCCCTGAGAAGGATTGGGGAGCGGGGTTGTGGGGACGCTTTGTGAGTGAGGGGAGGGATACCTTGTTGGACCTGCCCCCAGAAAGTAGGATGGTTTATGCCCACATGAAGGAAGCGTTGGTGACCCGCTATGGTTTGACCCCTGAGATGTATAGACAGAGGTTTAGGGTCTGTAAGAAGCTAGAGGGTACCACGTGGGTTGAATATGTGTCCTTTTTTTGCAGAGCCATGGAACGCTGGGTAAGAGGTAGCAAAGTAGAAACTTTTGCACAGTTTTATGATTTGATTGCATGGGAGCATTTATCTAGTAATTGTTTTCCTGAGCTACGCCAGCACCTAATTCATTGCAAGCTGACTAACCCTAGAAAGCTTGCTGAGGAGGCGGACCGCTGGGTGAGCACCCGGGTCCGCAAGGGTCCAGTGGGAGACGTCGCCAAAGGTGGGCAGGGTCCCCAGCAGAGGAGTGGGGGGACAAGGGTCAACAGAGGGAGTTCCACCGAGGGCCCCAAAGTAATCCCCCAGGGAACCAAGCAGTGGTGTCCCAGCCCCCCCAAGAAAGGAGGACCGGGCCCCCAACAGGTAGGCCTGTTCCCAGGGGGCCCCCACGTGTTACAACTGTGGTCAAGTGGGCCACAGATATTTTGATCCCCAGTGCCCCCAAAGGGGGCCAGTGCACCCCCCGTGCACCACCCCGCCAGATTGCTAGTGTAGCCCTGGGAGAGGAGGAGATGGGTGCCCAAGAGGGGTGGGATCCCGTAGAATTGACCCTTGTCTCATTAGGGGACTTTGAGATGGTCCCCAAGCCTGCACTGCCTGCTAACACTAAAAAATACAGGCAGTGGGTGACCATCAATGGCCATAGGGTGGAGGCTCTAAGAGACACAGGGGCCAGTGTAACTGCTGTCAGCTCCCGGTTGGTGTCCAAAGAGCAGGTTGTCCCCCATGCATTCTACCCAGTAGTGTCCGCCGACAACTCAGAGAGCCAATGTGAGGTGGCTCAGGTTCCCTTTGAGTGGGGGGGTCTCAGGAACTCTTCAGGTAGCTGTGAGGCCCGCCATGCCTGTAGACTGTCTGCTGGGCAATGATTTAGAGGACTCCCCGTGGGCTACGGTGGAGAGGAAGGCTCACTTAGAGATGTTGGGTCTGCCTGAGTGGGCGTGTGCTACCACTCGGTCCATGGCAGCCAAGGAGGGTGTTGAAAAGGATCTGGAGCCTGAGAGTAGGGCCCAGATCCCTGCCTTAGAGAGAAGGGGCAGGGGGCGCGGGAAGCCGGCCCCCTTGGTTCCCACGGCCCAGGAAGGAGCAGACCCTGAGGGGGATGCCCTGGAGCCTACCGGGGAGCAGATCACCGAACTGGGGGACCTGCTTGAGCTGACCCATTGGCAGCAGGAAGGGGGACCCACCAGGGAGGAATTTTGTGAGCAGCAGAGAGTTTGCCCCTCTCTTGAGGGTATGCGGCGACAGGCTGCAGCCCAGGCAGAAGGTGACATGTCTGGTTCACATCTGATTTATTGGGAGAACAGTCTCCTGTATTGTGAGCCTAAGGTTGCTGAGCCAGGGTCAGCCCGTGTGCTGGTGGTACCCGAGTGCTTCAGAACCTTCCTACTGGGGTTGGCTCATGACATTCCATTGGCAGGACATCTGGGGCAGACCAAGACCTTTGAGAGGCTGGCTGCCCACTTTTATTGGCCCCAGATGCACAAGAGTTCAGACTCTCATTGCAGGACCTGTGAGACTTGCCAGGCAAGTGGGAAGAGTGGGGGAAGATCAAGGCCCCACTCCAGCCCTTTCCAGTTGTGAGTACCCCATTCGAGCGAGTGGGCATTGACATTGTGGGGCCTCTGGACCCCAAGACAGCCATGGGCAACAGGTTCATCCTGGTCTTGGTGGACCATGCCACCCGGTACCCTGAAGCCATCCCGCTCAGGACAGTGACGGCCCCCGTGGTGGGACGTGCACTGATGGGGATTTTCTCCCGTGTGGGATTCCCCAGAGAGGTGGTGTCTGACAGGGGGACCAACTTCATCTCCCAGTACATGAAGTCTCTGTGGAAGGAGTGTGGGGTAACGTATAAGTTCACCACTCCTTACCACCCCCAAGGTAATGGTCTGGTTGAAAGGTTCAACCGGACCTTGAAGGGCATGATCATGGGCCTAGAAGAGCCCCTGAGGCGTAAGTGGGACGTCCTCTTGCCATGCCTGTTGTTTGCCTACCGGGAGGTGCCACAGAAGTCCTTAGGGTTCAGTCCCTTTGAACTCCTCTATGGCCACCCGGTTAGAGGACCTCTGAGTCTGGTCAAGGAAGGCTGGGAGCAATCTCCCAGGAAACCTCCCCAAGATGTATTTAGCTACATGTTGGCCTTCAGGAACCAGACTCGGCGTTTCAGAAAAATTGCTGAGGCAAATCTGGAAGCCAGCCAAGAAGAAATGAAACGTTGGCACGACCAGAATGCCACTCTGGTCGAATTTCAACCTGGTCAGAAGGTTTGGGTACTGGCCCCAGTGGAGCCTTGTGCGCTCCAAGATAAGTGGACCGGTCCCTTTGGGGTGGTGGAGCGCAAAAGTCCAGTTACCTACTTGGTGGACTTTCAGTCTCCCAGGAACCCCTTGCGGGTCCTGCATGTGAACCGCCTAAAGCCCCACTTTGAGAGGTCTGAAGTGGGCATGCTTCTTGCCACAGATGATGGGGTTGAGGAGGAGAGTGAGCCTCTCCCTGACCTCCTGTGTGCGGAAGAGAAGGATGGGTCAGTGGAGGGTGTGATCCTCTCCACCACACTGACCCCTGAGCAGCAGAGAGATTGTCACCACCTGTTGGGGCAATTTTCTGATTTGTTCTCCCTGGTACCTGGTGTCACTGATTGGTGCGTCCATGAGGTGGATACCGGGGACAGTTCTCCTGTCAAGCACAAGGCTTACAGGGTAACTGACAGGGTCAGGGCTTGCATTAAGGAGGAGGTCTCCAAAATGTTCGCCCTAGGGGTGGTTGAGTCCTCTAGCAGCCCCTGGTCCAGCCCCGTGGTCTTGGTACCAAAAGCTGCGACGCCTGGTGCCACTCCTGAACTTAGGTTCTGTGTGGACTACCGAGGTCTCAATTCGGTCACCAAGACCGACGCGCACCCCATCCCCAGAGCTGATGAGCTCATAGACCGGTTAGGGGCTGCCCGGTACCTCAGCACGTTTGATCTGACGTCTGGGTACTGGCAGATCGCCTTAACGGAGGGGGCAAAGGAGAGGTCAGCATTCTCCACACCAGATGGGCACTACCAGTTCCGTGTGATGCCCTTTGGGATGAAGAATGCCCCTGCCACCTTCCAGAGATTGGTCAACCAGGTGTTGGTTGGGCTGGAGGCTTTCAGTGCCGCCTACCTGGATGACATTGCAGTGTTTAGTTCCTCCTGGGAGGACCACTTGCGCCACCTCTGGGAAGTGTTGATGGCGCTGCGCAGAGCAGGCCTCACAATCAAGGCCAGTAAGTGCCAGATTGGGCAGGGTTCTGTGGTGTACTTGGGACACCAGGTGGGGAGCGGCCAGGTGGCGCCCCTGCAGCCCAAGATTGAAACCATCCTGACTTGGGAGCCCCCAAGGACCCAGACCCAGGTGAGGGCCTTCTTAGGACTCACGGGTTATTACAGGAGGTTTGTCAAGGGGTATGGCAACATTGTTGCACCCTTGACTGAGCTGACTTCCAAGAAGCGGCCAAAGATTGTGAACTGGACTGACACCTGTCAGAAAGCCTTTGATGCCCTCAAAACTGCTATGTGTACAGCACCCGTACTCCAGGCGCCCAATTTTGCTAAGGAATTTGTTGTCCAGACAGACGCTTCAGAGCATGGGGTGGGGGCCGTTCTGTCACAGATAAATGAGGAGGGACTAGACCAACCTGTAGCCTTCATCAGTAGGAGGTTACTTCCACGGGAACAGAGGTGGAGTGCAATTGAGCGTGAGGCATTTGCTGTGGTCTGGGCACTGAAGAAGCTGAGACCATACCTGTTTGGGACTCACTTCCGGGTTCAGACAGACCACAGGCCCCTCAGATGGCTGATGCAGATGAGGGGTGAGAATCCCAAGTTGTTGAGGTGGTCCATTTCCCTACAGGGTATGGACTTCACGGTGGAACACCGCCCTGGTACAGAACACGCCAATGCGGATGGTCTGTCCAGATTTTTCCGCCTTAGCGATGAGAACTTCCAAGGGGATGGGTAGTTCTCCCCACATTTCAGCTGGAGGGGACGTGTGTTAGACCTGGCACCATTGGCGTGGGTCTCCCTTCCATTTTTCGCTGTTGTCTCCTCTGTTTTACTGGTGTTAGATGCTCTGGGCGCTGTGCCACTGCCATTCAGTGTCACAGCGCGAATGCTCCCTGTATAAATATGTCTATGTGAATTGGTATATCCCTGATTGGCTTATTTGGTTTACCTGTTAGTCCCTAGTAGTGTGGCCTATGTGTGCCCAGGGCTGGTAAACCAAATGCTGCTGGTGGGCCTGCAGCACTGATGTGTGCCACCCACAGAAGCAGCTTGTAAAGTGTGTCTCAAGACCTGCCACTGCAGTGTCTGTGTGCAGTCCAGAACTGCCATCTTGGCTGTGAAGTGCACTCACTTTCCAGCCCCTGAACCTTCCCTTAGCATCCTGTAAGTCACCCCTATGGTAGGGTGCCTTGTATGTGTAAGGCAGGACATGCCTTGGGGTGTGTAGCATGTCCTGGTAGTGAATTATGCACCATTTCGTTTTTCACTACTGTAAGGCTACCTGTTCCTCATAGGCTAGAATGGGCAGTTTGACTATTACATGCTATAGTCCTAACTGACCCCAGGAACCTGGTAGAAAAACGAATTTAGTATGCCTGAGCTCAGAATATTAAAATACACCTTTTAGTGAAGTTTATTTTTATATTCTGTGTTTGAAAATACCACTTTTAGAAAGTAGGTATTTTCTTGCCTAAGCCTTCCAGTGTGCTCTGCCGTTATGTGTATTGGCTGTCTGGTTTTAGAGGGGCAGGACAGGCTGAGTCAGACCTGGGTGGAATAGAGAGATCTGCATTTAGAGTGTGGGGAGGGGTGGCTCTTTGATCTGAATAGGGCTGTGCCTGGCAAGGTGAATGCTGGCTCCACCTCCCACTGTGTGTCTGCTAGCAGACCCCCTCTTTCTGAAAGGAAGGATGCAGCCTGGTAAACAAAGTGCTCCAGGCCTGAGCAGAACTGGTTCTGGCTAGGTTCAGGGACTGGTAGCTTCAAGGATCAAAGGTTTTTGGGGTATAAATATCTGTGCTCAAACCCCCTATTTTTGTATTGCTTTTGGATCTGGAGAGGAAACTCTGTCCGTGCCACTGGAGGAATCTGCAGGAAGTGACTGTCCCTGTGCTGTGTGTTGTTTCTTGCACTGGCCTGCAGCAGTGACCACTGGACCTTGAAGAAGAGGAAAAGGAACTCTTGAGAGAACTTTTATTTTTGTACAGCAATCACCCAAGGGCTAGGAAAAGAGCTAGCCTCCTGCTGGAGTCTCAGGCACATCAGACTCCACCACCGACCTCCTGCTTCCTCCCTGCGAGGACTGCTATCTGCTGAGGAGGCTCCTGTGAGTTCCAGGGCCTCTAGTCTGCATCAGAGAAAAGAGGGTAAGAAATCGACGCTAACGCATCTTTGCGGGCCGCTGCAGTCGAGAGCGCTGGGAAAATCATCGCGCTACTGCCGCCGAGGGCCCGCAACCCGAAACCATCGCTGACGCCCCTTTGCGAGCCGCTGCAGCCGAGACGCGCTGGAAAGATCATCGCGCTGCTGTCGCCGCGCACTCGCAACCCTGAAAGAAATCATCGCTTCGAGACATCGCAGTGCGGACGCCGTGCGTTCGCCACTTTGATCGCATCGTACCGAATTTCGTCGCTCCCTCGCGGAGCGTCTTGTCTTCGCATCGCAACACGATCGCACAGCGCAACAGGATCACCGCATCGACTTCTCCCACGCGGCAAGAAAGTCATCGCATCGGCGGTCCAGCGTGCAGAAGTTTGTCGCATCGTCTCCGCACGCATCCCGCAGATCGGCGCATCATCCTCCCTTGCGGCAAGGATTTCAACGCATCGCCGGCCTCGCGTGCCGAGAATCATCGCTACAGCTTATTTGCGACACTTTGTTGGTTTTGCTACTAAACCCAGGTACTTTGTGAAAGAAAGGGTCGCAGAGACCACTGCTTTGAACTTGAACCTTATTTTTGCAACCTTTGAACTATTTTTGACAGCCCTTCAACAGCGATCCTATTTTTGACAGTATTGTGGCTTTTACAGTTATTGGTCTTGTGATAAATCTGCCTTTATATAAAGATACTTATTTTTTATAATAACTACTTGTGTGGTGTCCCTTTGTAGTGTTCCTCATTGTGTTACTGTGTATGATCATAAATGCTTCACACCCTGCCTCTGAGATAAGCCTACCTGCTCGTGCTACGTTACCACAGGGTTGAGCAGGGGTATTAAAGAGGGTAGCCCTCTCACTCTGACTTAGGAAGAAGGGTCCCTACTTGGACAGTGGCCAGCCATTGCCAACTAGAGACCCCCATTTCTAACAGTCCTATACATATTTTAGGTACAACTTCCTGGTAAGAAGCACCGGTGCTATTCTATTAAAATTCGATGTGATATTTAAGTTTTTTCGAAAGGAAATTGTTTATTATAAGCATGTAGTTGTAGTATCGCACATCTTCTGTTTTTCTTTCTTTTTTGGTGGCATATGCTTGCAATAACATTTTTAAAAATAACAATCGCACTACCTTTCTGAGGCCATACCTAACGTCTTTGCCAGTGGTTGTTCACTTGAGTCGAATCACTCACCCGCAAGAGAAAACAATGAATGCTCTAGCAATAGTGTGCACATCTAAATACGAGACCACAGCAAAAAATGGTTCCCATCAATGCAAAACGAGGCTCTTTTTTTATATGTACAGCACACATGAGCACAACATCTCACCTGTGCCAATGCAAGGTCGATAAAACAAAGAGCATGTAGATGAACCAGGTCATTATTCAATTGATTTTACTAGACTACACTTCACCAGTCCAAATACACCCGTTCAAGGTACAGGAATCTTACTCACATACAATCTCTAGAGGTATAGAATCGTCTCTTTGTCTCCCTCCCCCTCTCTTTCTTTCCTTCTCTCTACCATCCTGTCTCCCAGCCTCGTGTTTAAGTTTCACCAAGGTATTGCTTCCATTGCTTCTAAATGGTGAGCTGCTATATACCAGAACCTATTGGAGCTATCACAAGGATAGTGTGCACTATGTAAGTTCAAATTAGCATGCTCAACATTGAATGAATGTGTATAGAATAAAAAAAAAAAATCACTACCAATAGGCAGAGTGAGTAAGCAATATTATTGAATGGGGATCCCAATCACGGCTATTTGCAGATGATTAAGTTATAACCGAGAGCCCAACTCCATCCCTCCTGTAAATGATTACCCAAGAGTGTCCTTCTCATTGGATCATACTGCAAGCATAAAAACTTAGACAGGAATTCATAATATATTTTCTAAAATGTGTTGGTGGAATGCTAACTGTTCTGCGTTAATTTTCATGACTATGTGCTAGGCCTGGGTGGAATTTCAATTACGCCGGAGTAGCTTCGTAATTTTGCCTTACTCTTTGACGCGGAATTGCCAATAACTACACAATTACCCACTATTTGCTTAATTTGGGGGGAAAAAATCCAACAGCAAGAGCACATTTAGTGAGCATGAGCAGCCGTTCGCTAATTGTGTTCTACAGCATTTAAGCATTATTTTTTTAGCACCAAAATACATCCTTGTGTTAATTTAGACACAGGGGTGCATTTTGCGCTAAAAAAATAGTGCTAAATGTCAGAAGTATGTTGAGGAAAAATCCTACCCCAAGAGCGCATTTAGCCAGCACGAGCATCCACTCGCAAATCATGTTCTGCTGCATTTAGCGCTATTTCTTAGCTCAAAAATGCATCCTCACATCCATTTTGGACACTGGGGGGCATTTTTGAGCTAAGAAATAGTGCTAAATGAAGAAATACTCTTCTCACATAATTCCACAGAATCTTGTGGAATTCTTAGGTAATTCCACGTGATTCTGCTACACGACATTACATGATTTATGACCACCTCTACTAGGCATCACCATTTTTAAGTCAAGCTAGAGACAGCCTTAGTAGCCTTGCAAAATTGTATATGGACTGATACAGAATGAGTAGCAACAGTTCAGCACCCACTCTCTTTGTTTGTATAGTTGCCAAATTTATCACCACACATTTATCTACCATTCTGCTATTGGTCAAACTTAACTGGCAATCATGACATATGAAGACTTTATTCTTTACCATCTTGCAGGATTTGTAGAACTGATTCATGTGCCCGCCTAGAGTTCATATAGGGAGAAGCAGGCAGTGTATCCCTTGGCCAGTCCTCATTGTGGTTTCTGTGTGTGTGCTGTGCTTCCATGTGCTTTGGTAAGTAAGAGAGTGTGGTGTGTTTTGTGTCACTAAAAGCAGAGAGCTAATGTTCAAATCTCAGGCATATGGTAATCCATTATCCCATCCCCAAAATAGGGGGTTCTTCTTTGATTTGAAGGGGGCTTGCCTCAGCTAAAATGGTGATAATTTCAGTGACAATGGTAGCAATATGTGGGCATCGATAGCATTATGATGCTCAATTTAGGCATAATGATGACTCTGACTTTATAGTGGTAGTGGTCATTCTTGTCATATTGGTGTTAACTCCTGGTTTGGTGTAGGCATCCATGGCATGATGGTGCCCAGGTGTAGTTCAATACCGGTTCCCTAATAATGGTTGTATTTCTTGAAATTATAGCACAAACGTTTTAAATAATACTGACTTTGGAAGAATGGTAATACTTTAACTCATATTTTAGGCATCTGAGGCTTGACAGCGCCTGGTTGTGGCACACTGGTGAGCCTGCTGTAATAATTATGTTATACTTTTAGCATATTGTAGGCTTCATGGCTAATACTGGTCCTAGTATAACGACTGTGAATTATAGGTCATTGAGGTCATTCTTGGCATGATGACATTGACCCCTGACACAACACTGGCCCCTGCTTCCATAACGTAATAAGAAGTGTACACATTTATGTGGCACATAATAAGAAATATCCCCATTTGTATCTGACATCCCCATTCAGCATGTCCGTGTGTCATGATCCCAGCCCTAACCTCATGGTTGCAGTTCTTGTAATATTGTGGCTATCCATTCACATTCACTGCAAGTTACATGCCAGTAATGCTGTGGATGGCAGTTTGTAGCAAAGCCTGATGAGTTGACAATCAGAAGTGCTTTGAATTGTACTCTCTTGACAGCAAGCCACAGCCCCGGTAATGTAAACATTTCAAACAAGTCCCATTCATTCACCCTTCAGTGCACTCATTCATTAATACTTGCACACCCATTCATTCATCCATGCACTCATCTATGCATCCATGTCCTCGATCACTCATCCATCCGTGCACTCACTCATCCAGTCAATCATTAACTAATTCCAACATTAACACACTTACCCATCAATAGAAGCACGCAAACAATTTCGCTATCAGTGAAGGATCACTTGCACACTAAAAAAGGCTAATTCAATAGGCTTTGCGAATTCTTATTTCTAATGAACATCAACATTGACTTCTATATGAATGAATGCATCAGAAAGAATTTCTAGTTTTTAGAATCTCACCAATAGAAGCAGCATGCAAAAAGGTGTCACCGTGATTTCATAAATTGAGAAATTTTAGACTTTTAAGACAGGTTCATCATCTCCAAACTGTTGAATCCATCACAGGAATTCATGCAGTCTTTGAAAGAAAACAGTTTCTCATATGATCATGCCACGGAAATTATGAATCATGACCCCACAACCTTAAATAAAGACACACGTTGTTTACATTCACAAATATGTTGCTCCTCCATTTTAGAAAGTCTGACGTGCTTGGTGAAAAATATACTTGCCATAGCAGCTGTTTCTGAGGTTATTCCACAGTGTTCTGCTGTATCTTCACCACAACATTCTAATAGGGAACTGGGATGCTAACATTCTGCATTGTGACAGAATAAAAGCCGGGCATCTCTGGACATCATGCTGCAGGAACAGCAGCTGTGCAATTTGCATCATTTCTATGGAACTGGCTGCAAGAAAACATGAAAACGTGGACTATGATTGACAGACTGTTGTTATAGCATTTTCTTAACCTGCAGTTTCTAAACTGAGAGGAGAACTGTTACATAGAGACTTCAGGAGCCAAGCAGAGATAAGTGCAGCATTTATTTCGTGAAGTACAAGGTCATAAATAAGGAGCCCGCATGCAGCCTGTCCTCATGCATCAGACTCCCAATGAAAACTGAGCAACCAATGCGGTGCAGCAGCGCGGGACATAAAGCAGTAACTTAAAAGGAAACATAGCAACAGGAATGCATTTACTTCTGACAAGTGAGCTCACGCTGCAAAGCAGGAGCTCACTCATAACACGTTCTTAAAGGTACTGCATACACCATACATTACTGCAATGCCTTATGGTACAACACCTTCCCCATTATGAAAAAAGCTAAGCTAAATAATTAGTATGATAAAAAAATATATATAACTACAAATATCCAAAATAAGCATAACAACACAATATTTACATCTCTACATCTGTTATTTTTTCTGTAAGACATAGTGATCCTTACATTTAGAAGGCATAGTAGTATTGTGTACAGCTCTGGTGTTATGGGACGTAATGCAATCATTAGATTGTTCAGGAACAATGTCTGTACCATGTTGCCTTTGTGTAAGTAACAAATTATTTGCATTATCTATCTGAGATGAGCCTTGACTGTCAGTTGAATGCTTTTGAGTTGTTTCCCATCAAGTGCTTTCAAGAGAGGAATTGTTGCCATCATAGCCTCGCACAGTTTGAATTTTGGCTGCCTGCGCCTGGGTAATCGTGACCAGATCTCTCTTACTCCACCAGCCTTTGTCCTTTATAAGTACTGAGCCTTTGGACACTCTTTCAACAAAAACTGGTTTTAAAAATTTCAATAAACCCTTCTTGACCGAAGTGCGATTACTGATTAAAACCCAATCCTCTGCTCTCAATCAAAATTCTTTGACATGGTGTGTTTTGTCAAAATGTTCTTTAACCTGATTTTACATTGCTTCAACTTTGGATGCAATAGTCTGCACAACAGGTGTGCTCTTTTTACTTACCTCTCTCACCCAGACAAGACAAACTGAAGCACTTGGAAATCTTTTGCATGACATCATAAATGGGGACATACATGTTGTAAAGTGTGGAGTTACTATATATTACCAAACTTTCTCCCTGAGAAGTTTCAATCTCAAAACCCATGGCCAAGGATGTGTGCACACCCTCTTTTAAGAATGTTTTCACGCGTTCAGCCATACCATTGGCAGAAGGTGAGTAAAGAGCAACTCTGAGATGAGTAATGTGAAAACCCTCAATTAAACCCTTCATGTGCACTGATGTGAAGTAGGTGCTGTTGTCTCTCACAATTATTTTTGGTGCTCCTTCTACATCAAAAATAATTTTTACAAATCTGAATATAGCATCAGCATTGGGAACAGAGAGAAAACCAAAATCCACCAATTTGGAAAAATAATCAATCAAAACCATCATGTATCCTTTGTTAATAGGCAACAACTCAAATGGACGCGTAAAATCAAGTGCACTTTTTGCCAAGCTTCCCCCGGTTGAGGGACCAAATGAATAGGTAACTCATGTGCCTCGCAGTGCTTATCAGCTACCAAGCAGGTGGTGCAATTATCAATAAACTTAGAAACTTGAGCTTCCAATGAAGGCCACCAGTAAGATTGTATTATATGTTTGCATGTGCTGCGGACCCCTAAATGGCCCTTGTGTACCTCCTTAATAATATAATCACTGATAGTCACAGGAAGCACACACACATCATTATGTACTATCACCCCTTCAACAACTGATAGGTCCTCTGAAATCTGTACAAAAGGTCTCAAAGAGGTCTCGACATTTCTTTCCTTGGGCTAAACTTCTTTCATGTATTTCAAAACAGATTGCAACGTGGCACCCTGTTTGGAAGCTTCTAACCACTGTTTATGTGTGATCACCTCTCCGTTCCGCAGTACATCCTTCACAAAAGCAATGGCATTCTCATTATCTTGAAGTGTGTTGGATTCTTCACCTCTAATGTGTAACCTTGAGAGACAGTTCGCTCCTACGTTTTTCCCAGCAGGCATGTATTTCACAGTACAATTAAATTCTTGCAGCTTTGATAACAATCTGACCAATCGTGATGATGCTTTCCCCACACCATTGCCACTCAACAGGGGAAGCAATGAGTTGTGGTCTGTGAATAGATCAAAATGGGAACCTCAAATGAAAGTCTTGAACCTATCCGGACACCAACAGCATGCCAATGCCTCTCGCTCAATGGTTCTGTAATTGACATCCGCACTAATGAGAGAGTGAGAGGCACAGGCAGTGGTGTTTTCTTTGCCCTGACATAACTGTGAAAACATGGCCCTCAATCCAACTTAATTGGCATCGACATAAAACTGGGGCTGAAATAATGAAATGTTTCACTTTCTAAAAAGTTTCTTGCACATCATCAGACCATGTATACTGCACTCCTTTCTTGAGTAAATTCCTCAAGGGCTGCACAATAAAAGTATAACCTTGCACAAACCTTCGATAGTACTAGCTTAGCCCAAGAAAGGAGCGAAGTGCATCTTTGTCAGTAGTTGGATGTGCATCTTCAGTGGCTTTAATCTATGAACATTTTGGAGAAATACCATTGGGAGTGATTGAGTGTCCTAAGTAGTCAATGTTTTCTGCTAACAATTTTCATTTATCAGCACGAAGAGTGATACCAAACTCTTTAAATTTAGTGAAAACTGTTTCAAAAGTATGATTATGTTCAGGTAAAGATTTTTAAAAAATCAGCACATCATGTAGAAATACTTGTACCCCACTCACACGCTCCAATATGTTATCCATGAGGCGCTAAAAAACACTAACTGTTGAAGCCAATCCAAAAGGGAGTCTGCAAAACTTAAATGCCCGAAAGGAGTTACACAGGTCATTCATTCTTGGCACCTTTCCTCTAATGGGATCTGGTGGTAAGCTGATTTGAGATCCAAAAGTGTGAAGAATTTAGAGTCTCCAATGTTTGCAAGTAAGTATTGAACCTTGGGCAGAGGATGGCATTTAACCACAATGTTCCTGTTGAGACTGTGCAGATCAGCACACAAGCAAATCTCACCATCCTTTATGAGCACAATTACAATAGGACATACCCATTCAGGGGAGTCAGTGGGTTTGATAATGCCATCTACAACTAACCTCTCTAATAGCTTTTTCAATTCAGCTCTAACACTTAAGGGAACAGGTCTGGCTTTGTGGGCAATAGGTAAACCATGCCTCTTCAACTTAATTGTGTGCACATATTTCTGAATGAGCCCAATCTTACTAGAACAAAAATCAGGAAATCTTTTAACAATATCTTCAGTGGGATTAAAATCATCAGTAGTGAGTAAAGATGCATTTGCTACCCTGACTGGTGGATCAGCACCAGGCACAAGCATAAGACCAAGTTTTGCTGGGTCCTGCCAGACAACTATACATCTTCCCTTGACTGCAACATAGATTTTAGTTGACATTAACCTGCCAAGACAAGTCACAGTGTCTATGAAGAACCCAACCATATCGATATCCTGATCACAGTAAGCTTTAGGATGTGTGTACGCTGTGCTCAGGATAACATTAGAACTCAATAGTTGGAAAAATAAAGTATCAGATATGTTATTAATAGGCACGCCTGAGTCACACATCATGTGAGGAGTTTTTTGGGAACCTAGAGTTACCTGACATAATGGTTCCTTAATTTTGTTAGTAGACAAGGAGTCAATCTTCAGATTCAGGACCATATTTGATAGGTCCACTGGACAGTACCCTTCATTTAAGTCGACACTGTGTACTTAAACTTGGTGTTTACCAGATCTACAAACACTGTGAAAGTGATCAAATTTCTTGCACTTTATGCATCGTTTACCTACTGCTGGACATTGCATATAATTGCTTAAATGTGATTTAGATCCGCACCTACAACAAGAAGTGTTAGTATTATGTTGAACATTCTTAATGACTTTGCCCTTAATTTGTACAGTATCAACATGTTCAGAATACCCCACAGCATTAACAATTGGAGAAGATGTCTGAGTGGATTCCTGAGCCATCATGCGACTGGAGATTATCAAATGTTCAATGTTTTTGGCCATTTCAAAAACCTCTGACAATCTCTGCAACTGAGTAGCCTTTCTTGTATCCTTTTTGAAAAGCAACTATACACAAACTGATCTCGAATGTATATGTCAATTTGCGCTCCAAAATTGCATGCCATTAATGCTGATACGAATTCTTCAACAGTTTCGTCAGTTGTTTGTTTCTTCTTGAAAAAAATAAATCCCTCCAATAGAACACTATGTTCTGAGAATTTGACTCTAAGGCCTGATTTATATCTTGGCAGACAGGTTACTCCATCATCCCGTCCGCCAAAATATAAATCCCATTATATCCTATGGCATTTATATTTCAGCGGACGGAATATCCGTCACCGTTGTGAAGGAGTAACCAGTCCGGCAAGATCTAAATCAGGCCCTAAGTCTTGAAATCGCTTCGGAGTACTCATTAGAATCTCCGGATTGTCCAGATGTGGCAGCAACTGGAGAAAAATTATCAAAAACTTGCTGCCCTTCATTTCCCAAATGACTAAACAAAATAGCAGCCGCCTTTCTTTTAGGTTCAAAGCCATCTGCTCCAACTGTGAATAAATAGTTCTCAACAGATCTTAACCAAGCATTCCACTTAATGAAAGACTTGCCAGGAAGTTGAAGAAATGGTGAGATCTGAGCTAAAATGTTAGAAGCCATTGAAAACAATTGTTTAAGATGCCACCATCCAATGAAGAGTTTATACAGGTAATGGCTGTTCCACCCTCTCGGGTCTACCCAAGATCTCCCTGGCACCTTTAAAAGCTTGTGATGTATGTGCTGGCAACTCACAAAAAGTGAAAGACTGGTCTCACACACCACCTGGTGTCATGCTTCATCATTGACCAGTCCTCGCCCCCTAAAACCTTGGTTTGATAAGGGGCGGGCATACACCTGACGACAGGGATGCACTTCTAAGACTAAGTGGGGGCCCTTAAAGAGAAATTGTGAAATTAAAATACCATTATAGATAACAAATTATATTTTAATTTGGATGGTATCTATATGGTCTTTAAAATCAAAGGTGCGGTGTATATGAGGGAATAATTATCCTCCCACCGCCGTGAGTAAAGTCGACATGTTTCTGCCTACCGGCCCAGTCGGGTCCATGGGTTTCATCAGGACTTACAAAAACTACTAAAGGCTCCACCCTTACCAAATCTATGGGAAAGGGAATCCACTGGGTGGGGTAAAAAAGGTTTTTTGTCACCCTCAACCTTCAGGAGATAAAAATTCCAAACCTGTAAAGTGAAAGGAAAAAAGAAAAGAAAACTTTGTGTAGTATAATACGACAAAAATGGTCATACACAATTCGAACAGCCAACTACACGTACATTCTACGGTGAGTGGCTATAATGTGCTATTAATGTGTCAGGCATCAGTGCACAACACTCGTTAAAATCTATGGGAATTTTGTCCCGTAATTCAGATAAGACAAGGATCTGTCAGAAGGGCGCACAGGTCCCCATGGTAACGCCCCAGGTCGTTCTTTCTTGGACACACACACTCTCTTACTGTAACTGGTAGTTCACTGCTCCAGTCTTTCACTTTTTGTGAGTTGCCAGCACATACATCACAAATTTAGAGACATCTAGGTCAGTACACTAGGAGCGGCTCATTGTGTTTAAATGATTTATGTTGGAGGCTGCCTTCTCCTAGTACCCCGTGCCTCTTGTTCCCTCCCCGGAGTCTTCCTCTGGGATACATGTGGTTAGACACCTTTAAAAGCTTGCCTCAACGCTGCCGCCAGACTTCTTACAAGTTCAAGAAAATTCGACCATATCTCTCCACACTTGAAAGCTTTGAACTGGCTTCCCCTGGAGGCTAGAATACAACTTAAACTGGCCTGCATCACACATAAGGCTTTATACTCAAACTCCCCGGCTTATCTTGCACAGAAACTTGTGGTATCCGGCAGAATCAGAAACTCCCGGTCCGCCAAAGACCTCTTACTCCAACCTGCACGTTTCCGAAAAAAAAAAACTTCCAATCGGGCTTTCTCTGGGGCTGCTCCAAGAATATGGAACTCTCTCCCGCCCGCCATCAGAAGAATCCCTTCTCTTGCACGTTTCAAAAAGGAGGCCAAAACTTTCCTTATGGGTAAATTCCTCTCCTAAATGTTGCCTCCTACCAACACAGAGACCCTGACCAACTACCGACCAGCGCCACCCATCTGAGTATCGAGCTACCTCACCAAGAATCCTGGGGCCTTATCTCGAGTAATCATAAATGTAATCTGTACATACATGTCCTCTATCCCCTATGTACCCTGCACCCCCACCCCCTCTTTATCCTTTGTATTGGTGTTTCCATGCCCATTGTACACTTCTATGATCCATGTAAAGCGCTCTGATACCCTAACGGGTCAAGTTCGCGCTCTATAAAACAAAATAAATAAAAAATAAAAATAAATGAAACAGTTCTGAGAAGTCAATAAGTATTTCAAAGTTCACTTGAGCCAATTCAAACAAAATCTCTGCAGTTTTAAAGAAACCATGCTGTAAACTGGAAATATCCAAAGCAATCTAGCACTGGCATTGAAATATGAGGGTATAGGCACAACGTCGATAATTAAAGTAGGAGCAGATCAGAAATGTAAAGCTAGTGCCAGGAGGACATATGTGCATAGGACAGATAAGTATTTACTTGTAGGACAGGCATGTAAACTGAAGAAATTATATCAAGCCCATACATAATCATGCAGGCTCGGTGGCTCACCCGTGGTGAAGAAGAAGTGGAGCACACGGAGCCGAAATGAGGAAGAGGGCGGAGCTGCACTAGAAATAGCCCAAAAGTAGCCTTGGGCTGTGTGGGCTCCAGGAAGTAGATGAGAAGCACTCATTAGGTAACGGCTTCGACAAGTGAAATTATACCCATGATAGCGTGGGTTATCCAGAGTATGCTGCAGACTCAAAATTCTCAAAAGTCTCAAATTTCTTCATAAATCGTCGCCAAATGTTACATAGAGACTTTGGGAGCCAAGCGGAGATAAATACAGTATTTATTTCATGAAGTACAAGGTAATACATAAGGAGCCCACATGTAGCCTGTCCTCATGCATCAAACGTCCAACGAAGACTGAGCAACCTATATAGGACAGCAGTGCGGACCATAAAGCAGTAACT
This sequence comes from Calotriton arnoldi, assembly GCA_963921515.1. Classification (NCBI taxonomy): domain Eukaryota; kingdom Metazoa; phylum Chordata; class Amphibia; order Caudata; family Salamandridae; genus Calotriton; species Calotriton arnoldi. The sequence goes on from CAWUFW010004239.1 coordinate 1,429,373, forward strand.
TAAAAGGAAACATAGCAACCCGAATGCATTTTTTGACACGTGAGCTCGCTCCGCAAAGCAGGAGCTTGCTCACTCATAATAGGTTCTTAAAGGTTCCTGTCATTTTAAAACATCATACGGCATTAAATGGCAAATAAGAACTCTCCCCATTTTTGTCCAATATCCTGTTTCCATGTTTCCCTAGTCTATTCATCCCTTCACAAAACTTTCCAAAAAAACATGTTCTTCCATATCAGCTCCGAACTGGTCATTTTCAGGATGATCTGTCAAGTAGGGGCCGAGAAAAAAAAAGTGGTCCCGAAATACATTTTCCTCATTCATTTTTCTACAGGAAAATTCGACACAGCTACACCCCAAAAGGCGGATGATTTACACGACATTTGGAAGAAAGCTAGATTTTGGTCTAAAAAGCATGGGAAAGCATGCTTTTAGTGATTGGGCATAAATCAGTTTATTATTTTTCGTGAAATTAGGGCTTAAAAACGTTGTATATTTCATGCCACTGAGGATCCACAGAGCCAAAAGATCTTGAGATGAGATCTGATTGGCTGCCACCATATCAACAACAATGTGGCGACAGTCTTCTTAAGCTGTGGGACTCAGTCCCTTGTCCTGAAACAAAGCAAAAAAACATATATGGGGCAGGGAAGGATACCTTGCCCCCAGGGCTGCTGGAGTGGGGGGACCCAGAGGGCCCTCCCATGGGCCTAAAACAATAAAAAAAAAAAAGATTTTAGATTCACAAATCTGCAGTAATATAAAAAATTAATAAAAAAAGTGTGGGCTTCTGCTCTATGAGAACAACAACCCCCGGGGTGGGCCGAGGCATGGGGGCAGCACATATTCAATATTAATGGGAAGGGGGTATGTTGCCCCCCTCCCCGAACTTTTAATAGGCACCTGGTAGCTCATTCCTGGGGCCCTATTGACATTTAAGAGGAGGGGGCTTGAGGCCCCCATCCCCAAGCCTTAAGCAGGCCCTTGGGACCCCATCTCCCATGGCTGCATTGACTTCTAAAGGAAGAGGGGCATGCAGCCTCCCCTCCCTGAGCATTGAAGAGGTGCCAGGGACCCCATCCCCCAGGGTCGGTAAGTTACAAAAGGGGAAGGAGCGTGCGTAGGCGTACCCTGACCGCACTCTCTCAGGCAGAAAACTGAACTGTGCTTCCGCCTGGCCACAGGGGCCATGGGCCACACTCCACAACCCCCAAATCAAAACAATGCTGTAAGTTACCCCAGGTGGGCACCGAGGCACCCCAGCTGGATAATAAAAAAAATGTACAAAAAACGCATTGCTGGCTCTTGTGCGGTCCACGGCAGCAGCCCCACATCAACATTAAAAAAAACAGTAAGTCTCCTGGTTCATTAAATCCATGACCCCATGAGAGTTAGCCATATTTTTTAAGCACTCCTAGCTGGAGCTCTATGCTCTTCAGCTGGAGAGCAGAGCCATTTGGTGGTTGGTTCTATAGCTGCGCTTTGTAGTTTGAAAATTGTTTTTTTTTTTTAAAGTCTCAAAGACATTTTTTCTAATAAATCTTTATAAAAAACTTTTATGACAATCATTTTTTATTAAACTTTGCACTGTGTGAATTAATGGAATAGGCCCACTTTTTACATTTTGGTATTGTGACCCATTGACAAAGTCAGTAGGTGTGCTTTACTTAAAATGATACCCTTTATATTGTAACATCACATAGCTGTGCGGACCCACAGGTGTTTGAGCCTGTTGAAGAACCAGGCCCTGTGCCCCAACCTCCTACCAGCCTCAACCCCCCCACCAGAGATTAGGCGCTGCGGCCAACCCCACGCCCGCACGTGGTGTGAGTTTGGCTACCTACGGGGGTGGAATCAAGGCCTGGCTGCAAGCCAGGCCTTGCAGCCAACCCCTCATCGAGCACAGCCTGAGGCTGTGCGCAGCATGGGGTTTGATGGCTGTGGGGTAATGGACGCAGAGCCTGGCGGCAGGCGTGGGTTTGGCATTACCTATGGAAATAAAATATTACTTTATGTAAAAAAAAAACTAGAAATTCACTGAAAGAACAAATGTTAAAGTGACATTAAAGTTAGGTATGGTAATAATATCTTACTTTGCCTTAAAAAAAACTTTAGAAATTCACACAAAATATCAGTTAAAACATACTGTTTTAAACAACCAAGACTACTGCAATATACCAGTTATAGTTATCTCAAGTAACTATAACTCGTGCCCTAAAGTAACTATAATTCGCACCCTTGTCATGTGTTGCTAGTTACTTCACATATTACATAACTCATGTGTTTTGATTGGCTGAGAAGGCTTTTTTGGAGCCAGCAATCTGATCGGTTGGCAGCAACATGAGAAGAAATGTTGCGGCGGCCATTACAGGACACAGGAACTTGGTCCTTTTGCCTGAAAATATATTTTTAAAAGGACATAGGGGAGCAGGGTAGGGATACCCTCAACACCCAGGCCTTGTGAGGGGGGAGTACTAGAGGTACCCCCCACCCGGGGCCAAAATTACTTTTTAAAATCATTTTGCATTCCCCCAGTACTCCTGCTGTTGGACTGCACACATTTTTCTAAAAAAGGGGTGGGCCGCTTTTTTATTAAAATCCCCCCAGCAAGTCTGGCAGCATGTACTATGATGCATTTTAGTTTTAAATACAAAAAATTTACTTGCAAAATTAGTCACTCCAAAACCCTATGTGAGGACTTTGTGGCTGCTTCAGCAAATACTATGCTTGATTTTCAAATGTAAAATGCAAGCAAGTATTATTGTGATGTTAACAGGCACCAGGAAAGGGGTGCTTCAAGAACAACAAAGCAATTCGGGAATGGGGGTCATAGGCCGGGTAGATACAGGCTTTAAATACAGTTGCAGGCAAATGCCACAGACAGAATGCAGTCTCCAGGGAGAGCAGTAGGTCAATTGGACCGGAGGAAGCTTTGACAAAGTAAGTGTGTTGGGGGGCTCTGTTCCTTCTGGATGCAACACGCAATCTTAGGGGACTACCTACACCTTAGTAACAACATCAGGAGCATGAGATGACCTATATCGTTTTTTCCTATGTCTAGTGTGTGACTACAAGCTCCTCTACCCCTGGCATTGACCATGATGCAAGAGTTTGCATTATAATAAGTATGTCAAAGGGACCACTTTTTTTATGTTTCATGTTATACTGTCATGTGTTGTGCAAAAACAACAGTTGATGGACAGAATGCAGAACAATGTCATACATTCACCCCAGTACAGAGATCTGGGCCTAAATCCATCGTTTTTTGCTCACCATGCCATTCCAGTTTGAACCCAGCCATATGCAAATCAGTCTTGACCCTGTGCCTCATGGGAACAGTCCAGCCCGAACTGCCAAGCCAGGTCCTCCCTGGACTGGAAACAAGCATCCTAGGACCGGTTTCGGGGTTTCACCCCTCTTCAGCCAGGATAGCTTGATTCCAGTGGCATGGAGAGCACGGGACCCACGTCTGGGCATACCCGTCCCACTCGGGGTGACAAATGCAAAAACAACAGTTGATGGACAGAATGCAGAACAATGTCATACATTCACCCCAGTACAGAGATCTGGGCCTAAATCCATCGTTTTTTTGCTCACCATGCCATTCCAGTTTGAACCCAGCCATATGCAAATCAGTCTTGACCCTGTGCCTCATGGGAACAGTCCAGCCCGAACTGCCAAGCCAGGTCCTCCCTGGACTGGAAACAAGCATCCTAGGACCGGTTTCGGGGTTTCACTCCTCTTCAGCCAGGATAGCTTGATTCCAGTGGCATGGAGAGCCGTGGGTCCCTTGCTCACTTTGCCACTGGATTCAAGATAGCCTGGCTGATGACGGCTGTAAGCCAGAAACCGGTCCCAGGATGCTTGTTTCCGGTCCAGGGAAGACATGGCTTGGCAGTTCGGGCTGGACTGTTCCCATGAGGCACAGGGTCAGACTGATTTGCATATGGCCATGTCTGAACTGGGGTGGCGGAGTGAGCTAAAGAATGATGATGGATTAAACCCAGATCAGTTGACTGGGGGTGAGTGCTTGCAATGTTCAACACTCCGTCCATCATCCCCTTTGGTTTTGCTATGTTCGCCCTAAGTTGGCAGGGTATGCCCAGACGTGGGTCCCTTGCTCACCTTGCCACTTGATTCAAGATAGCCTGGCTGATGACGGCTGTAAGCCAGAAACCGGTCCCAGGATGCTTGTTTCCGGTCCAGGGAAGTCATGGCTTGGCAGTTCGGGCTGGACTGTTCCCATGAGGCACAGGGTCAGACTGATTTGCATATGGCCATGTCTGAACTGGGGTGGCGGAGTGAGCTAAAGAATGATGATGGATTAAACCCAGATCAGTTGACTGGGGGTGAGTGCTTGCAATGTTCAACACTCCGTCCATCATCCCCTTTGGTTTTGCTATGTTCGCCCTAAGTTGGCAGGGTATGCCCAGACGTGGGTCCTTTGCTCACTTTGCCACTGGATTCAAGATAGCCTGGCTGATGACGGCTGTAAGCCAGAAACTGGTCCCAGGATGCTTGTTTCCGGTCCAGGGAAGACATGGCTTGGCAGTTCGGGCTGGACTGTTCCCATGAGGCAAGGGTCAGACTGATTTGCATATGGCCATGTCTGAACTGGGGTGGCGGAGTGAGCTAAAGAATGATGATGGATTAAACCCAGATCAGTTGACTGGGGGTGAGTGCTTGCAATGTTCAACACTCCGTCCATCATCCCCTTTGGTTTTGCTATGTTCGCCCTAAGTTGGCAGGGTATGCCCAGACGTGGGTCCCTTGCTCACTTTGCCACTGGATTCAAGATAGCCTGGCTGATGACGGCTGTAAGCCAGAAACCGGTCCCAGGATGCTTGTTTCCGGTCCAGGGAAGACATGGCTTGGCAGTTCGGGCTGGACTGTTCCCATGAGGCACAGGGTCAGACTGATTTGCATATGGCCATGTCTGAACTGGGGTGGCGGAGTGAGCTATAGAATGATGATGGATTAAACCCAGATCAGTTGACTGGGGGTGAGTGCTTGCAATGTTCAACACTCCGTCCATCATCCCCTTTGGTTTTGCTATGTTCGCCCTAAGTTGGCAGGGTATGCCCAGACGTGGGTCCCTTGCTCACTTTGCCACTGGATTCAAGATAGCCTGGCTGATGACGGCTGTAAGCCAGAAACCGGTCCCAGGATGCTTGTTTCCGGTCCAGGGAAGACATGGCTTGGCAGTTCGGGCTGGACTGTTCCCATGAGGCACAGGGTCAGACTGATTTGCTTATGGCCATGTCTGAACTGGGGTGGCGGAGTGAGCTAAAGAATGATGATGGATTAAACCCAGATCAGTTGACTGGGGGTGAGTGCTTGCAATGTTCAACACTCCGTCCATCATCCCCTTTGGTTTTGCTATGTTCGCCCTAAGTTGGCAGGGTATGCCCAGACGTGGGTCCCTTGCTCACTTTGCCACTGGATTCAAGATAGCCTGGCTGATGACGGCTGTAAGCCAGAAACCGGTCCCAGGATGCTTGTTTCCGGTCCAGGGAAGACATGGCTTGGCAGTTCGGGCTGGACTGTTCCCATGAGGCACAGGGTCAGACTGATTTGCATATGGCCATGTCTGAACTGTGGTGGCGGAGTGAGCTAAAGAATGATGATGGATTAAACCCAGATCAGTTGACTGGGGGTGAGTGCTTGCAATGTTCAACACTCCGTCCATCATCCCCTTTGGTTTTGCTATACTGTCATGTGTTGTCATGTCTCACAAGTGTCAATTTTTGAATATTTTCACCCATTACAGTGTGTGGCATGTCTATGACACACTACGAGAGCACAAAAGATAGACCATATGAGCACCCACCACCTACGGGTGCGAGAGAGATATATGTATATTGATAGATTCATTTTGCATGCATTATAAAGTATATATGGCCTGCCAGCGTTGCTGTCAGGTCAGTGTTTTTAATGTCTCTCCTTTCTAATTACAGAACCATACGGATTAAATACAAGTATTGTATGTATACAGTGCATGCCTAATTAATGTGCACCACTGACATCCTTTATTTAGCATTTATCAGGAGTGGTACACACGGGGCTGGCCCCGTGGAGTCCTGATGAAGAGCTAATAGGGGAACAGCTCGAAACATGTTGACACAAACACATTACTGAGACAGCCAGACTCATTACAGTCGGGTTCTCTCTCAGTAATAACCCCTGATTTTTAACCATACCAACTAGCGGTGGGAATAAAATAGGGGCCTACTAGTTAGGTATTTTTAAATATTTTTTCCACCTACTCCACATCACTGCACCACACATAGTCTACAACTAAATGCTCCTACATATTTCGCAAGTCGCAGCACGCCTCAATCCGTAGAGGATTGAGAGGAACCCCAATGATGAACATGCCACCTAGGGGCCACCCTGGTGGGTGAGGGGTCTCTAGAAAAAAGTATTTTTCTAGACAAGTGATTACAACGAATTCTCGTTGTATCCTTTAGAACTTGCTCAAGCCTGTTGCCAACACATGCCATTATGAAGCTTCTGATGATATAGGCTCGTGGATCATATTATTAAAAAAGTCAATTATATCTATGCACCCCTGTGGCAATTCTACGTCCAATGCCAGAAGTCCGAGCCCAGAAACTGGGAATATGGCACAGGTGGATGGGCGGGTGGAGTGTAAATTGCTGGACGCCATTTCTCTTAAAGCCCTTATGCACAGTGTAAAGTCAGGTTCTCCTGATAACCAGTTGAAACCAGAACTGATGATTAAAATTGAGGAGATTCTTAACCCCATTTTTATGAGTTTGGCCAGCCTTTCTTTGTCTACCGCTGTGATGCCCACTGCGTTAAAACATGCCAAAGTTGTTCCACTTCTAAAGAAACCCATGCTTGACCCTGCCCTCTTGGATAATTATAGGGTTGTATGATGGAACCATGCATGCCTAAACCAAGTGTGGCTTAACAAAGCATCATAACCATGACTGTGTCGTTACCACACATTCCTTTAGCATGCAAGTTGTTACAATGACTTGCTTTAGGGAAGTGCTGGACTTTGGAATAGTATAAATTATTATTCCAACTCCAGTCAGTGTATCAGTAGGGAAGGTGTTGGACTTAGAATTCAACACCAGTCCAACACTGCATTCCCTAAAGCATGTTCTTGTAACAACTTGTGTGCTACAGGAATGCGTGGAAACGTCGCAGTCATGGTAGTGACTGCATTGTAAAGGCACTGCATGGTTTTCACTGCATGGTAAAGGATGTTTCCCTAATTATAGTCCTCTTTCTTTCCTTGTAAATATGGGCTGGTACACTGCACCTTCAGAGCATCACAAAAGTGTTGCTCCGGTGGCTTAAAATTGCAGCAGGGGCATTGAATATATGCCCCAACTCTTCAGTACACTTCTGAGCCTGTGGATACTCTGCCAGGAAGAAGGACTGCTGTGTTGCTGAAAAGTCAGCTAATCTGCTGGACTGCTGCTCTAGAGGAACTGCTGCACCACTGTACTGACCTGCTGCCTCTTGCCCTCTTGCCTGGGGGAGAAGAACTGGACCTGCAACTTCATCTTGAACCCAGGACCCCAGAGTAACTCAAAGGGCTAGTGTCTGAGGGCCTCCTCATCTGAGCCTCAGGGACATAAAAGGCTCCCCAACAGCTCCTGGACCCAGCTGCAGTGAGTTCCTGACCCCTAAGTGGTGCCTTTCAGGTCCCAGGTTCTTGGTGTGGCTCACAGGCTCTTTAAATCAAGATTTTGGGCTCTTCACAACCGTGAATGGGCCCTGTTCACGCCAAGGCTGCGCAGATAGCACCGAAGTAGGGAGCGAGCCTCTGCAAGCCTGTCTCTTCATACAGCAAGCATTGATCATCCGTGCAGGACCGCCAATGTGAAGCTCCAGCCCACCCATCTGCGATGCCCCGCCTGCTCTTCGCACCACGCCGACCACCACATGTTACTCTTCCTTCCTCCCTGAGGCCCTCTCCAACGCAAACGGGACCCTTGGCACAAAACTTGAGAAGGTAAATCTTCAGCGGGACTAATCCGGATCTGTTGCAAAAAGAACAGATAATGGGTGGAATGCTGAACAAATCATACATTCACCACCAGTCACAGATCTGGGTTAAATCCATAAATTTTCTGCACGCCTCGCCATTCCAGCTTAGCCCCAGCCACATGCAAATCAGCCTTGACCCTGCTCCCTATGGGAACAGTCCAGCCCGAATTGCCAGGCCAGGTCCTCCCTGGACCAGAAACAAGCATCCTGGGACCAGTTGCGGGGTATCAACCCTCATCAGCCAGGTTAGCTTCAATCTGGTGGTGTAGCGAGCACGGGACCCACATCTGGGTGTACCCTTCCCACTTAGGGCAACAAATGCAAAAAGAACAGATGATGGAAGGAATGCTGAACAAATCAATATTCATCCCCGGTCACAGATCTGGGTTAAATCCATCGTTTTTCTGCATGCCACACCATTAGAGCTTAGACCCAGCCATATGCAAATCAGTCTTGACTCTGCTCCCCATGGGAACAGTCCAGCCCGAACTGCCAGGCCAGGTCCTCCCTGGACCAGAAACAAGCATCCAGGCTAGTTGAATCTGGTGGCGTAGCGAGCATGAGACCCACAGCTGGGTCGAAACTGGGGTGGCATGGTGAGCAAAAGAACAAAACAGAGATTTCATTTCAAGACCAGAGGCTACCATTATGCATTTAATCTTTTAATGCCACTCCTGCAGCACCTTTAAAGAACTTTAGAACTACACAACAAACTAAAACCAGAATACATAGGTTATAAGAAGTCCATGCACATAACATTCCTCCTCTTTTGAATGCTGCTCCTGTGGAGATAAGTATCTATTTCTTTACTGAATGATTGTATATTTTAATTTATTATAAGTTAGTTTGGAATTATTAACTGAGTTATGTTATATCTTTTTATAAAGTTAATGTGTATAGGACTGATTATTTTAAGATATGGATAAGCTTCTAAGTTTCAGAAGCGTATTTAATTAGTTTAGGCAGTTTATTAGTAAGTAATAAGGAGGTTAGTTTAAAAAAAAGGAAGTTTTTGAGATGTACAGAGTTATTTTTGTGATATTTGAGAACTTTCAGAAGGTTTGTTATGATTTAAAAAAATTACCTCGTTATAGCTCGAGCAGAGCGTCTCGCTCCGTGAGTCTTCTAATATGGACTCATGCTTGGAATGCCTGATTATTGGCAACGCACGAGAATGTGAGGCAGAGTCTCGAGGTCCTGTGCCTGATCACGTATGTGGCACGTCTCTGTTCGCGTGCAGGAAAGGATCTGTGGGACGTCTCTGTTCGAGTGCAGGAAAGGATCTGTGTAGGCTGCCGTAGTCTCGCCTTAGTCTCGCGAGAATACAGCTGCCATTTTGGAAAGGGTAAACTTCCATAGAGATGAATAGCAATACGGCAGGGCGATTTAGCGAATGACGGTTGAACTACCAATTCAGTTGAGAAGTCATTGCAGAGATCGCCAGTTGCAGTTGCTACACTTTGTTGAGGAATATTATTGTCTAGAGTAGTTATATTAGGAATATAGGATTTTAAATTTAAAATATATAATTTGTTATTATATATATTGTAAGAATGGATGATGAACAGGGTCCAAGTGGAGAAATGTCAAGTGACAGATTAATTGAAGAAATGATTAAAGGATTAATTGAGAAGGAATTGAAGGTTCAAGTTAAAAAGACTATGGACAATATGTTGACAGAAAGGAAAAGGAAAGAAAGGGATTCTGGAAAGGAATATTTTTCAATATCTGAGGATGAGGAAATTGGTGGTAAAAGAACTAAGAAGAGGAAACATGTTGAGGAATTAAGATTAATAAAAAATAAAAAAGGTGGTTCTCACACCACGATCAAGAAAGGTGTCCAGAGCGGCATAAAAAGAAAAGGTGTCCTTGGCGGCACACAGAGGAATATTGTCCATGGTGACACAATGGAGGATGAATTCAATAATTTTGAAGTGGGATCTTTAGAGAACAGAGATCAAGATGAGTACATTTTAAAGGGCCTGAAATCAGGATCCCCTTCGGACCTGTGCGCAGCTAGACTTCTGGCTGACATGGCAGGAGACGGTTAATCCTGAAGTCAGCAGACTTATTACCATGTCCTTCTCTGAAGCTCTTGTCCCGGCCGCGTGGAAGCAGGCCAAGATCCTCCCTCTTTTGAAAAAATCCTCACTTAATCCGCTATGCCCGTCGAATTACAGACCGATCTCCCTTTTGCCCAGTATGGCCAAGGTTTGTGAGAAAGTGGTCACTAGACAGCTGACTGACTATGTTGAAAGCTCAGGCCTTCTCCACCCGGCTCAGTCTGGCTTTAGGGCCTCATTTATCACGGATCCGCGCCCTGGTGGAAATCTCCGAAGACATCAGAGACTGCCTGGATGCCAGCGGGAGGGCCGCGTTGGTGTTGCTAGACCTCTCGGCGGCATTTGACACAGTTCCCCACGCTCTGCTGCTCTCCCAACTGTCGGAGATAGGTGTATCAGGCAGCGCCTGGGTCTGGCTCCAATCCTTTTTGGAGGATCGGACACAGGAGGTATGGCTCCCACCATTTTCCTCATCACCGAAGAAAGTGACCACAGGGGTCCCACAAGGCTCTTCTCTGAGTCCTCTTCTCTTTAATATTTACGTCACCCCTCTGGTTCAGTTGGCGGAGGACTTGAGAGCGAAGATAATCGCTTATGCCGACGACACACAGCTCCTGTTCACTTGGAGGAAAAACGAAGTCTCTACTTCGGCCGCCAAACACTGCCTGTCCACAGTTTTCCGTTGGCTAGCGGGGGCCGAATTGAAATGCAATGAGGAGAAATCGGAAATTCTCTTATTCGGCAACTTTCCAGCCCGGTTTAGGTAATCTCTCTGGCCCTCCGACTCTGCATTGCCTTCCTCCTCAGGGAACCCAGTTAAGAACTTAGGGGTCTGGTTCGAGGAGAATCTTCGATTCTCAACCCAGGTCAAGAAGCTGGCAGGGACTTGCTTCGGTCTCTTAAAGTCCCTCAGGAAGTTTCTTCCTCTTCTTCCCCAGGTGGCTAAGGAGTCAGTGATTCGAGCCCTTATTCTTTCTCGGCTAGATTATGCCAACGCTTTATATGCTGGCATTCCAAGCTACCTATTAAATAAATTGCAAGTGGTGCAGAATGCGGCGGCCAGGCTGCTCGTGAACGTTTCCGCCAGATGTAGCGTGAGACAACACCTTCGCGCTTTACACTGGTTGCCCATGGCATAGAGGGTCAGATTTAAGATCCTTGTTATCGCCCACCATGCTCTTTATGCCACTGGGCCTGGCTATCTTCAGAAACGGTTTTCCTTTTACACCCCTGCAAGAGAACTGCGTTCCTCTACTCAACTCCTGGCCCAAATCCCGCGTTTCCGCTTGCAAAGGTCAGGCGGCAGCTCTCTAGCTGTGAAGACCGCTTTGGCCTGGAACGATCTGCCCTTTGTGCTTCGGGGCATTCAGGACCCGATTCTCTTTAAGAAGAGACACCTGAGAAGTGGCGATTGATGGCCTATGGAGCACGTGAGTAGGTTTATAAGAGAATGGATAAGGAAACCCTTGGAGAAGGAAGTACGTATGTTATTGAAAGCAGAATGTTCTAGACCTGTCATAGATGAGTAGGTGTGTGTGAGACACCAAATTTAGACCCGGAGATGATAAGCTTTTTGTTTAGAATGGGAAGAGACCCCAGAAAAGGTTTAGAACGCTCATTGAAGCAGTGCCAAGATAAGCTGTTAGATGTCTTGGATCCTTTGGCTAGAGCTTTCGATATGGCCGAAGAGGCTCATTTAAATGAAAATAAGATTGATTTGGAGTTACTTAGAGGTTGGAGCCAGAGGGCTATTGTTTTGCTAGGAAATGCAAATGCAGGCTTGATGGCAGAACGCAGGAAAGTGATTCTAATGAAGATTAGTCCCAAGTTGGGAGATATGTCAGAAAAAGAACCCAGTGCTGATGCCAAAGGGTTGATTTTCGGAGAAGGGCTTGTTAAAAGCATTGGAAAATATGTTTCAAAATTTACGGCTTTAGACAAGGCCCAGATGAATATGAGAAAAGGTTTTGGATCTGGAGATTTTGGAAGGGCCAGTAGACGGGGGCCTTCAACTGGCCGAGGGATTCAAAGGTCCCAAAATAATAACCAATATAGAGGATAGTCCAGAGGCTTCCAGCCAGCAAGTGGATTTTTCCCGAATAGAGGAAGAGGGATGCGTGCTGGAAGAGGTAGAGGAAGCAGGCGAGGCTTCCAGGGATCTCAATGTGAGTACGGAGAGTGTTTCTGGTTTTACCCTAGGAAAGGTAGGGGGTCGTCTGAAAGGGTTTGTGAAAGAATGGAAAAAGATTACAAGAGATCCATGGATTATAAAAACAGTGCAGGGTCTAGAAATAGACTTTATAGAGGTTCCTCTGCAGATAAAAGAACACAGGGAGTTGTATTTATCAAAGGAAAAGATGGCGATTGCAGATGCAGAAATAGAAAGTATGCTAGTGAAAGGAGCAATTGTTCAGGTAAAAGAATCTGCAAAAGGATTTGTAAGCACTTTATTTCTGGTGCAGAAAAAAGACAAAGGATGGAGACCAGTTATCAACCTAAGAGATTTGAACAGATTTGTAATTTACAGGCATTTCAAAATGGAAGGGAGTCATTGCCTGAGAGACATGTTACAAAAAGGAGACTGGTTAGTGAAACTAGATCTAAGGGATGCTTTTTTACAGTACCCATGGAAAAGAGCAGTCAGAAGTTTCTGCAATTTCGTTGGAGGGGGAAGACTTTTATCAATTCTTGAGCATGCCTTTTGGGCTGTCTTCCGCTCCTTGGTGCTTCACAAAGATTATGAGAAGTGTTATGGGATATTTAAGAGTAAGAGGTATAAGACTAATAGTTTACTTGGACGACATCTTGATAATGTCTCAGGACATGGAACAGTTGAAGAGAGATTTGCAGACAGTGAAGATTCTTCTGGAGAAAATGGGATTTTTAATTAATGTGGAGAAATCTATTTTAGATCCGAAGAGGAAGTTAGAAATTTTGGGATTTGAGATAGATACTATGCAAGTGCAGTTGCAACTTCCATTAAATAAGGTGAAGAAAATAAAAAGGGAGATTGTTCAGGTTTTGAAAAAAGAGTGTTTCACATTAAGGGATTTGCCACATATGGTAGGTTTGTTATCGTCCTCACTACAAGCAATTTTCCCAGGGCCATTACATTATCGAGCCTTGCAGAGAGTGAAAGGAGATACGCTAAGGAAAGTGTTATGGTATGTAGACAGAGTGCAACTGAACAAGGAAGCGAGAGAGGAGTTGAACTGGTGGTTACAGAATTTGGAAGCCTGGAACGGACGGGCGATTTTTGGATGTGTTCCACATTTTGTTCTGGAGACGGATGCAAGCTCAAAAGGATGGGGAGCCCAATTGGGAAAGATTCAGACTGGTGGATTATGGTCAGCAAAGGAGAGAGAAGATCATATAAATTGTTTGGAATTGAGGGCAAGTTTGTATGCAGTGAAGCGTTTCAGAGAAATGCTGATAAGAAGGAATTTGTTGATAAAAATGGACAATATATCAGCAGTGGCTTATATCAATCATTTAGAAGGGAGCAGATCTCGTCAGTTGAGCGAGTTAGCGAAAGAATTTTGGTACTTTTGTGTGGAACACAAGATTGTGGTGAAAGCAGAATACTTACCAGGGCAATTGAACACGGTGGCAGACTGGAATTCAAGGTACATAAAGGATTATAGCGATTGGAAGCTAGACCCGCAATGTTTCAGGTTGATAGAGGAAGAGTGGGGTCCATTGGAGATAGGCATTTTTGTGAGCAGGCTAACTTATCAGGTTCGACGCTATTTCAGTTGGATGCCAGATACAGAAGCATGTGCAGTGGATGCATTTCAACAGTCATGGAAAGGGATGAGAGGTATGCGTTTCCTCCTTTTGCAATGATACAGAGAGTTCTGTTAAAGGTGAGGTTGGAGAAGTGTCAGATAGTAGTGGTAACACCATTTTAGACATCCCAGGTTTGGTTCCCTTCAATTATGGAATTGACATGCGCAACCCCTTTTTTGATTCCGGCAAGAAAGGGTCTTTTAATCAATGGAGATGGAGAGGAGCATCCTTTGGTTCAGGACAGGGTATTGAACCTTCTTGTTTGGAAGGTGTCAGGAGATCTGAGTGTTTCAGAGGACTTTCGAGCAAGGCTGCCGAATTGCTCGAGGAATCTTGGGCTACAGGAACAAGGAAGAGATACAAAGGAGTTTGGAGAATTTGGAGTGGTTGGTGCATGGAAAGGAGTTTGGATCCCTTGGAGGCTCCTATAGTGGAAGTGGTGAATTTTCTTGTAGAAATGTTTGAGAAAGGTTTGAGTTACAGGACATTGAATTGTTACAGATCGGCTGTTTCGGCAGGTCAAGTTGTTGTGGATGGTAGATCTGTAGGTAGGAACCCAGTGGCATGTCGAATTTTGAAGAGTATGAGACTAAGGAGACCTCCTAGAGCTAGGTAGGAGGTGCTTTGGGATGTGAATATGTTACTGAAATTGGCCTACAAATAGATATTTGGATTTGAAAAGACTTTCGATGAAGTTGTGCACTTTGTTGTGTCTGATTTCTTGCAGGAGAGCTTCTGATGTGAAGGCTTTAGAGTTGAGTGGTAGATTTTATGCACCAGATGGAGTACATTTCGAAATTTGGATGAGAACTAAGACTATGTCTGCTCATGTGTTTTATCCGAGATATGAGGAATGTAGAAAATTATGCGTGGTTGAGTGTTTGAGAGAATACAAAAGTAGAGTAGAGGAAAACAGAAGTGATGGTGTGAATCAAGTTTTGATTTCTTATGTTAAACCTTTTAAGGCAGTAAGTAGTGCAACTATTGCAAGATGGGTAAAATGGTCTATGGAACAAGCAGGCATTGATATTAGGGAGTTTAAGGGCCAGCACATTCTATTAGAGGAGCTATGGCAAGTAAGGCATATTACTCAGGAGGTAGAATGGAGGAAATTCTGAAAGCTGCGGATTGGCGAAATGCTGGGACTTTTGTAAGACACTATTTTAGAGCGGTTAAACATGTTGGAAATGAGGTGTTGAAGGGCTTTCAACATGCATAATGGTAGCCTCCGGTCTTGAAATGAAATGGCGATTCGCCAATTAAAATGAACAGAGAATCAAGATTTCATTAAAGACACAGAGGCTAACATTATCCCTCCCTCCTCAACCGTGTTTTAAAAAAAGAAAAAAAAAGAAAGGAGAGGGGGAATTTTGGGGGAGGAGGTCGAATAAGTTTTTTGTGTATCATACATATCTTTGTGTTGATTATATTGTTGGAATTGAAATAGTTTTGAGAGTGTACAATTTTAGGATGAAATTTCGAGATAAAACTTTCTTTTTCGGTAGATTCGTCACAGTGAGAAGATTAAAGGAGAAAACTCGGAAAGAGGATTGGAATTAGGCAGACAACGTTTTTTAAGTAAAGAAAAGTTTGGCGCATTCAAAGAGGAGGAATGTTATGTGCATGGACTTCTTATAACCTGTGTATTCTGGTTCTAGTTTTTTGTGTAGTTCTAAAGTTCTTTAAAGGTGCTGCAGGAGTGGCATTAAAATATTAAATGCATAATATTGCAAGTGCAGCGCTGCCACACCACCAAGTCATATTGAGACCGCCCACCGAATCCTGACTGGAATCCAGGTCGGGTGGTCCTGTGGCAGCTGGCCTGTAGCGGTGCAGTGCTAAGGCTCATACGTGAGCCTTAGCAAGGCACCACAATGGTAACACCATTGCACATTCCTTCAGGGCATGCCCTGCAGGAACTGAGGGTGCATGCATACAGAGGGGCACTCCATGTGCCCTTTTGCATGCATCCCCTGGTGCAGTGGCAACACGGGGCCCTGTAGGGACCTTTTTTTTTCCTCACAGTCACACTTTTCATGGCGGGCTCACCACCATGAAAACTGTGGCGGTGAGGAAACTCCTAATATGCTTGGTGGTGCTGCAGCTGCACCTCCAGCATATTAGGGGCCTCAGACTGCTGCAAAACTGCCAGGGATCATAGATCCCTGGCGGCAGCAGCGGTCCCATGGCGGTCCGACCACACTACTTGTAATAGGGCGGTCGGACCACCGGTGCGGCAGGCCACCGTGAGTTTGGCAGTCTATCGGACTGCCAAACTCATTATAAGGCCCAAAATATAATCCCTCTGAAGGTGCCTGTAAAATGGAGTGGGAATAGTAAAATAATGTTCTGTAAATTAAGTACTTTATATACTTTATGAAATGTTTGTTAGCCTGCATCTATAGTATTTTTTTATTGGTATTTAAGGCTTACTAATATTTTATGTTTATATGTTTATATTTTTTTGATTATTTCTATTGTTTAGGGTTTATATTATTTTATTTAAAAAATGTATATATATATGTGTATGTACATATATATATATATATTTAGTGAAAAAACCACAGGTTTCAGGGACGTTATAGTTAGGAATTAGCATTTTAAAAACCTTAGAAATTCACTAAAAATACCACAGGTTTCAGGGTCATTATAGTTAGGCTGACATTTTACTCATTCAAAACCAGAGAAATTCGGCCGTTATAGTTAGCTGAGCTAACTATAACTTGCGCCCCCGCAATGCACTGCTGATGATGTCACATATTACATTACATTATTTATACTTTAGGATGAAGTGTAGCAGATTTTAAGGGTGTGTGACGTATATGCGTCGGGTGCGTGTCCCGTACGAGAATCCATGTCACATGGAAAGAAAGCTTTTGATTGGTTTAAAAGCTTTTCATTCTGTTAGAGGGAGGATCCAACACCTGTTTTATTCCTCTTATTTTGGGTGTGTCTTCTTGTCAGGACATCTTTTTTGTAGGCTCTTGCAATTGCTTTTTTTTTTGCTGTTTTTTGACTTCTTTATTGCTATGGCATCCAGTACTCCAGATGAAGATCTGCTGGAAGAGCCTGAAGAACTTGAGGAGCCTGTCAAAAAACGAAAAGAGAGCATAGTGTGGGCTTTTTTTCAGTGCCTGAGGGGGAGAAAAAAGTGAATGCAAGAAAATTTACATGCACTCTGTGCCAAAGAGTGCTTTCACAAGGTTCTGAAAAAAATATTTGTGTGGCACCTCGTCAAGGAAAAAGCAACTTGAAACAATCCATCCAAATCGATTGGCCAAAGAAGTGATGGTGCGTCAAAAAAGTGAGCAAGCTGCCCAGGCTGATCTTAATGAACCATTGACATCGGGTGCAGCAGTTCCACCTACACCTCAACCGCACATTTTTCCTGAGCTAGCAGATGCTAGCATAAACTTCAGGAAATGCCAAGCTAACCTGTGTGTTGGAGAGCAATGAATTCATGCAATTATTAACATCATAAAAATACACAAGTGCTAATTTTTTTTTCAGTTTGACAATCTTTCTTTCTTTGTTTTTCTGGACTAGCCATGTTGGACTCTTCAAGTTTCTTTTGTTTTAAAAAAAAGTCAAAAACACCAACAACAAAAAGAAATTGTTTGAAAATACCAAAAACTCCCAAAATAGTTTACAAAAAAAAAAAAAAGGTACTTACGGAACAACCTATACTGGTTAAAAATAGAAAAATTGTATGTAGTAAAACTGATTGCTTGGATAAATGTGTGTGTGGATGAATGTATGAATAGTGTATGGATTAGAGGATGAGTGCATGGGTAGTGCCTGAATAAATGTTTGACTGCAAGAGTACTGCCTGAGTGATTGCACGAGAGTACGGGTAGTTCCTAGATGATTGCATGAGTGCAAGTGTAATGTTTGGGTGCTTAGTTCAGTGCATGGGCAGTGCCTAAGTGAAAGAACAAGTGCAAGGGTAAAGCCTGGGTCATTGGATAAGTGTATGGGTAGTGTCTGATAGAATGGATGAGTATATGGGTAGTGCCTGAGTGAATGGTTGACTGCAAGAGTAATACCTGAGTGATTGTATGACTACATACATAGTGCCTGGGTGATTGCATGAGTGCAGGGGTACTGCCTGGGTGATTGCAGGAGTGCATGGGTAGTACCAGAGTGCATGGATGAGTGCATCAGTAGTGTATGAGTGAATGCATGAGTGCAAGAGCAATGCCTGGATAATTGGATGAGTGCATGGATAGTGCCTGAGTGAATGGTTGAGTGGTGCAAGAGTAGTGCCTAAGTGATTTCATGAGTGCATGGACAGTGCCTGAGTGATTACATAAGTGCAGGGTTACTGCCTGGGTGATTGCATGAGTGCAAGGGTACTGCCTGGTTGATTGGAAGAGTGCATGGGTAGTACCAGAGTGCTTGGATGAGTACATGGGTAGTGTGTTAGTGATTGCATGAGTGCAGGTATAGTGCCTGGATGATTGGATGAGTGTATGGGTAGTGCCTAAGTGAATGGATGAGTACAAGAGTAATGCCTGGATGATTGGATGAGTGCATGGATAGTGCCTGGGTAAATGGTTGAGTGGTGCAAGAGTAGTGCCTAAGTGATTTCATGCATGCATGGACAGTGCCTGAGTGATTCCATAAGTGCAGGGGTACTGCCTGGATGATTGGATGAGTGTATGGGTAGTGTCTGAGTGAATGGATGAGTGCAAGAGTAATGCCTGGATGATTGGATGAGTGCATGGATAGTGCCTGAGTAAATGGTTGAGTGGTGCAAGAGTAGTGCCTAAGTGATTTCATGAGTGCATGGACAGTGCCTGAGTGATTACATAAGTGCAGGGGTACTGGCTGGGGTATTTCATGAGTACAGGGGCACTGCCTGGGTGATTGGAGGAGTGCATGGGTAGTACCAGAGTACTTGCATGAGTACATGGGTAGTGTGTTAGTGAATGGATGAGTGCAAGAGTAATGCCTGGATGATTGGATGAGTGCATGGATAGTGCCTGAGTGAATGGTTGAGTGGTGCAAGAGTAGTGCCTAAGTGATTTCATGAGTGCATGGACAGTGCCTGAGTGATTACATAAGTGCAGGGTACTGCCTGAGTAATTGCATGAGTGCAGGGGTACTGCCTGGGTGATTGGAGGAGTGCATGGGTAGTACCAGAGTGCTTGCATGAGTACATGGGTAGTGTGATAGTGATTGCATGAGTGCAGGGACAGTGCCTGGATGATTGGATGAGTGTATACTTAGTGCCTGAGTGAATGGATGAGTGCAAGAGTAATGCCTGGATGATCGGAGGAATGCATGGATAGGGCCTGAGTGAATGGATGAGTGGTGCAAGAGTAGTACCTAAGGGATTTCATGAGTGCATGGGCAGTGCCTGAGTGATTACATAAGTGCAGGGGTACTGCTTGGTGATTGCATGAGTGCAGGGGTACTGCCTGGGTGATTGGAGGAGTGCATGGGTAGTACCAGAGTGCTTGTATGAGTACATGGGGAGTGTGTTAGTGGTTGCATGAGTGTAGGGATAGTGCATGGATGATTGGATGAGTGTATGGGTAGTGCCTGAGTGAATGGATGAGTGCAAGAGTAATACCTGTATGATTGAATGAGTGCATGGATAGTGCCTGAGTGAATGGTTGAGTGGTTCAAGAGTAGTGCCTAAGTGATTTCAAGAGTGCATGGACAGTGCCTGAGTGATTACATAAGTGCAGGGTACTGCCTGGGTGATTGCATGAGTGCACGGGTAATGCCTGGGTGATTGGAGGAGTGCATGGGTAGTACTAGAGTGCTTAGATGAGAACATGGGTAGTGTGTTAGTGATTGCATGAGAGCAGGGATGGTGCGTGATGATTGGATGAGTGTATGGGTAGTGCCTGAGTGAATGGATAAGTGCAAGAGTAATGCTTGGATAATTGGATGAGTGCATGGATAGCGCCCGAGTGAATGGTTGAGTGGTGCAAGAGTAATGCCTAAGTCATTTCATGAGTGCATGGGCAGTGCCTGAGTGATTACATAAGTGCAGGGGTACTGCCTGGGTGATTGCATGAGTGTATGGGTAGTAAAAGAGTCCAATGGATGAGTGCATGGGTATTGTTGAAGGAAATGGATGAGTGTATGAGTAGTGCGTTGGTGATTGCATAAGTGCAGCAGTGGTGTCTGGGTGATTGTATGAGTGCATGGGTTTTGCCTCTGTGAAAGAAAAAATGCAAAGATAATACTTGGGTTATCCTATTAGTGCAAAAGTTGTGCTACAGAGATTAGATGACAGCATGGATAGTGTTTGTGTGAAAGGATGACTACCTGGCTGATGATATCAGCAACACTCTTTTCAAACTTCACCATTACCTACTGTAAACAAGAAGAAGAAAAACTGTATGTAATGTGATGTATTACAGAAATTATAATATTATATTTTTAAGAACACAACATAATTTTAGAATTACATAACATTTTCGGTTTCCCTTTTTTGCTGTTCTCAGATTCTACTGAGCTTTACCATACACAGTGATTTCAACGTAGTATCATCATTGAACAGGGGGGGAAAAGAATCAACGAGATTGTAAAAAAACCTGCGCAGAGCATTATTGTCAATATGTGTACCTAAGTGTTTACCTATCTATAGTTTCTTAATTACGTCCTTCTTGTACATTAAGTCTATTACTTCTCTCAACTACATTTGCTGAAATGTACACTCTCATTTACATCTGGTACAATATAGACAACAAATATATAAACTATTTGCTTTTAAACACAATTTTCCAAATGCAATATCAATTAGGACTAATAATAATCTAAACACTAATTATAAATTGTAATTGTTTCAATGCTGTCTACTTTCTGTTCACATCTTCCCAATAGGCTGAATAATGTATTCAAAACTTTCACCTCGAAAATATCCAATATAAATTTGTTAATTTGTGTTCACATCATAGGCCGAATGATGTATTCAAAACTTTGGCTTCAAAAATATCAAATATGAATTTGGTAATTCGTAAGGCAACCTAGATTTGAATTCCAAGTGGGCATCATTGCAATGTGTCCATCCTTTATTACACTTTAAATACACAGTATAGTGTCCAGATGTTGTAGTAGGTCCATCATGGAAAATAATAGCCACTGCTATGAAAGTTCTTCCTGAAATAGATATTTGACTTGCAACACAATTTTTAATTTTCGTTTCCAATTTTCTTCCATTTTCTCTACAACGTTGAAACATTAAAATGAGATATTTTCAAAATCTTTCTGTACGTAATGTAGACAACATCTCTTATCTACAATGTAAACATTTCATGTCCTGATTGGCTGTTTTAATCAATTTGTTAAAAGGTACTGATTTGCAGTCTGGTATCGTCAAGTATATGAATCGTTCTGTTTGTATTTCAGTGATCGTAGTAAATGAACACTCTTCACATTTATGATGCCATCTGTAACTTAGTCCAAAGACGTTTTCAATCTGTATTCCTTCATGTTCTAACACTCCAAGCATAAGCATTAAAAATGATTGTGCATCTTGTTGCACATTAAGAGTAAATGTCACTGAACCACTACATATATCCAAAAGATGCCGAACGCCAGAAGCAGAATGGATTTTACTTCTGTCACTTACCAACTGTTGAAATGCATGATGTAATAAAGAACAAAATATTTTTTCATGATTTCCAATGATTTCACAATGAAGCTCTTCTAGATAAAACACAATATTCAGAATCACATTAGCATAGCAGTTGATATCTGAACTATTTTCCAACTGGTATCCTACAATCTCATCAACAGTTTCCATTTTCTTTTTCTTTACGCTGTCAAGTTTCTCTTCATTTCTTTTCTTTATTTCAACCTCAATTCCATCTTTGACATATTTCCATTTTGGACAGACTATACATTTCTCATATATGGGATATTCACCTAAATGAGGAGCATAAAGTCTTCTTGAACGATTATACTGTCTTACACAATTTGCATCAGCACTAACCTTTTTCTCATCGAAATCTATCAAATACAAACCGCATAATGTTCTTACTCGAGATAATGCAACATATACCATTCCCTCTGTGGACACTGTACTTCCGATATTTACAAAAGCACTGTCTATACTTAAACCTTGAGATTTATGAATAGTTACTGCATATGCTAAAGACAGAGGAAACTGTTTTCTACGAACATACAAGTCTTTTACAAGCAAAAAACTTACAACACAACGCCCAATCTGTTTTACCTCTTTAATCGGATCAAATTTTATCTTAAAAAAATCTATTCCATCTCTGTTCTGAAAATTAACAAAATCAACAACTTTTCCCATTGCTCCATTTACTAAACCTTCTTCTACATTCAAATTACGCTGTAAAATTACCCAACAATTTATACATACATGTAAAGTCTTTTCTAAGTCTGCCGTTTTAGATACAGACTTTTCCAAAGAATCCAATTTAGACTGTAGTTTTTCTGTGAGAAGAATAGTCACTCCTTGGTGTTCAATTTTATCAATAGCTTCAATTCCCACTATTTGTTGTTTTTACAGTTTTAAAACTTCTTGATTAAATGTAGAACACACTTGCAGTGTAGGCATTAGGCAAACTATAGACTTCTTTTCTTCAAGCTTATTATACATTATTTCAGCGGCTGTGTTTCCAGTTGTAAACAAGTTCCTTAGTAGCCGACTTTCTAAAGCTTGTTTACCATGTTTTGTCAACACACCAATTCTTATATCTTGAAGAATATTTCCATAATGTTCATCACTTGCTTGTCGCTTATTCTTAATAAGTTCTTTATATTCAAAATGTGACCAAATGTTTATATTTCCAATACTTCCCAAAGATTTTTTAGTGTCTTCATGGACAAGTGTTTTAAAAACAGGTTGTCCTTTTACAGGAGTAAGTTGTAGTAGATCTCCGAATACAATTACATGTTTTCCTCCAAACAGAACATCGTAATCTGTTTTTAAAATCTGTTGCATTCTCAAGTGTACAAAGGCAAGCATTAGGTTCGAGGCCATGCTCACCTCATCAAGGATTAGAAGTTTCAATTTTCTTCAGTACTCTTGACACTTCATAACAAGCTTCTCCAGAGAGCTTCTGATATTCCAATGTATTATCATGTTCAACTGGTAGCATAAGTAATCTATGTAAAGTAATCCCTTTAATGTTGTGTGCTGCTAATCCAGTTGGAGCTGTTACAACACAAGATAAATGTGATTCTATAGTTTTGTGTAGATAACTGGTCAAAACTTTAATTAAGAAACTTTTTTCTGTTCCAGCTTGACCACTGATGTACATTAGAATAGGTTTAAATGATGAACATTGGCATTCTTTTTTCATGCAGCAAACCATGTTGTATCTGCTGTGTCACTTGTTGATATATTTCTTTTTGTTCGATGTTTAGTTGTTCTTCTAACTTTTCCAACTGGATAATATCCTGTTGCGCTTGTTGCATTGCAGTTTCTACTTCATTCATGGCTATTGCTGCTTAATTTTTGACAATTGGTTGTCCTAGTGGATCTTGACTTAGTGCAGCCGAACCTTGACTATCTTGAGAACTGTCTCTAGCTATTTTACCTGCAATAGTAGTTTCTTGTTCAATCTCATCATTTAACATTTGTAGATAGGTTGGGCAAATTGTGCATTGAATGCTATATTTACATGCATTAAAAGAATCTTCATAGTAGTCGAAATCTGCAGGTAATTTCGTTTCACTACGCCAAGGCTTGTACAGTTGTAGAAGTGCTAAATAGAAAAATTCCCTCTTATCTGGACTTTTGCAACTCAGTTTTCTGTGGTTAATAAGATTTCCTTTGGCATGATTAACCAAACATCCATCTCATCCAATTACTGCACATTTTTCTTCATTTATATTTTCTGTAACATTTCTTTTAAAGCTGTAATGTTGACGTATTTCATAGGTTTTCCAGATGTGGACTCCTTTTGGGATAGTATGTATCCAACATATTCGTTTTAACAATATCTGTACTTTCTGTTCATTCAATGCTAAGTATTCGATTTCTTGTAATGTTTTCAATACTCTATTTTGTTTGCAGGCAAGACCTAAACTCACCCAAATGATTCCTCTTGATTTTGAATATAAACTCAACCAATCCGAATATTCAAAGGATCCAATCTCTCGGTGGGAAAGCATTTTCAATCTAAAGCTGTACAATTTCTTGCTAAGACTCATTTCCTGTGAAATTTCTTCCCACATTTCTTTTATCTCTGTCTTTTCAGATTTGGTTATATATCATGTAACATAGCGAGCAACAGCAATTGAATTATCTGCAACATATTGAATATCCATGTTTGCATTCCACATTGTCAAAATCACTGGATTGTAGTCATTAATATACTTTGAATCTTCGGTTCTTTTTAAGTTGTATGTATTCTTCGGAGATGTTCGAGTTATTGTATGCCTTACTGCTGACATAAAACTATTTACTCTTTCTTTTTAAATTATTGGACGTGGGAATCGAAAACAACACTTTGTATAAAATTCTCCCTTAGACTTGTATTTTCGTCGACAGTATTTTCTACATCGATGACTTTGAAACTGTAAAACTTGTTGTCTCAAGCTGTGTTCTCCTCCTTCTTTTGGAATGGCACAGATAACATACTGTTCGATGAAAGACAGAAAACTCTTTCATCAGTATCAGTTCCAAATTTCGGAGCATTCTTGATCCATATTAGCATGTGTATATGAGGAGCACCTCTGGCTTGGGACTCTTTTCGCCAAAAGAAATCAGTAACTTCTCCAAGAGGGGGAATATTTTTATTGCAGATAAATGACATCATACTTTGAAACCTATGCTTAAAATACCTGCACACATTTACAGGATCCAAGGAACAGAGTTCTCCAGGTGTCTTCAATTCAATATTTTTAACATTTGAATTTGCTTCTTGTAGAAATTCAAGTAAATCGTCCCATGCATATTCAGCACAGATAAGTGTCACAAACTATGTAGGAGTACCTAAGTTTCTTAACATACATTTAAGTTCTCCATGACGACGATACCAATACTCATTGGTACCACATTGACAAGCCATCAAATTAATTAACTGAGATTCTAATTGTACATCTCTTTGCTGAACTTTGTCCAAGAATTCTTTTGCAGAAACATGTTGAAGATGAACTCCTGTTTTTAATATGTGGTTCACTGCATATGAAAGTGCAGACAAATCACTTTCAAACAGAAGATGAAATATATATGGAATACACTGTCAAAATCTCGGATCTTCTGAGTACAATCTTGTCGAGTGGTATTCTGAAGCTAGAATTCATACTGCTCGTTCATCATATCGTCCACCTTCTCCAGTGGGGAACAGCTGTGAAAAACAACGTGCTTCTAAACTTTTTTCCCATATACTCATGGGAGTTCCCTTTGCTTTCTTCATTTGAAATAATTCAATACTGTTTCCTATCACTTCTTTTGAATGTATAGGATGAATACTGTAATGTTATTAAATCTCTTCACTCCTGACTTGTCCACTTTTTCTATTTGGCCACTTGAAATTTCTGTTTCATCTTCTAAACATATTTCCTGTTCATCCACATTTACATTCTTATAATAAATATTATTCTGTACCAGATACAATGTAGCCTTTTGAAGTTTTTTAACATCTACAAACTCTTGCCATCTTTTTCGACTCTTTGTTGGTACACCATTAACTAGAATAAGTACAGGCTCACTTTCCTCCCTGTCTATACCAACAGTTTCAATATTTTTCTAAATCTAAAGGTAAGTAAACAACTCTTCCTTTCAGACCTCTTTGTAAATCTGTTGGAGGCAGCTTACCTGTTTTAGGCTCCATACGAACTATAGCCTGAAACGGGTGCACAGATTGAATAAGAATGGACTCATATGCATTTAAATCTGCCAGGTCCGGAGGAATACCTACCAACTCTACATTTTTATGCACAGCTCTAGCTGACATTTTGTTCTCTTCTAATTTGTTGTAACAATATTTACAAATACATTGATCAGTAGCCAACTCAAAACGACCTTCCACCAACAAATAAGCACCAAATAGCTCCCACTTATCATTGTTTTCCTTTTCACTTTTTAAATATAGATCAACATTCCTAGTTTGACTTCTATAGTGAGTACGTCGACAACAAATACAAACATAGTTTGGTTTTTCAGATGAAACTATCCTAAACTTTGTAATTTCGTCTGCAAACTTGTCAGTACTAATATCTTCCACCTGTTCTTCAACACCTACACTTATCAAGCTCTCACTTACTCTACACTCCTCTTGTGAACCAATGAAACAAAACTGTATATCATCACAAACAGTTTTTACATCTGATACTGAACCATGCAACAGAGCTGTCTTCATTTCACTTAAAGACAATGCAGGACTTTTTATATAGTAGAGTCTCTTTACTAACTTCTGCATTTCTGAGTGGTGTACTGCTAACATTCTTAAGTGATGAAATGTACTTTTACACACTTTTCTAGAAAGACAAGCCAGAGAATTACCCTGCAACTTAGTATATTTTCTTACTTTACATGGATCTAGTCCTTGTAAAATCTTAATCTCTGTTTAAGACTTTTTTTGGCATATTCTCATAAACAAACTCATAATATGTCAATAGATTCCTGTCGAATACTACAAATACTACTACAATCCCACTTATATACTGGAGCTTGTGTACACCTTCCTTGAACTTCTTCAGCTATTACTTCTTCCACATTCCTGGGAACCATCTTTTCTTTTTGAATTGGACAACCATCTTTCATCTCATAGCATCGACCACTAGTATCAACTGCATGAACTAATGTGTTTTGTTGAAAATAGCTTTCTTCATTAAAGAAAGACTCAGTACTAGAAGTGTGCTTCCATTCACCAGTAAAAGTTTTGAAAAAGTTCCTTCTATTAACCAGTCTTTTTCTTTTGCTTTTCTCCTTCATAAAGTGCATTGTTTTATTCAATGTTTTCATTCTCTTCAATACCAATATAAATAATTTTCGTTTCAATTCAAAAGCAGTATCTACTACACTTTCAATCTGTTGCTTCTTCTTATACGCTGCTGATCTTTTTTTATACTTTTTACAATCCTTTAATAAATTTTGAATTACTCTATTTCGAAACATACGTACATGTATGTCTTTAAATTGTCTCTTTATTTGCTTCTGCGTTGTTGTAAAAATGTCTTTTTCCTTTCACGACTATTGTCTTTGTTTAATCTTGCTACAACTTTTTGAATAAATTGTTTAGTTCTCTTACCAGAAGAGACTTTATCCTCAGTAACATTTTGGTGTTTTTCTAGTCCACTCTTTTTAGTTTTCATTAAGTACTTCTGTTTTCTTTGTTCTCTTCTCTTTTCATGTTTTCTTGCCATCTTCACTTTATAATCCAATCAAAATATTTTTCTAAAAAACAAAGAATAGTTTGATTAGTTTGTTACATCAATTTACAATTTAAAATTTATAACATCTCAATATTGAAAATAACAACTAAGCACATAATTACAATTACATTGCTATTGCATTTATAACAAATAAAAAGAGAAAAGTGTAAAAAGAAGCAAGACAACTGCAAAAACAGAAGAAAAGGTGCTCACAGAGAAAGAAAGAGACAGAAAAAAAGAAAGATTTAGGAACAGCGAAATGAAATACACAAAGAAAACAGCTACTGAAAAATGTAAGCAATGCAGTAAGAAGCAACAGAGGTGCAGAAAGAGGCAAGCGAGGTGCAGAAACAGGCAAGAGAGGTGCAAAAAGAGGGGACAGGGGTGCAGAAAAAGGCAAGAGAGGTGCAGAAAGAGGCAAGAAAATTGCAGAAACAGGAAGAAAGGTGCAGAAAGAGGCAAGCGAGGAGCAGAAACGGGCAAAAGGGGTGCAGAAAGAGACATGAGAAGTGCAGAAAGAAGCAAGAGAGGTACAGAAAGAAGGAAGAGAAGTGCAGAAAGAAGCAACAGAGTTGCAGAAAGAGGCAAGAGAAGTGCAGAAAGAGGCAAGAGGGATGCAGAAACAGGCACGAGAAGTACAGAAAGGAGCAACAGAGGTGCAGAAAGAGGCAAGAGAAGTGCAAAAAGATGCAAGAGTAGTGTTTGAATGATTGCATGAGTGCAAGGCTAATGCCTGGGTCATTGAAAGAGTACATAGGTAGTGTCTGAGTGAATGGTTGAGTTTAAGAGTGCTGCTTGAGTGATTACATGAATACATGGGTAGTGCCTGGGTGAATGTATAAGTGGAGAAGCACTGTCTGGGTGATTGATTGGATGAGTGCATAAGTACTGCCTGAGTGAGTTTATGACTTGAAGGGTAATGTCTAGGTGATTACGTCAGTGCATGGGTAGTGCCTGAGTAAAACGATCACTGTAAGAATAATGCCTGGGTAATTGGATGACTGCATGGGTACTGCCTAAGAGAATGGTTTAGTGCAAGAGTAGTGCTTGTGTTATTGTATAAGTATATGGGTAGTATGTCAGTGATTGCATGAGTACAAGAGTAGTGCCTGGGTGATTGCATGAGTGCAGGGGTAGTGCTTGGCTGATTGGGTAGGTGCATTGGTAGTGCTTGTGTGAATTCATGAGTACAAGAGTAATATCTGCCTCCTTAGATCAGTGCATAGCTAGTACTTGAGTCATGGATGACTCCAAAAGTAATCCATGGGTCATTGTATGAGTGCAACAGTAGTTCCTGAGGGAATGGATGAGTGCATGGATATTGTCGGAGTAAATCTTTCAGTGAAAAAGTACTGCCTGGGTGATTTCAGAATTGTATAGGTAATACCTGATTGATTGAATGTGTGTATAGGTAGTTCCTCCTTAACTGTATGAGTGCATGGGTAGTGCCTGAGTAAAAGGATGACTGTAACAGTAATGGTTGGGTCATAGGATGAGTGCATGGGTAGTGCCTGAGAGAATGGATGAGTGGATGGGTAGTGCCTGAGTGAATAGTTCAGTGCAAGAGTAGTGCCTGGGTGATTACATGAGTGCAGGGGTAGTGCCTGTGTGATTGTATGAGTGTATGGGAAATACCTCAGAGAAAGTATGAATGCAAGGCTAATGCCTAGGTCATTGCATGAGTGTAGGGGTAGTGCTTGTGTGAATTGATGAGGCCATAGGTAGTGTCTGAGTCAATGGATTAGTCCAATTCTAGTGCCTGGGTGATTGGATCAGTGCATGTGAAAAACCTGAGAGAAACTATGAATGCAAAGCTAATGCATGGTTAATTGCATGAGTGTATAGATAGTGCTTGAGAGAATGGATGAGTGCGTGGATAGTGCTTGCGTGAATGGATTAGTCCAACTGTAGTGCCCGAATCATTGCATGAGTGCATGGGTACTGCTTGACAGAACGAATAAGTGAACGGATAGTGCCTGAGTGAATGGATTAGTCCAACTCTAGTACCTAGGTCATTGGATGAGTGCATGTGTACTGCCTGAGAAAATGGATGAGTGCATTAGTAGTGACTGAGTGATTGCATGAGTGCATGGGTAGTGCCTGGGTGATTGCATGAGTGCAGGGGTAGTGTCTGGGTGAATGTTTGAGTGGAATAGTAGTGCCTGGGTGATTGCATGAGTGTATGGTTAATGTCTGAATGATTAGATGTGTTTAAAGGTAGTGCCTCCTTGATTGCATGACTGCATGGGAGTTCCTGAGTGATTTCATGAGTCCAAGAGTAATACCTGCCTCCTTAGATCAGTGCATGGCTAATGCTTGAATACAAAGATGTAACTCTCACTATATTCCAGAAAGCAAGCATGCATGTGTCTGTACCTTTTCCTAGTGGCATCATATATAAAAGAAACATACAAATACATGTATACCAGTGTTGTATACCTCTACACTCTTTTTAAAGGCATAACACGTGTGAGAATACATGTACAAGCAGACACATACCTCAGTCATAAGACATTAAAGTCCCTTAAACTTGACAGACTGCACTTCCTATTTCAAAGAGACACCTACATTTATAAGGTGTACTTGGAGTGTTCTTTTACATAGACTGATACGAGGTAACCTAATCACTAATACCTCTACCAACATGTCTTAAACCTCACTTTTGTGCTGCAGCTTCACTATTGAGTAACTACTGAGAGTATTAGGCCTAGCCAAATACAAAGCAGCAAGTTTTTTAATATGTCTGTTATAAGTCTCACTCTATTCCAAAAAGCAAGCATGCATGTGTCTGTACTTTGTCCTAGTGGCATCAAATATAAAAGAAATATACAAATAGATGTATACCTGAGAACTGCCTGGCAGAGTCTATGAATCCAAGAGTAATGTCTGGATAATTATATCAGTGCATGGGTACTATCTGAGTAAAAGGATAACTGTAAGAATAATGCCTTGGTCATTGAATGAGCGCATGGGTACTGTGTAGGAGGCTGGTTTAGTGCAAGAGTACTGCTTCACTAATTGTATGAGTATATGGGTAGTATGTCAGTGATTTCATGAGTACAGGAGTAGTGCCTGGGTGATTCCATGAGTGCAGGGGTACTGACTGGATGAGTGGGTAAGTGCATTGGTAGTGCTTATGTGAATTCATGAGTGCAAGAGTAAAATTTGCCTCCTTAGATCAGACCATAGCTAGTACTTGAGTACAAGGATGACTCAAAAAGTAATCCATGGGTCATTGTATGAGTGCAACAGTAGTTCCTGAGGGAATGGATGAGAGCCTGGATATTGTCTGAGTAAATCTTTGAGTGCAAAAGTACTGCCTTGGTGATCGCAAAATTGCATAGGTAATACCTAATTGATTGAATGTGTGTATAGGTAGTTCCTTTTTAACTGTATGACTGGCTGGGGTGTGCCTGACTAAAAGGATGAATGTAAGAGTAATGGTTGGGTCATTGAATGAGTGCATACGTAGTGCCTGAGAGAATGGATGACTGGATGGGTAGTGCCTAAGTTAATAGTTCAGTGCAATAGTGGTGCCTGGATGATTGCATGAGTGCAGGGGTACTGCCTGGGTGATTGGATCAGTGCATGGGAAATACCTGAGAGAAACTATGGGGCATATTCTCAAGAATGTGTGATAACTACTGCAAAAGTTGCTTAACGAAACCCTTCACATCGCAGTCCATCGCGGGAAAATAACACTGTGTCAACGTGGTATTCCCAACCCTGCAGCACCATGCGATAGTAGCAGGATAACGCGCCAAATGCCCGCCTAAAAACCAACGCGACGCAGAAACAATGCGAAACACGAACGCGAAAAAACCTGCGATGTCCCAAACCGCGATACAAAAATCAGCGACAACCAGCCACAGGCCCGCAAATCCCACGCGTCATGCGTGAAAATGCACTATAAGAGCAACCAAAAAATAAACACCAAGAACAAAACAAACTGCGTAGCACCATGGATGCACCCGGACCGAGTGCAGAGGACAACCCGAACCCCACAAGCCCCATGGAGGACCAGCCAGGAACCCCGTGTTCGGGGAAGGGCAAGGAGAAGAGGAAGAGGAAGACGGGGTTCAGTCCGCAGGAAGACTGGATCATCGTCGCGGAGGTGATAGAACACTACCAAAAACTATTCGTCACCTCCACTGCGTCATTGGCAACACAAACGGAAATATGGCAGTCCATCGTCACCAACGTGAATGCAGTCGGAGTGTCGAGGAGGTCAATGGAGGAGGTCAAGAGGCGCTGGCATGAAGTGCACAGCCAAACCAAACAGAAACTCGCTGCCAACATGAAGGCAGCAAAGGCGACTGGAGGTGGGAGTCCTGCGCCACAGGAGGAGCTACATGAGCTGAAGGAAATGGTGGCCACAGTCATCAGCGTGGAGACGGTGCAAGGAGTCGGGGGTCTGGACACAGTCCGATATGACCTGACCCAACAGCAACAGGGTGAGTAACGACCAGGGACTTGGGGGACGGGGGCAGATGGGCACAATCCCACACATTCACAATCATGTGCAGCACACTGCACACCCACAATGACTGTGAAACATGTCCCTGATACCCTTGGCACACTGCAGCACACATAGAAACACCAAGTAGTCCCCCGTCCCCAATCTGCACAAATGGGCCCCCCTCCATATCACCAATGCCACAACCTACCCATGCACATGTGCTGAATCCCGAAAAGCAGCGCCTCTGTGAGCCACACCGACAATGCAAGTGACACTGCATGACAGATAGCATGGCTGAAGTCACAATACATGACATGGTGCACGAGACGACACTGAGGTGGCTGACTGTGGACCACATCCGTAAAGGAGCAGGTCACACTCTGACACATCCACGTGCACCTACGAACCATGACGTAAAAAACACATCTGCAGACAAACAATGCACAAGAGTACCAAATATCTCCAGTAGCACAAATGACCCAAGTCGCAAACATCCCAGCACCCGAAAAGCACACAAGTCAAATGCACACCCACTCAAAGGGATAAGGGTCCGCCAATGCAGAGCTGCAGGGGCGAATCGCCAACAATGCAGCACACACACATAGCAATCACAGTACATCAACATTGACGACAATGTGGGACAGAGTGCAACCTCTACACCACAGGACAGAGGACACAACTGGTGCCGCTTGTGCGTAGAAACTGGCCAATCACAACTGGCAATGCATGACACTGTGAGCTGATAACGTACGAGTACAACCACACATACGTCATGTAGTCGAAATGTCCACTGACTCCCATCAAATAGCCAGCTTCACCAAAACAGTCACAATGTACATCGTCATGCAGTCAGAATGTAAACATCTACAATGCGTCAACATACATGGAACACACTGTTAACCTGCATCTCCCCTTCACATTGCAGAGGGACAATCAACACCTCCTGCAGAGCAGACCACACATCTCTTCAGTGATGATGAAGAGGACACCCTGCACATTTGCACAGACACCCTCCAACGGCTTGTGGACAGCCTCCGCACCCCACCTCCAGGAGCAGGGCAGCCCAGCTGCATCGCGGTGAGCCCACACCCTGCACAGACCACACCGCAGGAAGCACACACCACCACGGCTGCCTCCCAGGTCCCCCACGACCAACACACAGATTTCAAACTCCGTGTGTTAGGGTGCCAGGAGAAGATGGCAGATCAGCTGCAGCTGGGTTTCGAGCTCATGGCAGACAAACTCGATGCCATACGTGGGTGCCTGAGTCCGATCAGGGAGCACCTACAGTCCCTAACGGATACCCACTGTCCGCACCATGCTCACCAACAATCCTTGGCTGACATCGCTGGGTCCATTACTCGGGTACAAGAACTGTCTAGGCAGACAGGCCCAAGCGATGACAGCACAGAGTTGGCACAGATGCCGAGGTCAATGGAGACCATGGAGCCGATGCAGGCTGAAAGTATGGCTGCCACTGCTGAACAGCAGCGAGATGTAGCTGCGATCTTCCATGCCTTGCAGATCCTCATCTTGCCATTGCTGCCACTGAGCCTGTTCCAGGTCACTGCTGCAGGAACCTCAACACACACATATCCTCCCCCTGATGTGTCAGTGGCACACAGTGATGCAGCCCAATCACCTTTGCACCCTGATGTGTCAGTGGCACACAGTGACGCAGCCATAACCCCACCACACACACCTGACACACCGGACACAGAAGACGTCTCAGAGGAGTAAGATGTGGAGTGTAATGACTGTATGAGGAAGGAGGTAGTAGCATTCATCCCCGCCATATGGCCTGTCCCTGCCTGGTCGTGCTCTCTGCATCATGCCCTGGAACAACACCTCCCACTGTCCCCCGAAACACTCTGCGACCTTTACATGGACCCCGACATGGACTGCCATATCTGCTCTGGTACCAATGACACAGCAACCCGGCGGCGGACTGCACCCTTCCTCTTCAGATCAACTTTGCCTTGCCACAAGAACTCTGGTTGGCCCACCACTGGGCAACTATGTTATGTGGGCTTGAAGTGGCCATGTACTGCTCCAGGTCCGACACCCCCCAGAATGTGAATAAAACATTCCAAATCACACAGATGTGTCATGTCTATGTTCACTCACGAATAAATGTTTGGATGAATGTAGGGACATCGATAGCACTAAAAGGTACACCCTGGTAGATGTCATCAATGCGCATGTTTGACCCTGACCCACATGGCCACTTAGATGACTGTGAAGGTGTGAATTAGCTGTGGCCTCATTGCACAGTGACAACAATCCCGTTGCCCCCAAACGTTGCACCACGTCCATGTATCAAATAGGGCTGTGTGTGGAAATGTCACATTCGGTAGCAGTCCTTAAGTGGTGTCCCCCATCACATGTGACAACAGAACGTCTCTTCGCATGCCTACTCACACACATCTGTGTGGACACAGTCTGTTTTGATGGATGACCTTGTTCTACATGGCGAGAAGTTGGACACCATACGCACATTGCTGGGGACACGTAGGAGCACAGGTCTGCCACCAACTATCCCAACCACAATGTCTGGCTCACAGAGGTGGAGCTGGCAATAGGGACTCACCCCTAATTCACAAGCGTCAGTCAATGCCTCCCTGTGTATGGACAATGCACATGTAGGCACATGATCTGTCATTATAATCAGCACTCATCACAGTTGTACACAGGTGAAGTTGCGTAGACTTTATTAGCATGTGCGTGTCAGTACGGGCAAGGCAAGGGCCACAACATGCAGACCAATGTCTAAGACACTTACAGGCAGCTTAGGAACATGTCGAGGTGCAAGTGATGGGGTGGCAAAAGTGCACACAATTCATTACGGATGTCAACGGTCTCAGCCCACCTTGCCTTGCTGGACGTGTCATGTGATGTTTAGCGTCTGCTCATCGGCCCGTGTCAGGGGACACGACTCACAGCCCATGGGATCTGCATAGTGCTGTAGCACCGGACTGCGCTGACTGTGTGCTCTGCTGACAGTGAGCAGGTGAAGGGATCGTACAAGGTCACATGTCGTGCTACATTGCCATGTGTGTACTCTCCCCCCAGCAGTTTCTCCGCTTTTGGAACGTTGCCAGGCAACGCTGTGCTGCTCCGCCCATGGGACTGCATCACCTTGCACAGATGTGTGTACACACGCGTAGGTCCACGCACATGCATTCTGAGTCCAGGCGAAGGCAGACATGTCCACTGTTGTGGTGGGATATGTGGAAATTCCTCCGAGATGCTACAAGGTGTGGGGACCTGTGCTGTGGGTGACAATCAATTGTGGCTGCAGGAACGTAGTTACTCGTCCATGTATGCGAGCGCTGCTTCATGGGCAATCTGTTCCAAGAGTACATCGTTGTCGAGGTCAAGGTACGCGAGGGCAAGCCAATCCATTACCTGGTCCGGGCAGCTGTGCTCCGTTCACGCCGTTTCACCAATCCGCAACACTTCCCAACAGGGGAGCGCCTCGATGTGGTCACTGCACACGAGGAGTTGTGCAATCTCCCATGCCCAACTGCCTGCACATACGCCAAATGTCAAGGCATCACATGCACGGGTGTCACGGTTACACTCCTGTTCATGGGCCAATAGGGGGCGCACACATGTGTCATAATCCAGTTCAGCTACCGTTGTGTTGGATAGGCAGACATCCATGGGCCACTCGAATGTGCATGATCGACAGTGGAACCAGGGCTGGACGCAGGTGACGTACGCAAGGCGGAAACTCAGACGGTAACTGATGCGCAACACTGCCAGTGGCAGTGATCCCAACAGATGCAGCATTCGTGCACGGTACAGTTCCACGTGACAGGAGTTGTGCATGTGCCCGGGATTGTCAGCCATTGCCTTTGTTGGTCTCGTAGCACCGGCACACTTCTGACAGGCGGCAGTTGTGTGGATGAGATGCCACTGCTCGGAGCAATGACTCGTGTTTGTGTGCAACGTTTGGGCGTATGGGTTGTTTCTTACTTATGTGTCAGGGGCATCCCAAGCAGGTGTGCCTCAGGCAGGGACAAGTGTGTGTGGGGTGTGGACACGTTGGTCTTTCATTTGTGCAGTTTGTGGTGTGGGAGTCGTCACGATCTGGTTTGGTATCTCTCGCAGGGAGTGCCAGCCACATTCAGGACCAAGGTCGGGGGTTCAGGTGTCCTTCAGCCTTGTGTATTGAGACAATGGAGCTTTCATTCCTGATGTTGGTCTGACTACTGCTTGCATTTTTGAAATGTGATGTGGCCTTCGCGTTGCTATTGATGCCAGGCCTTTGACTTAGTGTGCACCAATAGCGATACACACACAACAGTTGGCATGTATGAGCCAGGAGCCCGATTGTCCTTGCACTCCTTGTACAATATCTCTATTTCTCTCTCTCACTCACTCCCTCTCCCTCTCTTTCTCTCACTCTCTCTTTCTCTCTCTCTCACTTTCGCTCGCTCTCTCTGTCCTTTGATGAGCGCATGACACACCTTCTTATCTGGAAATTTGTTTTGCAGGCTGTGACTTCCAGATTGTCCTGGGTGGACCCGCCATGACTCTTCAAAATAGTTATTTTGTGTTTATTCTGGATGAAACGAATTATTTGCAGAGTCTAAGATGAATATATGATTCTCATTTTTCTGACGACACATGTAGGTTAGGTGTTGTTATTGTGCGACATCAGGCACATTGTTTTGTTCATGATTTCATGAGGTTGATGTGACATATCTTTGTCCGGGTGTGGGTGGGGGGTGCCCGGAGTGGGGCCCTGGGGGGGTCCTGGGTGTGGTGGCTGTGAGAAGTTGGCTTGGCATATGCTGTCCACTAATTATAGTGGGCACCTTGCACCAGTCCAAACAACCCCTTATTGGAGATAGGTTAAAGACAACCTTTATTGAAAGCTATCCTAGTGGTAGCTATGGAGAGCAGCCTTCAGGCTAAGTCTTGAAGGAATGTAAAGCAGCTTGTTTTACCAGTCTATAATCTCTTGAGTGACCAAATGAAAGAGGACCACACCAGGTATATATTCAAAATATATGTATGTATTACTAAACACATCCCTCTAGTCTCTTTATGAGGCTAGAGTTTGAAGTACATAAATTATAAGTTAGTTATCTACAGTAATAGCACAAATACACGTTTGAGCCCTAGGGGCGTACCAAACCATATACCAATAAAGTGGTATAAGAACCACGACTGAGCTAGACACAGGGCCTAGAGCCTGTAGAAGTGCTTGGACCACAAGGAACCACCCAAGGTAGTGACACAGGGGACCCACGGGGACGCGTGCAGTGTATGAACACAGCCGCGAATCGCCATTAACTTCTATGGGGAAAGTCGCGGTTTGAATTTAAAAGAAAAGGGACACTTAGAGGAGGACTTGGAGCAAACCCTTTGAGAACTAGGCTGTTCTAGTGTCAATACCCACGGGAGCACCGGAGTACTCGAGTTACCTCACCCAGGGAAGCCGGGTGCATAGGTGTCTTTCGGGGTCGGGTTTCGTAGTCGCTTTCAATGGCGATCTGCTGCAAAGTGCTGCTGGCGGCCAAGTCGAAAGTGTTCGGGTGGATCCAAAGGTGGATCGAAGATCTGAAGAACCTGAAAGCAGAGGGGACAGAGTCTGGGTCACTAGCCAGTGACCAGGAAGGCGATGAGCCGATGCCCACCGATGTCGAGTGCTTCAGGTAGGTTGACGGTCATCTTGACTCTTCAGCCACGAGGTCCAGGAGGCATCGACGATGACCAGGAGCTGGATTCGAGCTGCCCACGACGTCTGTCGATTGCAGGGGTGTCGGCGACCGGATTGGACCCAACAAGCCTTGGCAACGGCAAGTCTCATGGAAATGGAAGAAGGACGATGTTGCAGACCAGCAAGGTCTGTGGGACTCACCCAGCGAGGGTAAGTCAGGGCACGCCTGGAGCAACCAGGGAGCCCAAGCAGAAAAAGATTGGCCTTCAGGAGGGCCTTCTAGCCAACGGACTAGCGACCGCGAAGGAGCCTCGAGTCGATGCACGTGGAGCTGGCTCACAGGACACTCGTGGAGTGGAGGCCAGTGATCTTCGGTGCAGTTGGTGCTGGAGGCTGGAGCTACTCGGAGCCCAAAGCATGACTTCGTGGAAGACCCAGAAGAGGATGCACTTGCAAATGCGATCGGTGTCCAGGGGTCACAGTTCCACATTACCCACGACAGCTACAGGCCTCAGCTTTGCTGAGAACTCAGGGCAGCCTCAAGGAAGTCTGGAAATCCACCTCTGGTGATGCAAAGACTTCGGTGTCCAACGGGAGCTTCAGCGATGCAGACCAGACAATTGCTTCTTTGGTGCCTGCAAAGCAGGGGAGTCACTCCTTGACCCCAAGGGAGATTCTTCAGTCCTCTAATCTTGAAGTAGAGCGTCGAAGGTCCAGGATTCTGTGTCAGAGTTTCATCCAGGTAAATCTAAAGTCCTAAGGACTGGGGTCCCATACTTATACTAAGGTAGGGGTTGGACATACTCTGTGGCCCCACCTATGGGAGGGTCAGGGCAGAGGGGTGGTTACACCCCTTTCCCTTTGTCCAGTTTCGCACCAGAGCAGGGGCTGGAAGCCCTGAGCCGGTTTGAACTGGGGTATGCACAGGGACACCAAATGTGCCCCCAGTGCAGGACTTCAAAGCACCAGAGAGTGCTCCCGCCCAGCCCCAATACACACTATCCTGTCTGGGGAGGTGGTTACACCTCCCTGGGACAGGAAACCTATTGTCCAGGCCTCCCCTGCTGGAGTTTCGGTCAGCAGCAGGAGGCCAGACTCGTGTCTGTGGCAGCGGCATCCATTTTGTGATGCCAGGGCTCTGGAAAGTCAGTACCGGGTATACCGGTGTGTACATGTCTTTCCCTCTAGAAGGGTGGAATGCTACCCCGCCGCCAGAACTGGCGGGGGGTAGTATTCCAAGATGTTTGACACCAAACATGACATGTTTCCGTGCAGCCATCCCAAAGTTAGCATTTAACGCGAGGTTATAATGCGCTTAAGAGTATATGGTCAGGCTGCACTACAAACAGCATCAGAGAAGGGTCTCCGAACGCTGCAGAGGGGCCCTGCTCATGCAGGGGCACCCTCTCACATAGGAACCACGCACTCTGCCTTCAGGATTGATAAGGCCTGCCATAGGAGTGACTTATAGGTTTATATGTGTGTATGTATGTAGTGATATAGGTAGCCTATATCACAGTAAGGGGTGCATGCACCACCTTACCCAGGCTGCAGTAGCAGACCTGTGGTGTCATTTTGGATGGCCTTCCAGGGGTGGCACAATACATGCTGCAGCCCCTGGTAGGCCTCTGAGGTACCTATGCCCTGGGTACATAGTATACCATATACTAGGGACTTTTAAGGGCACTCCAGATTCCAATCAGAGATGTGCCTAAGGCACATGGAAACCATTTTAGAGAGGAAGCAGCTAGGCTGGGGTTCTGATTAGCAGGGCCCCAGCCAGACTAAGGTCGAAAAACAGTGAAGCATCAGCAAAAAGTGGGGGTACCCATGTGAAGCAGATCCTACTCTCCTACACAACCCCCCAAAAGTAGGGACATTAAACTAACCTTGCCCAGTTAAGTCTTCATGTTCTAAGTGGAAGTACCTAGAGAGTCCATCTGCATTGGCATGGTTACTCCCAGGTCTATGTTCCACTGTGAAGTCCATCCCCTGTAGGGAAATGGACCACCTAAGCAGTTTGGGGTTTTCACCCTTCATTTGTGCTAGCCATAAGAGGGGCTTATGGTCTGTTTGAACAAGGAAGTGAGTACCAAACAAGTATGGCCTCAACTTCTTCAGAGCCCAGACCACAGCAAAGGCCTCCCTCTCAATGGCTGACCAACGTTTCTCTCTAGGGGTCAGCCTTCTGCTAATAAAAGCTACTGGCTGATCCTGACCTTCATCATTCAATTGTGACAGTACAGCCCCTACCCCCAATTCAGATGCATCTGTTTGAACAATGAACTTCTTGGAGTAATCAGGACTCTGTAGAATGGGAGCAGTGCACATGGCCTGCTTTAGGTCATCAAATGCCTTTTGACAGCTAACTGTCCACTGAACCTTTTGGGCATTTTCTTGGAAGGTAAGTCATTCAGGGGTGTCACTATTGATCCATACCCCTTGACAAATCTCCTATAGTACCCAGTCAGGCCTAAGAAGGCTCTCACCTGAGTCTGGGTAGTTGTAGCATTCCAGTCCATGATGGTCTGGATCTTGCTCTGCAGTGGTTGAACCTGGCCTCCACCCACAAGGTGGCCCAGGTACACAACCTGACTCTGCCCTATCTGGCACTTTGTGGCCTTGATAGTCAGGCCTGCTTTCTGCAGGGCCTGCAAAACATTTCTGAGGTGGACCAGGTGATCCTCCCAGGTGGAGCTAAAGACAGCAATATCATCTAGATATGCTGCACTATAGGCTTCCAGACCTGTAAGGACTGTATTCACCAACCTCTGAAAAGTGGCAGGTGCATTCTTCAGACCAAAGGGCATCACCACAAATTGATAATGCCCACTAGGGGTTGAGAATGCTGTCTTTGGCTTTGCATCATCAGCTAGTCTGATCTGCCAGTAGCCAGCTGTCAGGTCAAATGTGCTTAGATACTTGGCTGAGGCCAAAGTGTCTATTAGCTCATCTGCCCTAGGTATTGGATGGGCATCAGTCCTAGTGACTGCATTGAGACCCCTGTAGTCCACACAAAACCTCATCTCTCTTTTCCCACCATTGGTGTGAGGTTTTGGCACAAGGACCACTGGACTAGCCCAAATCCAACATCCAAAGCCCCAGCCAGACTAAGGTCGAAAAACAGTGAAGCATCAGCAAAAAGTGGGGGTACCCATGTGAAGCAGATCCTACTCTCCTACAGTGGCGGTGGGTGTTGTTGCCCTCTCAGGGCTCCGGAATGCATGGTGAGTGGCTCCATGGCATCTGTTGTTCTTCATGTGTGGCTATGGGCTGTGCTCCCTTGTCTGTTGCAGGTTGTCGTCCGACTTTGCACCAGGTAAGAGCAGGTGTTAATTTCCTGCTGCTAACGCGCCTTATCGCATGTTTTGTGATCTTATCGCGGATCGGGCTGGTAGTTGAGAATGTTGTGGAGTGGTGTTGTCTCGGCTTTTTGCACGGGTATGCCTACTCTGCATATCATTAGCGTTAGTTGCCGGGGGCATCTGTGGCGATGTTTTTTGCGACTGCTATCGCAGGTAAACTGGTGTTATGGGCTGTTAGCACCAGCTTGGGAATGGGGAGATAAATTTATCGCGGATTTGGCTGCGATAACGTGCTGATAACTCGGCGATAGCTCCTTGAGAATATGCCCCTATGAGTGCAAGGCTAATGCACGGTTTATTGCATGAGTGTATGGGTAGTGCTTGAGAGAATGGATGAGTGCATGGGGACTACCTGAGTGATTCTATGTCTGCAGAGGTAGTACCTGGATGATTGTATGAGTGTATGGGAAATACCTGAGAGAAAGTATGAGTGTTAGGGTAGTGCCTGGGCCATTGCATGAGTGCATGAGTAGTGTCTGAGTGAATAGATGAGTGCATGGTTAGTGCCTGAGTGAATGTTTGAGTGCAATAGTAGTGCCTGGGTGATTGCATGAATGTATGTTTAATGTCTGAGTGATTAGATGTGTGTATAGGTAGTGCCTCCTTGATTGCATAACTGCATGGGAGTTCCTGAGTGATTTCATGAGTCCAAGAGCAATATCTGCCTCCTTAGATCAGTGCATGTTATGTTAGGAAACTTTTAAAGCGCACGATTACCAACGGTGTCTTGGCGCTATCAGATGAGGCAGGTGGGTGGTGACTAGATGTTAAATAGCCAAGTTTTTATCTCCTTCCTGAATGCTGTTAAAGAAGGAATAGCTCTGAGGTGGGAAGGGAGGCTATTCCAGAGTTTGATTGTATTGAGGACTATACCTCTGCCACCCCATTGTGTCTTCTTAAATGTTGGAACCACTAAAAGATTGGCATTGACTGATCTGAGTTCTCTGTTGGGCTTGTATCTCTTAAAAGCTGACCTGAGAAAACCTGGTCCTGAGTTGTGCAGACCTTTATGGGCCAAACAGAGGGCTTTAAATTCAGCCCGACTGCGCATGGGGAGCCAGTGCAGCTTGCCGAGTCCCTGCTTAATGGAATGGCATTTGGGAAGATTAAGAATGAGTCTTGCTGCAGTGTTTTGGACTAGTTGTAGTCGACTCATATGTTTTTCTAAGACGGTAAGATACAGACTATTACAATAGTCCAACCTGGGAAGAACAAGTTGGGAATTAAAGTTTTTCTGTGGCTGTCAGGGATAAAAGGAAGACTTTTTCTTATCATTTTTATAATATAGTAAGCTGCGGATGTGACAGATGATATTTGCGCGCTCATATTAAGGTTGTCATCAATGATGATATCCAGATTCTTCGCCTTAGTGACGGGGTGGGGAGGTTGGGGCAGATTGTCAGGCCACCATATGGTGGACCAAACTGGGGAGGGGTTCCCAAACACCATAATCTCGGTTTTCCCTGCGTTTAGCTTCAGGCAATGTCCACTCATCCAGCCACTGTTTGCGTTGATGCAGTTACTGCATCTTAGGGGGCCTGATGAGTCATTATGCGCTGCTGCAATTATTAACTGAGTGTCGTCTGCATACAAAGTTACCTCCAAGTTGAAACTTCTTATGAGAGGGGACAACTTCGCTACATACACGTTAAAAAGAGTGGGGCTGAGGGACGATTAGCATGGCTAATGCTTGAATACAAAGATGTAACTCTCACTATATTCCAGAAAGCAAGCATGCATGTGTCTGTACCTTTTCCTAGTGGCATCATATATAAAAGAAACACACAAATACATGTATACCAGTGTTTTATACCTCTACCAGCTGTATAGGCATAACATGTGTGAGAATACATGTGCAAGCAGACATATACCTCAGTCATAAGACTATAAAGTCCCTTAAACTTGACAGACTGCACTTCCCATTTCAAAGAGACACCTAAAATTATGCGGCGTACTTGAAGTGTACATTTCCATAGACTAATACTAACACTTTTGTGCTGCAGCTTCACTATTCAGCGACTACTCAGAGTGTTGGGCCTAGCCAAATATAAAACAGCAACCCTTCGCATGTCTCTGTTGTAAGTCTCACCATATCCTGAAAGCATGCATGCATGTGTCTGTACCTTTTGCTAGTGGCATCATACATAAAAGAAACATACGAAGAGATGTATACCTGTGTTTTATACATCTCACATCTTCAGATGCATAACATTTGTGCGAATACATGTGCAAGTAGAGACATACCTCAGTCATAAGACCATAAGGTCCCTGAAACCTGACAAACTGCACTTCACATTTCAAGGAGACACCTAAATTTATAAGGTGTACTTGGAGTGTTCTTTTACATAGACTGATACGAGGTAACCTAATCACTAATACCTCTACCAACATGTCTTAAACCTTACTTTTGTGCTACAGCTTCACTATTGAGCAACTACTGAGAGTGTTGGGCCTAGCCAATTATAAAATAGCAACCCTTTGCATGTGTGTGTTGTTACTCTCACTATATTCATAAAAGCATGCATGCATATCTCTGTACCTTTTACTAGTGGCATCATACTTAAAAGAAACATACAAATAGAGGTATACATGTTTTTTATACCTCTACCATCTTCATAGGCATAACTCATGTCAGAATACATGTGCAAGTAGAGATATACCTCAGTCACTAGACCATAATGGACTTTGAATTATGCGGCGTACTACATCTGTACCTTTCCACACACTTATACAAACTACCATAATGACTAATCCATCTGCCAATGTACACGTTACTATGCACAAACTATTTCACATATCATTTCTTTACAATAAAACATACTACAATAGACATCTGTACATTTCATAACATATTTCAAATATCACACTTCTCTAACAATTTCCACACTTTGAAATGTATTTTTTGATATCTAAAAATATCACTCCAAAGAGTAAAGCACTGCTGCATAATACATAATACACCTTATAAATTTGTTACTCGCCTTTGAAATAGTATTACAGAATTTCAAATATCAGAAACTCATTAAAGATTTTCTTTTCCACACAATAAATCTAATGCAGCACTCTCAGCAAGGTGAAACCAGTAGTGGCAAACTTTCCCTCTCCTTCTGCACACAAATAAATGTAAGTAACAAATCACATTGCTACCTACATTATTTCAAATTGAGAAACACATTTCTATTGGTTAGACATATTAACCCTTCCTAACTGTCTTCAAATAGTGCTCAAACTGGTTCTGTAATTTTCTTGAGTCACGACTCCACCGCGGAGCAGCAGTGTAGC
The DNA here is from genome assembly GCA_963921515.1 of Calotriton arnoldi. Taxonomy (NCBI): domain Eukaryota; kingdom Metazoa; phylum Chordata; class Amphibia; order Caudata; family Salamandridae; genus Calotriton; species Calotriton arnoldi. The sequence goes on from CAWUFW010004239.1 coordinate 1,473,347, forward strand.
ATCGGGGTGGAGCCGCGAACCCTTACGGGAGTTCAAAAACCTATTTCTAATACTACTAGTATAGTTTTTTAACAACACACTACTTCTACACATAGAACTGACTTAGAAAACCTTAATTTAGTAACATATCACTTATATTTAAGTTTCTATTTCACATTTTAAATCCACTGTAAAGTTTCAATCCTTCCCCCATTCTGCTTAATCCCAGTTTTCATAGTAACACTTTCTGCAACATTCAACTGTACTGGCAGGTCACAAGTTCACCATATTTTCAAGTTCAGCACACAAGCTTACAAACGCAAACAGCAGGTGTTGTTGACTTTTGCAAAATATTACCTTATCCTATCTACTGTACCTTTCAAACATGTTTTAATAACCAATCAGAAACATGATTCCTCAGCAAAGTAACATGCATCCTATTTTTGAGGGCACAATGTTGATGAACAGCCAATCACATATCGGCTTTTCCAAAAACCACGGGGCATATTAGCAAGACCCACGTTAAAATTATCGCCATTTTAACGGCAGGAAACTGCCGCTAAAACAGCGATAATGGGCTTGCTAATATGCGTTATGGAATTCCAATAGAAGCCCAGGTTAGATGTCCTGCACATCTAACCTGGGCTTCTATTGGAATTCTATAACGCATATTAGCAAGCCCATTATCGCCGTTTTAGCGGCAGTTTCCTGCCGCTAAAACGGCGATAATTTTAACGTGGGTCTTGCTAATATGCCCCCACATCTTCTCCATCATTTTAGATACCTCTCATTCTACCAACTGACTACATTAGCTACGGACATCTTTTCATTCCTTCCAGAAATCCCCTCAAGATGGTCACAGTGTGGATTGTAGGGCACAGCTATGTTTTCTGGTGCAAAAGGTATGCTGAACACAGAGGTATTGACAAAAACCTAGGTTTGCAAAATGTGGATATTAAATGGATTGCGCAGAGAGGATTAAAGTGGCACCAATTGTTGCCTTTGGTTAAAACCTTTTTGCATCTCCAACCCCCTGACCTCATGATTGTGCACTGTGGTAGCAATGACCTAGGCACATTGACTGGAGTAGGACTGGAAATGCTCATGAAGGATACCTTTGCACAATTGATGTTGATTTTGCCTCAAACTGTCTTTGTATACTGTATATGCCAAAGATAGAAATGGAAGTGGTCAAATCATTTCTGTCCACAGTTTGAGAAAGCTAGGGAGAATGTCAATAAAGCTGTTTCTGCTTACCTCAGAGACCATAGGATGGGCTCCATCTATAACAACAATTTACGTTTTGATATGGATGATATCTACAGAACTGATGGAGTTCACTTCACAGATGAAAGAAACAGAGTGTTTCTCAACAACCTTAAGCTGTGCGTCCGCACTTACAGGTAGATTCAACAAAGTCAGAATGAAAACAAGGGCTCTTTTTAGAGCCACCCTATAACTCAACAGTAAATCTTATTTTTTTTTTTAAAACATACATACTCTTTTTTTTGTGGATTTGCGTACCCGTTGTGAATCCACAGAACAAGAGCACGAATTCAATGTACTACAACACAATACACTCTTCAAGTTTAACTTTTAATTTTTAATTTATTATATTATTAATAACTATCAAAATTATTGTGTTTAATAACTTCAATCTCACTAGCTTTTTTAAAAAAGGTCACAAATCCAACACAACCATCTAAATTTTATACTTTAAAATTATTTATTTGAGGTGGATCCGCGAATCCATCGTGATGTTACATGGGGGGCCGCGCTGAGATCCGCTATGGGGTCGCGACTACAAACATGAGAGAAAAAAAATGCCCTCAGTCCCATTACTTGAAGTCTGCCCCGGGGACTCCATCCCTGGGGCATGCCCTCACATTGGGGACCGCGGGGGGAGATCCAATGCCCCCGTGGTCCCTGCTGGCTCCCCGCCTCCTGCGGGAGCCAGCATTGCTTTTGGACAAAGGGAGGTGCTGACATGCAGCTCCCTTTGCCCAAAAGCAGATCTGCTTCGCTTCATGGAAGTGAGAGCAGTTTTCCTGCTCTCGCTTCCATGAAGCAAAGCAGAAGTTTGCAATGGCAGGGCAGGAGCAGTGCTCCCGCCCTGCCATTGAAAACTGCAATGTCCCGGGGGTGGGCACCCCGGCACATTGCTGGAGCCGGCTCTGGGGGGTGGCAGTCCCCAGGGCCAAGGAGGGCTCCAGGAGGGGGGCTGTGCGGCCCCCCTCCCATCAGGGTTAAAGCACCGGGGAGGTGGTGGTCCCGGGGGCCAAGGGTCTGCTACGAACCCCAGTATGTTTTTTTTACTCAATGCCCCAGGGAGGTGGTGGTCCCTGGGGCAGTGTGGGGGGGCCGCATGCTCCCAGTCCATTATTAATCATGTAGGTACAGTCCCGGGCACACGTAACGAGGATATAATATCAGGAGAAATGTCTCATACTGCAGAAATGTAGAGGGTCTACACCAGAATGATAGTCATAGGTGTTTAATATAGTAACAGAGCATAAGCAACCAGCCAAAACAAAAGCAACCAGCCGACACGTGTTTCGTCACAAAGGGTAGTAACCCGTGACTCTTCAGGGCTGGGGAAGATACAAAACATAAGATAAACTGACAAAAAAGCAAACAAACGATGTATAGGTCGAAATTAAAAATCATAAATACAAGTGGAAACCTGGTTACATAACTTACACACAAAATGACAATGAAAGATCTTTGCACCAAGATCAAAAGGTCGAGCTGTGAATGTGTAGAGGAAGAAAAATAAATGGAATTGCAGACCAAGAGGCGAAATAATCAGAACATGGTAAATGAGAAGCGACACAAGCCAATGTGATAAAATTGAAAAGGCAGCCTGTAAAGATAACAATCACGCACTAAGCGGAACGTGTTGGAAATACATGCAATGGAGGGCGCCCAGTCATGGCAACGAACAGGTTCTAAAAGCGGCTGTAAACGCAAAATCAGTGTTGGTGAAAAGTACTCAGGCAGAAGACCAACTAGATAAACAAGAACTCCTAAATAGAGGATAGGTCACCCAGGGTTAAAAGGAGGACCTCTGGTACACAAAGGTAAGACAAAACCGCATAGTGAACGAAATGGTGATCACGAGCAAGCTCCATTGTGAGCTGGACGAGTGCGACTGAAAGACATGCGGAGAAAGCGAAAGAAAGATGAAGACACAGCCTAGTAGGTGGCTCTGGAGGGAATAGACGGCTGCCCTAAGTGTGTGCTACTAGTAGGTAAAAGAAAAGAAAAAAAGGGGGGGAAAGAGGGTAGAGAAAATACCTGAAAGGCGGTGCCAACAAGGTGGATTCTATGGAGAGGAAAAGGAAAACGGTAAGCGAAAGGGGTGAGCTGGAAAAGGAAAAAATACGTACAGGGAAACTAAAGTGAAACCTTACCAAGTGACCGTTCAAGAATCCAAAACGGCAATGAAGAGCAGTGCGAACCACGGTAGGTGGACTACTGCCAAATGTAAGGAAAGGAAGACGGATATCGCCGGGCGGCGAATAAGCCAATGAGGACTATTGACCTGAGAGAAAACGGAAAAAGGGAATGAAGTGAAGTGCCAAGTGTGGGAGGGAAAGGGGGGAAGGGGAAAGACGAAAACATTAGAGTATCGAGGTGAAGAAGGCTTACCTTCAGAAAAGTCGATGCAGTCTGTGGCGACGAGATTAACCAAGTGCTAGGTAGCACAGGGGGGAATATAGAATTAGGCGTGCCAGGTCAGTAGTCCAGGACGACAACGGCGGATGCGCCGGAGTACAGGAAACTAGATAGTGAAAGAGGGGGAGAAAAGGTGTAAGCAGATACACCAGGGATAGTGAGCTAGCAAAGGTTGGCTCGTGTGGAGAGGACTGAGTCGCTTACCTGGGAGAAGTGTTGTTCAGGAAGGAAAATGGTTCCGGAAGATGGCCGGAAGAGGAGGGGTGAAGGCGGGGTTATATAGGCAAGGTGGAGAAAGACTAGACCGCAGAAGGACAAAAGCAGAGGTGGGCTACACAGGACGCCATGTATAGAGTGTGCCGGTGTAGGAATTGGTGCTGTAAAAGGGATGTACGCCCCAAGTTGAAAGCAGAAAAAAAGGAAAAAAGAATATAACATAGACTGAAATAAAGAAAGAAAAAGGGAACAAACGTACATAAAATATAGACAAACCAATCGATGGAGGATGTTGAAAGGAGAGATGAAGGAGAAAATAGATGCAACATCTGAGAAAAAGTAGTGTAACTCCTGTGATATGGAGTGCATGTCAGATGCTCAAAACAGAGATGCTAAGACCTGGAGGGAAAAAAACATAAAAGTAGTATACCATAATAAATAAATGCTCTCTGGATTACACGCATATACCAAAACTTCATGAGTAACACTGTGAGAGAAATACTCGCATGAAGCTTAGCCTAAAGCTAACAACCAAGTTACATGAGAAATAATTCAGGTGACCATAGTGGGCGCCGCTGTGACATGACGTTCACCCGAATAGTAAAGCGAAGTGACATTATACCAAAAGTAGTGACATGATAGCAACAATAGTGGGTGAGAATCGCACAAGGTGACTAAAATCTCGAAACTCTATAATCAAATTAACAGATAGCTGTGAGATTCACGAAAATGTCTGGTTCATCAAATATTCCAACTGGAATAATGAGGTTCATGGTTCATGGAGTGGTCAGTAACCAGTGATTAATCCCCTAAAAAATAATGAAGCTCATGATCCGTGTTTAATCCGTGTTGCACCGTCTGAAGGCGCATAATCCATGTTGCTTCCAGACGTCTGAGCCTCAGTTCTCTGTTGCCTCCTCTGGCATTAGTGGCAGCCACATCAAATCCGAAGAACGAGAGGCGTTTTTTGGAGGCTTGTGTGGGACAAGTGGCTGCATGGACTGCCATGGGGTATCTGGAATCCTGGCGTTGGAGTGCTCTGATGTGGACACAACAAAGACTAGGAGGCCAAGACAGAAAACCCGTAGAGGGAAGAGGTCAGGACTCAGAAGAGTACAAGAAGAAACTAAGGTCTGGGGACGGGAAAAACAAATAGATTCACAAGATCAAGGTGTGCAGGTAGTTAACCTTTCATCACATACTCTGAACAGTGGGATGATCTCACTTCTTAGCAGAGGCTTAAGTTTTAATCCCCATGAACAAGGAGACACCTGTAGACACAAAATAGACCTCTTTAAATTTATTAGGGGTCTTAAGATCAGGAAACATTTCAGTAGTTTCCTACCACCACTAAGACCATCAAGAATATCTGCACAGACAATTCTTTGGGTGTACAAAGTATCAAAGATATTCAGGACACCCATTTACTCCTGTCCCTTACGGACATGGACGACCCTCCCATGAATATGGAAGATCTTCTTCTGGAACTAGATATTGACACAGACCTCACTCTTAACAGTGGTCTCAAGACGAAGTCTAGATGGACTCCTATTCTCCCAGGGGGCAATTCTGTGGATATCTTTTACAACCTAGTTCTCACGGACATAGACAAACATGAAAAGAAAACTCTTCACTCGAAACATAGGACCAAAGACAACTTACGTAGAGAAGAACGGGTGGCTCTAAAAACATTAAGTTCCACTCCTGATTTAATAATCAAAGAGGCCGACAAAGGAGGGAATGTTGTGGTTATGAACCACGCTGATTATCACAAGGAAATCCTTACTCAACTAGAGAACACCTCCTGTTATGAACAATTGAATCAAAATCCCACTGGTACCCTCATTGTTAAGATCAACAAATACCTTTCTGATTGGCATACTTTAGGTCTTATTGACGATCAGGAACTTCTTTATTTGAAGGTACACAGACCTGCATTCCCTTGGCTGTATACCCTTCCTAAGATACACAAACCGGGCCCTTTTCCTGCTGGTAGACCCATAGTATCAGGTATAGGCGGACCCACAGAGAGACTTGCCCAATATGTTGACCTCTTTCTGGGCCCCATGGTCAAGAATTTACCCTCATACATACAGGACACTAAACATATCTTGAGCATCCTAGCTGATGTCCAATGGCAACCGGACATGACTTTAGCAACCTTAGATGTGGTTTCTCTCTACACTACCATTGAACCAGAGGTTGGTCTCAAAGCCATCACCAGCCTTCTACACAACAGGCCAGCCACACTTTGGCAACACACCAACATGTTGATTGCCATGATGGACATCATTCTCAATAATAACTTCTTCATCTACGACAATGTATGGTACAAGCAGACCAAAGGCGTAGCTATGGGCTCCAAATTTTCCCCATCATTTGCCAATCTCTACATGGGTGTTCTAGAATCCATTTGGATCTGGGGTATCAAGGGAGCTCCATGGGTTGACTGCATAATCTATTGGGGACGCTACATTGATGACTGCCTTCTGCTATGGTCAGGGTCCCAAGACAAACTAGAAGAGTTTTTCACTTACCTTAACTCCAATGACATGAACATGAGGTTCACGAATGTCTGTAGCAAGTCGAGCATCACATTTCTCGATGTGGAACTCTACATCAAGTCTAACACACTACATAGTCGACTATATAGGAAAGAGACGTCATGCAATGCCATCCTGCATGCAGAAAGTTCCCACCCCTCTAATCAACTTCAAGGGATACCCTACGGTGAATTCGTTAGAGCCAGAAGGAACTGCAGTGAGGAACCAGAATTCCAGAAATGCATCTCCAACATGAAATCTAGGTTCAAGGCTAGAGGTTATGATGCACATACCATAAATAAAGCTGAGAAAAGAATCCAAAAGTTAGAGAGACATGAAACTTTAGGTGACAAAAACACAGTTACCAAACAGGATCAACCAGTTAGATTGATTACCGATTTTAGTGACATGGGTCTAGCCATAAAAAGGAGTCTTAACAAACATTGGGGTGTACTACTAGCAGATGTTACGCTTAAAGATGTAATCACCACGAGACCTCGGATCACCTTTAGACGTGGTAGAACTCTTAAAACGAGACTCAGTCCCACTGTACCTCGTCCTCACAGTAGCCACTCATGGCTCAAAACACACACACTGGGTTTCTTTAAATGTGGTTGTTGTGGTGTCTGCAGATTTGCCCAGAATGGCATCAAAAATCTCACAGCAATCAACAAGAAGAAATACCTGATCAATTGCAACATCAATTGTAACACTAAATTTGTCATATACATTCTAGAGTGCACCTGTAAACTATGGTATGTAGGAAGCACCATCAGACCATTGAAGGAACGCATTGGTGAACACATCAGAGCACTCCAACGCCAGGATTCCAGATACCCCATGGCAGTCCATGCAGCCACTTGTCCCACGCAAGCCTCCAAAAACGCCTCTCGTTCTTCGGATTTGATGTGGCTGCCACTAATGCCAGAGGAGGCAACAGAGAACTGAGGCTCAGACGTCTGGAAGCAACATGGATTATGCGCCTTCAGACGGTGCAACACGGATTAAACACGGATCATGAGCTTCATTATTTTTTAGGGGATTAATCACTGGTTACTGACCACTCCATGAACCATGAACCTCATTATTCCAGTTGGAATATTTGATGAACCAGACATTTTCGTGAATCTCACAGCTATCTGTTAATTTGATTATAGAGTTTCGAGATTTTAGTCACCTTGTGCGATTCTCACCCACTATTGTTGCTATCATGTCACTACTTTTGGTATAATGTCACTTCGCTTTACTATTCGGGTGAACGTCATGTCACAGCGGCGCCCACTATGGTCACCTGAATTATTTCTCATGTAACTTGGTTGTTAGCTTTAGGCTAAGCTTCATGCGAGTATTTCTCTCACAGTGTTACTCATGAAGTTTTGGTATATGCGTGTAATCCAGAGAGCATTTATTTATTATGGTATACTACTTTTATGTTTTTTTCCCTCCAGGTCTTAGCATCTCTGTTTTGAGCATCTGACATGCACTCCATATCACAGGAGTTACACTACTTTTTCTCAGATGTTGCATCTATTTTCTCCTTCATCTCTCCTTTCAACATCCTCCATCGATTGGTTTGTCTATATTTTATGTACGTTTGTTCCCTTTTTCTTTCTTTATTTCAGTCTATGTTATATTCTTTTTTCCTTTTTTTCTGCTTTCAACTTGGGGCGTACATCCCTTTTACAGCACCAATTCCTACACCGGCACACTCTATACATGGCGTCCTGTGTAGCCCACCTCTGCTTTTGTCCTTCTGCGGTCTAGTCTTTCTCCACCTTGCCTATATAACCCCGCCTTCACCCCTCCTCTTCCGGCCATCTTCCGGAACCATTTTCCTTCCTGAACAACACTTCTCCCAGGTAAGCGACTCAGTCCTCTCCACACGAGCCAACCTTTGCTAGCTCACTATCCCTGGTGTATCTGCTTACACCTTTTCTCCCCCTCTTTCACTATCTAGTTTCCTGTACTCCGGCGCATCCGCCGTTGTCGTCCTGGACTACTGACCTGGCACGCCTAATTCTATATTCCCCCTGTGCTACCTAGCACTTGGTTAATCTCGTCGCCACAGACTGCATCGACTTTTCTGAAGGTAAGCCTTCTTCACCTCGATACTCTAATGTTTTCGTCTTTCCCCTTCCCCCTTTCCCTCCCACACTTGGCACTTCACTTCATTCCCATTTTCCGTTTTCTCTCAGGTCAATAGTCCTCATTGGCTTATCCGCCGCCCGGCGATATCCGTCTTCCTTTCCTTACATTTGGCAGTAGTCCACCTACCGTGGTTCGCACTGCTCTTCATTGCCGTTTTGGATTCTTGAACGGTCACTTGGTAAGGTTTCACTTTAGTTTCCCTGTACGTATTTTTTCCTTTTCCAGCTCACCCCTTTCGCTTACCGTTTTCCTTTTCCTCTCCATAGAATCCACCTTGTTGGCACCGCCTTTCAGGTATTTTCTCTACCCTCTTTCCCCCCCTTTTTTTCTTTTCTTTTACCTACTAGTAGCACACACTTAGGGCAGCCGTCTATTCCCTCCAGAGCCACCTACTAGGCTGTGTCTTCATCTTTCTTTCGCTTTCTCCGCATGTCTTTCAGTCGCACTCGTCCAGCTCACAATGGAGCTTGCTCGTGATCACCATTTCGTTCACTATGCGGTTTTGTCTTACCTTTGTGTACCAGAGGTCCTCCTTTTAACCCTGGGTGACCTATCCTCTATTTAGGAGTTCTTGTTTATCTAGTTGGTCTTCTGCCTGAGTACTTTTCACCAACACTGATTTTGCGTTTACAGCCGCTTTTAGAACCTGTTCGTTGCCATGACTGGGCGCCCTCCATTGCATGTATTTCCAACACGTTCCGCTTAGTGCGTGATTGTTATCTTTACAGGCTGCCTTTTCAATTTTATCACATTGGCTTGTGTCGCTTCTCATTTACCATGTTCTGATTATTTCGCCTCTTGGTCTGCAATTCCATTTATTTTTCTTCCTCTACACATTCACAGCTCGACCTTTTGATCTTGGTGCAAAGATCTTTCATTGTCATTTTGTGTGTAAGTTATGTAACCAGGTTTCCACTTGTATTTATGATTTTTAATTTCGACCTATACATCGTTTGTTTGCTTTTTTGTCAGTTTATCTTATGTTTTGTATCTTCCCCAGCCCTGAAGAGTCACGGGTTACTACCCTTTGTGACGAAACACGTGTCGGCTGGTTGCTTTTGTTTTGGCTGGTTGCTTATGCTCTGTTACTATATTAAACACCTATGACTATCATTCTGGTGTAGACCCTCTACATTTCTGCAGTATGAGACATTTCTCCTGATATTATATCCTCGTTACGTGTGCCCGGGACTGTACCTACTTCATTTGTGTGGATTTCTATCCATACCATCACGGGGGTTTTAGGGCATATCCCCTGACCTGGTTTGCACCGTTCACACTCCTAGTATAACATAAACTCAGCGCGAATTAGCTTGAGCGCCATTATTCCTGACAATACTAAAAACCCCACACTGATACATACTTTATGGTTTCAGGAAAGGCAGCCGCAGCGCTTCAAATATCCATTTCATTGCTATCTGTTGATTAGGCTATGGATAGAGACAGGGTCGCATCAGAACTCTTTGACAACTTATCCAAAGGTATCACTATTAATGCAGCATCCACCAGTGGAAACCCATTACGTAGAGAAGGTCTCAAAGAGAAATTCGTAAGACTAGAGAGATTAAAGAGAACAGAGAATTCCAGATGGTGGGACAGTGCCACCTTAAAACAATATCTGAGACTTAACAGGGTCCCAAGAGGACTTCGCTCCCAGATTTTTCCCACATTTGATGATTTGGACGATGATCTTTTAGGCAAATGGGAAGAAACTCTCACTTCTAACTCAAACACACTCATCAACATATTAATAGAGAACGCAGAACGCAAAGTAGCAAATCTCCAGATCGAAATTTCCAACTTAGAAAAAGAAATTGCAGACCTAGATTTAAAAGAAGCTACAGAAAAGAATTATGTCATCTTAAATGATATCCTGTCCAAACACCAGAACGAAATAAAAGACAGAAAAACCCGACAATTAAAAAGAGACGAAGCTGACTACAGAGAGGGACGTGTTTTTACTTTCGCTAGAAAATACGATCAGTTACTTCAGACCGCCACACCTGGTAACAAACCAATTAGACCGGACATTTCATCCATCTCATCCAGTTCCACCTCTCTCAACACTATTGCCAGCAGTGACAGTGAACCTGATAACCCAACAAACGACCTGAACAGATCTACCCTCAATAAATCATCTTTTTACGAGAGGTCCTAACGATACGAAGGGAGAACCGGACACAACAAAGACTAGGAGGCCAAGACAGAAAACCCGTAGAGGGAAGAGGTCAGGACTCAGAAGAGTACAAGAAGAAACTAAGGTCTGGGGACGGGAAAAACAAATAGATTCACAAGATCAAGGTGTGCAGGTAGTTAACCTTTCATCACATACTCTGAACAGTGGGATGATCTCACTTCTTAGCAGAGGCTTAAGTTTTAATCCCCATGAACAAGGAGACACCTGTAGACACAAAATAGACCTCTTTAAATTTATTAGGGGTCTTAAGATCAGGAAACATTTCAGTAGTTTCCCTACCACCACTAAGACCATCAAGAATATCTGCACAGACAATTCTTTGGGTGTACAAAGTATCAAAGATATTCAGGACACCCATTTACTCCTGTCCCTTACGGACATGGACGACCCTCCCATGAATATGGAAGATCTTCTTCTGGAACTAGATATTGACACAGACCTCACTCTTAACAGTGGTCTCAAGACGAAGTCTAGATGGACTCCTATTCTCCCAGGGGGCAATTCTGTGGATATCTTTTACAACCTAGTTCTCACGGACATAGACAAACATGAAAAGAAAACTCTTCACTCGAAACATAGGACCAAAGACAACTTACGTAGAGAAGAACGGGTGGCTCTAAAAACATTAAGTTCCACTCCTGATTTAATAATCAAAGAGGCCGACAAAGGAGGGAATGTTGTGGTTATGAACCACGCTGATTATCACAAGGAAATCCTTACTCAACTAGAGAACACCTCCTGTTATGAACAATTGAATCAAAATCCCACTGGTACCCTCATTGTTAAGATCAACAAATACCTTTCTGATTGGCATACTTTAGGTCTTATTGACGATCAGGAACTTCTTTATTTGAAGGTACACAGACCTGCATTCCCTTGGCTGTATACCCTTCCTAAGATACACAAACCGGGCCCTTTTCCTGCTGGTAGACCCATAGTATCAGGTATAGGCGGACCCACAGAGAGACTTGCCCAATATGTTGACCTCTTTCTGGGCCCCATGGTCAAGAATTTACCCTCATACATACAGGACACTAAACATATCTTGAGCATCCTAGCTGATGTCCAATGGCAACCGGACATGACTTTAGCAACCTTAGATGTGGTTTCTCTCTACACTACCATTGAACCAGAGGTTGGTCTCAAAGCCATCACCAGCCTTCTACACAACAGGCCAGCCACACTTTGGCAACACACCAACATGTTGATTGCCATGATGGACATCATTCTCAATAATAACTTCTTCATCTACGACAATGTATGGTACAAGCAGACCAAAGGCGTAGCTATGGGCTCCAAATTTTCCCCATCATTTGCCAATCTCTACATGGGTGTTCTAGAATCCATTTGGATCTGGGGTATCAAGGGAGCTCCATGGGTTGACTGCATAATCTATTGGGGACGCTACATTGATGACTGCCTTCTGCTATGGTCAGGGTCCCAAGACAAACTAGAAGAGTTTTTCACTTACCTTAACTCCAATGACATGAACATGAGGTTCACGAATGTCTGTAGCAAGTCGAGCATCACATTTCTCGATGTGGAACTCTACATCAAGTCTAACACACTACATAGTCGACTATATAGGAAAGAGACGTCATGCAATGCCATCCTGCATGCAGAAAGTTCCCACCCCTCTAATCAACTTCAAGGGATACCCTACGGTGAATTCGTTAGAGCCAGAAGGAACTGCAGTGAGGAACCAGAATTCCAGAAATGCATCTCCAACATGAAATCTAGGTTCAAGGCTAGAGGTTATGATGCACATACCATAAATAAAGCTGAGAAAAGAATCCAAAAGTTAGAGAGACATGAAACTTTAGGTGACAAAAACACAGTTACCAAACAGGATCAACCAGTTAGATTGATTACCGATTTTAGTGACATGGGTCTAGCCATAAAAAGGAGTCTTAACAAACATTGGGGTGTACTACTAGCAGATGTTACGCTTAAAGATGTAATCACCACGAGACCTCGGATCACCTATAGACGTGGTAGAACTCTTAAAACGAGACTCAGTCCCACTGTACCTCGTCCTCACAGTAGCCACTCATGGCTCAAAACACACACACTGGGTTTCTTTAAATGTGGTTGTTGTGGTGTCTGCAGATTTGCCCAGAATGGCATCAAAAATCTCACAGCAATCAACAAGAAGAAATACCTGATCAATTGCAACATCAATTGTAACACTAAATTTGTCATATACATTCTAGAGTGCACCTGTAAACTATGGTATGTAGGAAGCACCATCAGACCATTGAAGGAACGCATTGGTGAACACATCAGAGCACTCCAACGCCAGGATTCCAGATACCCCATGGCAGTCCATGCAGCCACTTGTCCCACGCAAGCCTCCAAAAAACGCCTCTCGTTCTTCGGATTTGATGTGGCTGCCACTAATGCCAGAGGAGGCAACAGAGAACTGAGGCTCAGACGTCTGGAAGCAACATGGATTATGCGCCTTCAGACGGTGCAACACGGATTAAACACGGATCATGAGCTTCATTATTTTTTAGGGGATTAATCACTGGTTACTGACCACTCCATGAACCATGAACCTCATTATTCCAGTTGGAATATTTGATGAACCAGACATTTTCGTGAATCTCACAGCTATCTGTTAATTTGATTATAGAGTTTCGAGATTTTAGTCACCTTGTGCGATTCTCACCCACTATTGTTGCTATCATGTCACTACTTTTGGTATAATGTCACTTCGCTTTACTATTCGGGTGAACGTCATGTCACAGCGGCGCCCACTATGGTCACCTGAATTATTTCTCATGTAACTTGGTTGTTAGCTTTAGGCTAAGCTTCATGCGAGTATTTCTCTCACAGTGTTACTCATGAAGTTTTGGTATATGCGTGTAATCCAGAGAGCATTTATTTATTATGGTATACTACTTTTATGTTTTTTTCCCTCCAGGTCTTAGCATCTCTGTTTTGAGCATCTGACATGCACTCCATATCACAGGAGTTACACTACTTTTTCTCAGATGTTGCATCTATTTTCTCCTTCATCTCTCCTTTCAACATCCTCCATCGATTGGTTTGTCTATATTTTATGTACGTTTGTTCCCTTTTTCTTTCTTTATTTCAGTCTATGTTATTTTCTTTTTTCCTTTTTTTCTGCTTTCAACTTGGGGCGTACATCCCTTTTACAGCACCAATTCCTACACCGGCACACTCTATACATGGCGTCCTGTGTAGCCCACCTCTGCTTTTGTCCTTCTGCGGTCTAGTCTTTCTCCACCTTGCCTATATAACCCCGCCTTCACCCCTCCTCTTCCGGCCATCTTCCGGAACCATTTTCCTTCCTGAACAACACTTCTCCCAGGTAAGCGACTCAGTCCTCTCCACACGAGCCAACCTTTGCTAGCTCACTATCCCTGGTGTATCTGCTTACACCTTTTCTCCCCCTCTTTCACTATCTAGTTTCCTGTACTCCGGCGCATCCGCCGTTGTCGTCCTGGACTACTGACCTGGCACGCCTAATTCTATATTCCCCCTGTGCTACCTAGCACTTGGTTAATCTCGTCGCCACAGACTGCATCGACTTTTCTGAAGGTAAGCCTTCTTCACCTCGATACTCTAGTGTTTTCGTCTTTCCCCTTCCCCCTTTCCCTCCCACACTTGGCACTTCACTTCATTCCCTTTTTCCGTTTTCTCTCAGGTCAATAGTCCTCATTGGCTTATCCGCCGCCCGGCGATATCCGTCTTCCTTTCCTTACATTTGGCAGTAGTCCACCTACCGTGGTTCGCACTGCTCTTCATTGCCGTTTTGGATTCTTGAACGGTCACTTGGTAAGGTTTCACTTTAGTTTCCCTGTACGTATTTTTTCCTTTTCCAGCTCACCCCTTTCGCTTACCGTTTTCCTTTTCCTCTCCATAGAATCCACCTTGTTGGCACCGCCTTTCAGGTATTTTCTCTACCCTCTTTCCCCCCCTTTTTTTTCTTTTCTTTTACCTACTAGTAGCACACACTTAGGGCAGCCGTCTATTCCCTCCAGAGCCACCTACTAGGCTGTGTCTTCATCGTTCTTTCGCTTTCTCCGCATGTCTTTCAGTCGCACTCGTCCAGCTCACAATGGAGCTTGCTCGTGATCACCATTTCGTTCACTATGCGGTTTTGTCTTACCTTTGTGTACCAGAGGTCCTCCTTTTAACCCTGGGTGACCTATCCTCTATTTAGGAGTTCTTGTTTATCTAGTTGGTCTTCTGCCTGAGTACTTTTCACCAACACTGATTTTGCGTTTACAGCCGCTTTTAGAACCTGTTCGTTGCCATGACTGGGCGCCCTCCATTGCATGTATTTCCAACACGTTCCGCTTAGTGCGTGATTGTTATCTTTACAGGCTGCCTTTTCAATTTTATCACATTGGCTTGTGTCGCTTCTCATTTACCATGTTCTGATTATTTCGCCTCTTGGTCTGCAATTCCATTTATTTTTCTTCCTCTACACATTCACAGCTCGACCTTTTGATCTTGGTGCAAAGATCTTTCATTGTCATTTTGTGTGTAAGTTATGTAACCAGGTTTCCACTTGTATTTATGATTTTTAATTTCGACCTATACATCGTTTGTTTGCTTTTTTGTCAGTTTATCTTATGTTTTGTATCTTCCCCAGCCCTGAAGAGTCACGGGTTACTACCCTTTGTGACGAAACACGTGTCGGCTGGTTGCTTTTGTTTTGGCTGGTTGCTTATGCTCTGTTACTATATTAAACACCTATGACTATCATTCTGGTGTAGACCCTCTACATTTCTGCAGTATGAGACATTTCTCCTGATATTATATCCTCGTTACGTGTGCCCGGGACTGTACCTACTTCATTTGTGTGGATTTCTATCCATACCATCACGGGGGTTTTAGGGCATATCCCCTGACCTGGTTTGCACCGTTCACACTCCTAGTATAACATAAACTCAGCGCGAATTAGCTTGAGCGCCATTATTCCTGTCAATACTAAAAACCCCACACTGATACATACTTTATGGTTTCAGGAAAGGCAGCCGCAGCGCTTCAAATATCCATTTCATTGCTATCTGTTGATTAGGCTATGGATAGAGACAGGGTCGCATCAGAACTCTTTGACAACTTATCCAAAGGTATCACTATTAATGCAGCATCCACCAGTGGAAACCCATTACGTAGAGAAGGTCTCAAAGAGAAATTCGTAAGACTAGAGAGATTAAAGAGAACAGAGAATTCCAGATGGTGGGACAGTGCCACCTTAAAACAATATCTGAGACTTAACAGGGTCCCAAGAGGACTTCGCTCCCAGATTTTTCCCACATTTGATGATTTGGACGATGATCTTTTAGGCAAATGGGAAGAAACTCTCACTTCTAACTCAAACACACTCATCAACATATTAATAGAGAACGCAGAACGCAAAGTAGCAAATCTCCAGATCGAAATTTCCAACTTAGAAAAAGAAATTGCAGACCTAGATTTAAAAGAAGCTACAGAAAAGAATTATGTCATCTTAAATGATATCCTGTCCAAACACCAGAACGAAATAAAAGACAGAAAAACCCGACAATTAAAAAGAGACGAAGCTGACTACAGAGAGGGACGTGTTTTTACTTTCGCTAGAAAATACGATCAGTTACTTCAGACCGCCACACCTGGTAACAAACCAATTAGACCGGACATTTCATCCATCTCATCCAGTTCCACCTCTCTCAACACTATTGCCAGCAGTGACAGTGAACCTGATAACCCAACAAACGACCTGAACAGATCTACCCTCAATAAATCATCTTTTTTACGAGAGGTCCTAACGATACGAAGGGAGAACCGGACACAACAAAGACTAGGAGGCCAAGACAGAAAACCCGTAGAGGGAAGAGGTCAGGACTCAGAAGAGTACAAGAAGAAACTAAGGTCTGGGGACGGGAAAAACAAATAGATTCACAAGATCAAGGTGTGCAGGTAGTTAACCTTTCATCACATACTCTGAACAGTGGGATGATCTCACTTCTTAGCAGAGGCTTAAGTTTTAATCCCCATGAACAAGGAGACACCTGTAGACACAAAATAGACCTCTTTAAATTTATTAGGGGTCTTAAGATCAGGAAACATTTCAGTAGTTTCCCTACCACCACTAAGACCATCAAGAATATCTGCACAGACAATTCTTTGGGTGTACAAAGTATCAAAGATATTCAGGACACCCATTTACTCCTGTCCCTTACGGACATGGACGACCCTCCCATGAATATGGAAGATCTTCTTCTGGAACTAGATATTGACACAGACCTCACTCTTAACAGTGGTCTCAAGACGAAGTCTAGATGGACTCCTATTCTCCCAGGGGGCAATTCTGTGGATATCTTTTACAACCTAGTTCTCACGGACATAGACAAACATGAAAAGAAAACTCTTCACTCGAAACATAGGACCAAAGACAACTTACGTAGAGAAGAACGGGTGGCTCTAAAAACATTAAGTTCCACTCCTGATTTAATAATCAAAGAGGCCGACAAAGGAGGGAATGTTGTGGTTATGAACCACGCTGATTATCACAAGGAAATCCTTACTCAACTAGAGAACACCTCCTGTTATGAACAATTGAATCAAAATCCCACTGGTACCCTCATTGTTAAGATCAACAAATACCTTTCTGATTGGCATACTTTAGGTCTTATTGACGATCAGGAACTTCTTTATTTGAAGGTACACAGACCTGCATTCCCTTGGCTGTATACCCTTCCTAAGATACACAAACCGGGCCCTTTTCCTGCTGGTAGACCCATAGTATCAGGTATAGGCGGACCCACAGAGAGACTTGCCCAATATGTTGACCTCTTTCTGGGCCCCATGGTCAAGAATTTACCCTCATACATACAGGACACTAAACATATCTTGAGCATCCTAGCTGATGTCCAATGGCAACCGGACATGACTTTAGCAACCTTAGATGTGGTTTCTCTCTACACTACCATTGAACCAGAGGTTGGTCTCAAAGCCATCACCAGCCTTCTACACAACAGGCCAGCCACACTTTGGCAACACACCAACATGTTGATTGCCATGATGGACATCATTCTCAATAATAACTTCTTCATCTACGACAATGTATGGTACAAGCAGACCAAAGGCGTAGCTATGGGCTCCAAATTTTCCCCATCATTTGCCAATCTCTACATGGGTGTTCTAGAATCCATTTGGATCTGGGGTATCAAGGGAGCTCCATGGGTTGACTGCATAATCTATTGGGGACGCTACATTGATGACTGCCTTCTGCTATGGTCAGGGTCCCAAGACAAACTAGAAGAGTTTTTCACTTACCTTAACTCCAATGACATGAACATGAGGTTCACGAATGTCTGTAGCAAGTCGAGCATCACATTTCTCGATGTGGAACTCTACATCAAGTCTAACACACTACATAGTCGACTATATAGGAAAGAGACGTCATGCAATGCCATCCTGCATGCAGAAAGTTCCCACCCCTCTAATCAACTTCAAGGGATACCCTACGGTGAATTCGTTAGAGCCAGAAGGAACTGCAGTGAGGAACCAGAATTCCAGAAATGCATCTCCAACATGAAATCTAGGTTCAAGGCTAGAGGTTATGATGCACATACCATAAATAAAGCTGAGAAAAGAATCCAAAAGTTAGAGAGACATGAAACTTTAGGTGACAAAAACACAGTTACCAAACAGGATCAACCAGTTAGATTGATTACCGATTTTAGTGACATGGGTCTAGCCATAAAAAGGAGTCTTAACAAACATTGGGGTGTACTACTAGCAGATGTTACGCTTAAAGATGTAATCACCACGAGACCTCGGATCACCTTTAGACGTGGTAGAACTCTTAAAACGAGACTCAGTCCCACTGTACCTCGTCCTCACAGTAGCCACTCATGGCTCAAAACACACACACTGGGTTTCTTTAAATGTGGTTGTTGTGGTGTCTGCAGATTTGCCCAGAATGGCATCAAAAATCTCACAGCAATCAACAAGAAGAAATACCTGATCAATTGCAACATCAATTGTAACACTAAATTTGTCATATACATTCTAGAGTGCACCTGTAAACTATGGTATGTAGGAAGCACCATCAGACCATTGAAGGAACGCATTGGTGAACACATCAGAGCACTCCAACGCCAGGATTCCAGATACCCCATGGCAGTCCATGCAGCCACTTGTCCCACGCAAGCCTCCAAAAACGCCTCTCGTTCTTCGGATTTGATGTGGCTGCCACTAATGCCAGAGGAGGCAACAGAGAACTGAGGCTCAGACGTCTGGAAGCAACATGGATTATGCGCCTTCAGACGGTGCAACACGGATTAAACACGGATCATGAGCTTCATTATTTTTTAGGGGATTAATCACTGGTTACTGACCACTCCATGAACCATGAACCTCATTATTCCAGTTGGAATATTTGATGAACCAGACATTTTCGTGAATCTCACAGCTATCTGTTAATTTGATTATAGAGTTTCGAGATTTTAGTCACCTTGTGCGATTCTCACCCACTATTGTTGCTATCATGTCACTACTTTTGGTATAATGTCACTTCGCTTTACTATTCGGGTGAACGTCATGTCACAGCGGCGCCCACTATGGTCACCTGAATTATTTCTCATGTAACTTGGTTGTTAGCTTTAGGCTAAGCTTCATGCGAGTATTTCTCTCACAGTGTTACTCATGAAGTTTTGGTATATGCGTGTAATCCAGAGAGCATTTATTTATTATGGTATACTACTTTTATGTTTTTTTCCCTCCAGGTCTTAGCATCTCTGTTTTGAGCATCTGACATGCACTCCATATCACAGGAGTTACACTACTTTTTCTCAGATGTTGCATCTATTTTCTCCTTCATCTCTCCTTTCAACATCCTCCATCGATTGGTTTGTCTATATTTTATGTACGTTTGTTCCCTTTTTCTTTCTTTATTTCAGTCTATGTTATATTCTTTTTTCCTTTTTTTCTGCTTTCAACTTGGGGCGTACATCCCTTTTACAGCACCAATTCCTACACCGGCACACTCTATACATGGCGTCCTGTGTAGCCCACCTCTGCTTTTGTCCTTCTGCGGTCTAGTCTTTCTCCACCTTGCCTATATAACCCCGCCTTCACCCCTCCTCTTCCGGCCATCTTCCGGAACCATTTTCCTTCCTGAACAACACTTCTCCCAGGTAAGCGACTCAGTCCTCTCCACACGAGCCAACCTTTGCTAGCTCACTATCCCTGGTGTATCTGCTTACACCTTTTCTCCCCCTCTTTCACTATCTAGTTTCCTGTACTCCGGCGCATCCGCCGTTGTCGTCCTGGACTACTGACCTGGCACGCCTAATTCTATATTCCCCCCTGTGCTACCTAGCACTTGGTTAATCTCGTCGCCACAGACTGCATCGACTTTTCTGAAGGTAAGCCTTCTTCACCTCGATACTCTAGTGTTTTCGTCTTTCCCCTTCCCCCTTTCCCTCCCACACTTGGCACTTCACTTCATTCCCATTTTCCGTTTTCTCTCAGGTCAATAGTCCTCATTGGCTTATTCGCCGCCCGGCGATATCCGTCTTCCTTTCCTTACATTTGGCAGTAGTCCACCTACCGTGGTTCGCACTGCTCTTCATTGCCGTTTTGGATTCTTGAACGGTCACTTGGTAAGGTTTCACTTTAGTTTCCCTGTACGTATTTTTTCCTTTTCCAGCTCACCCCTTTCGCTTACCGTTTTCCTTTTCCTCTCCATAGAATCCACCTTGTTGGCACCGCCTTTCAGGTATTTTCTCTACCCTCTTTCCCCCCCTTTTTTTCTTTTCTTTTACCTACTAGTAGCACACACTTAGGGCAGCCGTCTATTCCCTCCAGAGCCACCTACTAGGCTGTGTCTTCATCGTTCTTTCGCTTTCTCCGCATGTCTTTCAGTCGCACTCGTCCAGCTCACAATGGAGCTTGCTCGTGATCACCATTTCGTTCACTATGCGGTTTTGTCTTACCTTTGTGTACCAGAGGTCCTCCTTTTAACCCTGGGTGACCTATCCTCTATTTAGGAGTTCTTGTTTATCTAGTTGGTCTTCTGCCTGAGTACTTTTCACCAACACTGATTTTGCGTTTACAGCCGCTTTTAGAACCTGTTCGTTGCCATGACTGGGCGCCCTCCATTGCATGTATTTCCAACACGTTCCGCTTAGTGCGTGATTGTTATCTTTACAGGCTGCCTTTTCAATTTTATCACATTGGCTTGTGTCGCTTCTCATTTACCATGTTCTGATTATTTCGCCTCTTGGTCTGCAATTCCATTTATTTTTCTTCCTCTACACATTCACAGCTCGACCTTTTGATCTTGGTGCAAAGATCTTTCATTGTCATTTTGTGTGTAAGTTATGTAACCAGGTTTCCACTTGTATTTATGATTTTTAATTTCGACCTATACATCGTTTGTTTGCTTTTTTGTCAGTTTATCTTATGTTTTGTATCTTCCCCAGCCCTGAAGAGTCACGGGTTACTACCCTTTGTGACGAAACACGTGTCGGCTGGTTGCTTTTGTTTTGGCTGGTTGCTTATGCTCTGTTACTATATTAAACACCTATGACTATCATTCTGGTGTAGACCCTCTACATTTCTGCAGTATGAGACATTTCTCCTGATATTATATCCTCGTTACGTGTGCCCGGGACTGTACCTACTTCATTTGTGTGGATTTCTATCCATACCATCACGGGGGTTTTAGGGCATATCCCCTGACCTGGTTTGCACCGTTCACACTCCTAGTATAACATAAACTCAGCGCGAATTAGCTTGAGCGCCATTATTCCTGACAATACTAAAAACCCCACACTGATACATTATTAATCATGCCCCGAGGAGATGGCAGTCCCCAGGGCTGCGGGGACCCCCGCAGGCCCCGCATGATAATTCTGCATTCCCCCAGGACCTGGCCCACCCGGGGTCTTCTAGAAAACGAGGCGCTAGAGACCGCGCTTTGGTTTTTTTTTGTCTTTTTCGGCGGGATTTGCGTACCGTATGCAAATCCCGCAGAAAATTTTAAAGAAATACACTTTTTGGGCCCTTGGGGTCCCTGTGGGACCCCCTGAACAGGCCTAGGGGGTCGGGGTGTTTCTACCCTACCCCCTTTTCTTGTTTTTTGACCTTTTTTCTTGTGACTCAGTTCAACCGACTCACAAGATGGCTGCCAACACTTTTTGGTTTGGAGTGTTGGCAGCCAATCAAAATAAAGCTCGTGCTCAGGAGGGTTCGTGGATCCACCGCGGTATCCAGATATCGATATTTCTTTTTATTTTTGAATTTCTCAGTAACTACTGAGCGGATTTACACCATTTAAAGCAAAGAGTGCACTCTGAACCAGGAGCTACCTCTCTGCCAAATTTGGTGTAATTCCGTTCAGCAGTTCGGGCTGTAGCTGCGACAAAGGTTTCCTAAGGAAATTAACATGGAGAAAACGTGTTTTGGGACCCCCCTTTTTTCTTGGCCCCCGCTTGACGAATCACTCCTAAACTTTCAAGACAGGAGCTGACCGGAGTGCCCCATTAATTTTGAAAATTTTGCGAAGATTCATCAAATGGCGCCAAAGATATTGGCTAAAGAAAAAACACTTTTCCTATGGAAGCTAGGTCCTAACGATAACTACCTACTGGTGATCGCCAGTAGGTAATATATATATATATATATATATATATACATATATATATATATATATATATATATATATATATATATATATTTATTCCAGGTGCATTATGGGAATAGTAGGATTTACCTTGTCACATGGTCACTGCGATTTCAGGCGCGTGGCTCTCTGAATTTGATTAGCCTCACCTGTGAACAAGGCCACATTCAACGGCCAAAACGCCGGATTGATGTGCTCCCATTTTCAACAAACATTAAAAACCAGTGTGTCATCAAGTTGGGCTTCGCTCTTTTCTTTGATGTGTTTAAGAACGGGATGCTCCATGCCCGTGTTTGCGAAGCCACCCTGCAGGGATGGGGGCTCCCGACAGTTGGAGAATGCTGTTTGGACTGTATTTGGAGAGCATGTCCCGCTTGTCCACATGCTACGGAATGGATTATCCTTGTATTTAGCCCATTAGCGTGAAAGGGTGTACAGGAGGAGTGATGACTCCTCTTGTGGACTCTGATTCACTTGTATCCTGTGTGAAGAAGCCAATGGGATTTGGGCAGTACATTTTGAGGAGTCAAGCGATATGCAAGGAAACCGTATTGTGTATCATACGTGACTTTTCCATTTGAACATTACTGTGCACTTGGCTAAACAGACTGTGATGCAAGATGCTATTCAGCAGGATTCATACAGCATCACAGTTTGTGCATTTGGCAAATATTATATTTCGAACTGTGGGATAAAGACGCTATTCAGCATGATTTTATACTAACCTCAGTTTGCAACATCATTCCAGGTGCATTATGGGAATAGTAGGATTTACCTTGTCACGTGGTCACCGCGATTTAAGGAGCGTGACTCTCTGAATTTGATTAGCCTCACCTGTGAGCAAGGCCACATGCCACATTCAACGGCCAAAACGCCGGATTGATGTACTGCCATTTTCAACAAACATTAAAAACCAGTGTGTCATCGAGTTGGGCTTCGCTCTTTTTTTTTTGAGTGTTTAAGTACGGGATGCTCCATACCCGTGTTTGCAAAGCCGCCCAGCAGGGAGAATGCTGTTTGGACTCTATTTGGGGAGCATGTCCCGCTCGCCCATGTGCTACGGAATGGATTATCCTTGTACTTAGCCTGTCGGCGTGAAAGGGTGTACAGGAGGAGTGACATTGGTGTTTTCTATGGCTTGGCCAGAGCATTACTGCTCCTGCCAAACCATAGCAAACACTGCTCCGCTTTCAGCAAGCAAGAGCATTAAAAATTCTCTGGCTTGCTGAAAGCGGAGCAGAATTGATTTTGGACAGAGGGAGCTGCATGTTCAGCAGCTCTCTCTGTCCAAAAGCAATGCTGGCTCCCGCAGGCTTTAGAGACCTGGCAGGGACCGCGGAGGCCTTCAGGCACCCCCACGGTCCCCGACTAAAATGACTTGGTGCCCTGGGTGGGACCAGGGCACCCAGTGTAGAGGCCAGGCCCCGGAAGATGGGGTCCCCGGGCCGAAATCAGCCTGGGGAGGGGGCCACACGGCCCCACTCCCATTCTAAAAATGCCTGTCCCCGGGAGATGGGGTCCCCGGGGCTGAAATTGGCACAGGAAAAGGGGGGCTACGCAGCCCCATTCCCTAAAACTAGGAAAACATAAATTTAAAAAAAAGACCAGCAACTCGCCAGGGGCCCTGCCCCCTTTCTCCACCACTCTGCAAACGCACCTCCTGACACACTACTAGTTGGGGAATGAATTCCACTCTACTCCTGAGGGCCACAGGACTAAAGTGGACTTCTTCCACAACCAGTAGTGTGCCAGGAGGCGCGTTTGCAGAGTGGTGGGGAAAGGGCCTCTGACAACCTTTTAACAATCCAGCTGTGTGGGACTTACTGGAGGTAACAGGAGGAGTTATTGGCCCCCAAGGACCCGCAAGAGCCAAGGGTACTTCATCCCCCAACTAGTAGTGCATCAGGCGGCGTGTTTGCAGAGTGGTGGAGAAAGGGGGCATGGCCTCTGTGAAGGAAGTGGCCCTCTAGGGCCACTCGGGTTTTCTCACAACCACCTGCTATGCCTTCCCAAGAGTCGGTCAGACAGTAGAGAATACAAACTTACATGCTTTATTAGAAATGCTCTGCAGAGGAGTCCATCATGACCTGCACACTAAGATGTCTGCCGAGGGACTGACTTGTGAGTAATCATTCACAATGGTCCACAGTGAGTAATCATTCTTCCCCAAAAGCCTCCAACCCCGCCCACCATGGAAAACTACCAGCCGGGCCGAACATGAACAAAGGAGGCACTGGGAGATGAGCTACCACCTGCCAGATGGGTACATGTTATCAGAAACCCAAGGCCACTGCGCTGGGTCTCAGCGTCTCCTAACGTGGGAGCAGAACTACACACTTAGATTGGTATGTGAGAGCTGAATTGTCTCCTCATTAGCAGGTCGGGAAACAGCATTGGACAGAAAGAAAAAACATTAGCGAAATACAGTGTTCTGCTGAGGCCTAACTCGGGCACAGTCTAAGCAGTCTAATAAGGATTGCAAGAAACAAAATGGAGTCGCATTCGCCAACTGAAGCCTGCACATTACTCGGATAACTTAGTGGGTTGCATAACGTAAATACAACTGGCATCTATTTAGCCACACATTGCTAACCTAATATAACGTGAAAGGAGTACATTGCAGGGACGGGATTTTAAAACCTAACAGACCCTCCTTTTAGCATGGGTGGCTAAATGCTTTATTGCTATCCGGTAGGGTCTTTACAATTCTAAGGGAGAGGAAGAATAAGCAAAGTCACTCATGTTACAGGGGGAAAACAAACAAGGCATGAACATTGAAGGCACCTAATATTCAAAGATGCCCTCATCTATAAGCATGATATCCTGAATTTCCTGCATCATCATAACAGAAACTTTGTTATCGCTTCTTGGCAATGTAGGGGTAGGGGCAAGTTTACTCATACAATAGGTGCAACAGGCTGGAAGGCAGTTAATGCATAGGCAACAGGTAAAGATGACTCCTGCTATTGCTATTAGGACAAGTAATATTTTCCAACCCCATGATGTCACTAGACCCCAGAGCCACCCAGTGAGAGACCATGAACCATTATCCTGATGAATATCTGATGCGAGTCTGTGCAATTTCTGTATTGCGTAGTATACAGTAGGGGCACTATCAGGAATATACACACAGCAGCTGCTGCCGATGACGCGACAGGCTCCACCACTATTAGCCAGAATGTCGTCTAAAACCATCCGGTTTTGAAGAGAAACGAGCCTCGTAGCCTGAAGCTCGACTGTAATATTAGTCAGTATACCGGCAGTAGTATTAATGACTCCCTCAACTACTCTAGCAAGGCGACGAATATTACGACTATTGAACATAGGACCCCAGAACGGCAGAATGCCCTTCATTATGTCAGTAAATTGCTGCAGCGAGGTATCTGTCTGATCAATATCGTCTGCATTGACAACCCTCTTAACTCGGTGTACCTGGAGATCCCTACGCTGTAGTCTATGATCCTTGTGGTAATTGGGTGGTGCAATGTACACGAGAGGCAAGAGAAAGGAAACATAACATCGGCCAGACCACCCTCTCGGGAGCCATGTATAAGCCTGTTCCCCACAGATGAAGTATACATTCGGAGGTGTAAGCAAAGGGGGGCTGCTAGTAGTGTTCAATCTGTAGGTGTAGTTACAATGACTCTGTCCTACTGAAATGTTCCCTGTTCCTTCAACACAGAAACTAGCTGTTGAGTTGATCACAGGGACAGGCATAGCTTTGTCCTCAGTGATATTGGGTTCCTGGAAACATTTAAAGTATTCAGTGACATTAAATCCTTGGAAATCTAGCATTTCATTTTGCAACCAAGAGATATTTTTGTGGGCTTCAAATACATTCATACAAGCATCGGGGTGCAGCGTACCCTCTTTGCCATCTGGTCCGGGTGTATATCCCTGGTGTACCACTATATACTCCAACACTGCTTCGTAGTCAGCTTGTACTATTTTCATAGCATCAGCATAATAATGCATTTATACCATAGAGAGCAGTTGGAACCAAGCTTCACAGCTACCCAAATATGACAGGGGCAATGACACTAGCAAATCATTTTTATGCATAACTGAGGGAAGTAGCCCACACACCCAGCAATTCGTAGCATTAGTAGTACTGTGCACCTGATGAAGCATCTGAACGAAAGCATTTTGTGCATAAGTCTGTCTATGTCTCTCCTTATGTGGGGCCAATGTAACAAACGAGTGCTCTGCTGGAACCAGGGTAGTCCCTATCAAGGTGTGCACAGGATGTTGTTCCTCTAGGTACCAAACCACCCCAAATACAACTAGCAAGGAAAGCAAAATTATGACAACAAACACTACTCTACTCTTAGTGGACCAAGAGGACCAAACAGGATCATTATTTGAGTAGGACGCGGAGCCGCAAAGGGCTGCTCCTCATCAGGGATAGGACGGCCAAAGGGATACATTTGGACAACTTCAAGGGCAAATTATAGGTGTCAAAAAGGGAAAGAAAAATTCACGGGCTAGAGCCACTTATTGCAACCACAGTACCAGGGGGCACAAATCACCCAGCGACCGTTTAGAGCCTCGCTGGCAGGCTCCTATTGTTCATCAACGACGGTGCTATGAAGCACTCCCACGGAGGAGCTGCGCGATCGCAACCCTTGCAGAAAAACAAATCCTTCTTCTTTCAGGATAAGGCACCCTCCCTCCTGGGCCAATGCCCTCAGCTATCCTGTCCAGTGTCCAGGGCAGTGCACCAGTGTTGTTCACCCTAGTGTAATACAGGCACCTTAGGCACAGCACCTCGCCCTAAGCTCAAGTCCTTCCCTAACTCCTAGCCTGTTCGGCTGGTGCACCGTTCTTTTTACGGGGCCTCAAATTATATTTGGTAACTCCAGGCACTGTTTCATCAACAAAAAGGGGCAGAAACTCAGGATCAGATGGGCATCGAGATCCAGATTCCAGTGTGTTAGAGACGGTGCTATCCGAGGCGGCCCTTATCTCCGGTGGGATCGCCTCTGACAGAACTGCATCACTTTCTTCGTCTGTCTGCGCCCACCTCACTCGGGCGTCAGAGAAGGGAATGAAGCGTGGCACCTTCTCACACTCCTGATCCTGATCGATGCCTCCATTGACCCAGCGGTCATACGGAAGTGGGAGAGGCACCCATTACACATGAGACGCATGAATCCAGTGCTTTCTGCCGTCCACCTTGACAGCCGTTCTGGTGGTGAGTAACACGATTACTGGCCCTTTCCACCTCGGCTCCAGGCTGCTTTTCCGTTGGAAGTTCCTTATCAGCACATGATCACTGGGCTGTATGCAATGCCCGGGCCCCTCTGGTACTGGTGGTACTGGCCGCAATGTGGCGTGTATCTGTTGATGAAGAGAACGAAAATCTTTAGACAATTCATACAGGTAGTCTACAAGTAGGGGGTACTCTATCTCGGAAAAGCGCTTGGGTCTGGGGACGCCCCAAACATTAGCAGGGCGTCCAAAGACCACCTCGTAGGGGGACAACCCTGTTCTAGAATGCGCTGTCGCTCTGGTAGATAATAAAGCCAAGGGTAATGCATCTGGCCATTTTAGTCCTGTGCTTTCTTGAATTTTTGCCAGCTTCAGTTTGAGAGTACCATTGTACTTCTCAACCAGACCTGCTGACTGGGGGTGATTCGCTGCATGGAACTTCTGCTTAATATGCAAACCTGTGCATACCAATTCAATGACTTTTGCATTGAAGTGGCTTCTGTTGTCACTCTAAATCACGCGTG
This sequence comes from Calotriton arnoldi, assembly GCA_963921515.1. Lineage (NCBI taxonomy): Eukaryota > Metazoa > Chordata > Amphibia > Caudata > Salamandridae > Calotriton > Calotriton arnoldi. Next base: position 1,501,496 of record CAWUFW010004239.1, read on the forward strand.
GCAACCCATAGCGCGGGAAGTACTCTTTTAGAAGTGCCTTCGCCGTCGCCATAGCTGTATTCTCTTTAGTGGGGTAAGCCTCAATCCATTTACTGAATGCGCAGATCACTACTAGCACATACTTCAGGTTATTTACCAGTTCCATTTCGATGAAATCCATCTGGAAAACCTCGAAAGGGAAGGAAGGCGGGTCAAAATTACCAGAAGGTGTAGGGGTACCTTTCCCAGGGCTATGTTTCAGACAAATGATACAATGCTTCACTAGGTGCGCGGCTGTCTTAGCGATATTATCTTTCTGCCATACTGGATCCAGCAATTTGCATATTCCTTTAGCACTAATGTGCGCCGGGCCATGGCCAATAGTCACAACAGAGAGCACATATGAATTAGGCAGCAACCACCTCTGCTTCCCTGACAAGTCAGTCCAACACCCATCCTCATCCAAGCGACCTGTTCTCTCCTCCCACATTGCTAATTCATCTAAAGTCGCCTCACCCTGTATTTCCCTGACATTCTCCAATGTGTCCTAAAACATTCCATTGTCTGGGACCCACTTAGCGGGACCTGCCACCAACATCTGTGTCATCTTTGATCGAGCTGTCTCCTTAGCTGTCTGGTCTGCGAAAGCGTTTCCCCTCCCCACATCATCTGTAATAGCCTTATGAGCGCTACATTTCACTATTGCTAACTTACTGGGAAGTGTCAATGCAGACAGCAATCTATGTATCAATGGCCCGTTCTGAATCCGCAGTCCATGCGAAGTCAAGAACCCTCTCTCCGCCCAGAGGCGCCCAAAATTATGGGCCACCCCAAAGGCGTATTGGCTGTTGGTGTAGATATTAACAGACAGTCCCTCACTCAACTCATAAGCCCTGAGGAGGGCAACCAACTCTGCAGCTTGGGCCGATTGGTGCGGGATACGGGATGTCTCAACTACAGTGTGTAACGTTGTGATTGCATAGGCTGCAGTGGTGGTACCATCTGGTAACTTAAAACAAGAGCCATCGAGATATAGTTCCCCTTGGTGTTCAGATAAGGGAACATCAGTCAGGTCTACCCGTCCCTTCGTTTCTTCCTCATTCCGAAATAAACAATCATGGACATCATTGCCCTTTTCTTCCGAAGGGAGGGGTAGTAACGTGGCTAGGTTCAGAGTAGCACATCTTTTGATGGTAATGTGCGGAGCAAACAGGGTCAGTTCATAACCAGTCAGACGCGTACTAGTAAGGTGCTGCGTCTTTGTCTTATTCAATAATGTATCCACAGCATGAGGTACCATGACTGTGAGGTCCGTGTCAAGAACGAGCCCTGCCAATTGTCTGATAGAAACCGCCACTGCCGCGGCAGCTCTCAGACAGCTCGGGAGCGCTCTGGCGACATTATCAAGCATGGCCGAGAAGTAGGCGCAGGGTCTCTGCTTCCCACCGAAACCCTGTGTTAGAACAGAAAGCACGCAACCATCCACCTCATGCACGTAGAGCACAAAAGGCTTCTGGTAATCAGGAGTACCAAGCACAGGAGCAGGGCAAAGCGCAGTCTTTAATTGCTCAAAAGCTTGCTGGCATGCAGGTGTCCAAGGCAGGGGTTCATGCACATCTTTTGTGGTCAGGTGAAGAAGGGGTTTCGTTAGTAGGGAGTAATTAGGGATCCAATGCCGACAATACGATGTTATCCCTATAAATGCGCGTACCTCGCTTTGGGTTCTAGGGACAGACATATTAGTAATGGCAGCTATGCGCTCGGGTGTTAGTCTGCGACCCTCCTTCAACAGTAGGTGACCTAAATAGGTGACCTCCTGTCGACAATATTGAAATTTGGAAAGTGACACCTTGTGTCCATGGTGCGCTAGATGCAATAATAATTGAACTGTGGCTTTTTTGCAGCCATCCTCATTACCGAAGCAATAAGGAGGTTGTCAACATACTGCAGCAGCACATTACCAGGGGGAAGCTCCAAAGAATCCAATTGAGCTTTTCAGGCTTGACTATAAATACTGGGGCTTTCAGTATAGCCTTGTGGAGCACGACAGAATCTAAAGCTCCGTCCGGCTATTGCAAACCCAAACAGATATCGGCTATCTGTATGAATTGGTATGCTGAAGAAAGCGTTTTTCAAGTGAATTACAGAGAAAACTTTCGCTGATGGGGGAATCATTGTTACGATCGCTGTAATGTCCGAAACCACAGGGTATTGGGGAACTACGATCTTATTAACCTCTCTGAGGTCAATCGCAAAGCGGTAAACATCAGGGTGGGCATCAGGAGAATCCAAAGAGGCCTTTTTAAGGATAGGAAGAATAGGGCTATTACACACATTCGCCGTAGTCTCCTCAACCACACCAGACTCAATCAAATCCTGTATTATTTGCATTAGGGCCTTTTCGCCTGCCTGGGATATCTTGTACTGGGGAATACGTGGCAATTTAGCATTATCCCTGACTTGTATAGAAACTGGCTGTATCTGGAGTAACCCCACATCCGTGGCACATCTCAAAACTCAGCTGGAAGGGGGGCATCCTTTGCAAAACACTGTTTGGCAGGGGCTACCTGCGGTCCAATAGTCATGTAAACACTGTCTGGTGAACAAGAAATTGTCGCGTGCAACCTTTTTAACAAATCAAGTCCTAACAAATTTTCTCCACAATTTGACGTCAGTAAAAATGGTGAATCGACCGTAAAGGGGCCAATAGTCAAAGCAAGAGGCTTGGAAATGGGGCTAATGACCGGCACGCCTGAGAAACCCACTGAAACATTATTTTGGCCAGACAGAGCTGCCCCCGGGACCAGTGAACGTGAAACAGAGCTATTCATAGCCCCTGTATCGACTAAACAAATTTCAGTAGTACCCTGTAAATCAGCAGTGACATAAGGTCCATTCTGATCTATAGGCACAGGAACTGGTCCCTCGCCCTGTCCTCCGCTGTCCTAGCTGTGAGACAACCCCGTCACTTTGTCCATGTCATAATCGTCGTGATAATACTGCCGTCCTCTTGGGTCATCAAATTAATTCCCGCTCTGTCTATTGTGTGATGAATCCTGTGACTGCATTCCCCCTCTACCTCCTGTTCCTCGCCCACGTCCTCGAAAACCTCGACCTCTTGGGGCCTCGCCCTTCTGTAACAGCTCCGGACACTCATTCCGCCAATGTCCCTCCTTTTTGCAACACGCACATTGGTTGAGCCCGAGGGGCGCATTCAACGCATCTCCTCTGCCAGACTGCTGCTGGGCTGAACCCGAACCTCTACCTCGTCCATTTCCCCTCGCCACTTGCTGCATCAATACTCTCGTCTTCAAATCTTTTGACTTTTTCTCCACCCTTGCCATGTCTTCATTCTCTCTATGTTCGTAATATTGTGCCATACTCAATATCACGGACCGGGATGACGTCGTCCAAGTACTTTCCGAAGCCTGCAACCGCGTTGCAATCTCGGGAAGCAGGTTAGTGACAAATCTATTGCCAAATAAACGAACACCACCCTCCTGCGACAGGTCCTGTCCACTAAAATCTAAGAACACCCCTTCAAATCTAGTAAAGAAATCCGACACACTCTCAACCTTCTTCTGGCAACCCGCAGTCAACTTATCCCAATCCACTTTCTTTGGCGGGATAAGTGAATGCATTTATGTGATAATACGCCCTGGCAAAGCAAGGAGCTCCGCTTTCGGCTTGTCGCCGGGCTTACTCTCCTTATCCCAAGCCCTAATCTCATCCCATGTTCCCCCCAACTCTAGTGCATGATCCTGCGTATGGACTTGCCTCCATATGTCCACTGGTACCAACAAGCCAAAAAATAACTCTATATCAGCTAACGTCATTACTGTAGAGGAGGCTGCCTCCGTCAATTCTTTATAATATGCAGTGGGGTTTTTCCGGGGGTCGGCAGCTGGCTCTTTAAGGATAGGACCTCACTCCTCTTCTAAGGAGTATAGATCCATTGCTCCTGAAACCGAGCGTCGACCCGTTGTCTAATCACAGCGTTAGTGGAATCGCGCAGTTCTGGAATTTCAGGGTGGTAAATGGGGTGAACCTCCCTCATGGGATGATGTGTCCCCATTGTCAGTACCTTCTGGAGCAATCTACCTCGGTAACCCACTAGTGTTGTTATATTGCTAAAAACCTCATTGGGAGCCATACCTGCGGCGTATGTCATATATTATTTGCGGTGCAACACCCTGAAAACATTGTTCCCACAACTCTATCAGCCTCGCTGACATGTGTTTAAGGGCATGCTGCTGTATAAACGGCTCATCATTTTTCATCACACTCCACACATCCTCCACACTATAGATCGGGTGTCGAGCCCACTGAGCTGCTTGATTCGCCACCATTTTCTTTTCCTCATCACCCACTGCAGAACGCACCAACACTTTATCCATTCGATCTCGCGCCGCTGCCCAGTTCACATCATGCACGCCACGTGCAGGAGTTTCGACATTCAACTGTGCCTGGTGTGCCACACTCACGGGGGAAGGAGCAGACGCAGAGACAGGCACCATCATGTAGGGAGACAGGGTGGTAGGGGTGAGAGGGAGGGTAGCAGTCGATCCAGAGCTGACAGACTGGACAGGAGAACTAACAGCACCCGCCCCGGTGCCCGGTGTGAGTAGAAGAGAAGCAAGAGGGGCCGGGGCTGTAGCGGTAGTGCCAGAAACGGGGATGCTAGAAGGGGCGGCACTAGAGGCCAAGGACTGAGAGGTCGGGACTGCCAGGTATATTCGTTCAGGGGCATAAGGAGGAGGAGGACGAGAATCCAATAGGTCTTCGACGAAATCATCACCTTCCTCTCTAGTAACATAACACTTATCTGTCTGTACCGAAACTTTCTATCTGCACATTCTATACCCTTCTCTACCTTTCCTCTTTCATAAGCTACTGCTTTCTGTGTTATCGTTTGCGTCTGCCTCTTCCGGGCCTCTTTCTCTGCCCTCATGCGTCGCTGCTTTGCTTCTTTCTGCCATACTCTCAGAGAATCAAACATCGACTGTCTGCTCCTCCTAGCAAACAACTTGTCCTGCAAGAAGTTCAATTTCTGCTCATCAAATGAGCCAGTAAGCGGCCACTGTAACTCAGCATTGTCCCTCGTATATTTATGCCACAATGTGGTAAACATAACAGGGCCAATACCATGTTTAACATATATGTCAAAATTTGGAGAACCCTCCGGAGGTGCAGGCTGGCTCTCTTCCAATCGAGCATCAGTAGAACAACATCGACATCCAAAACACCCCAATTTGCTAAAACAAGGCATCTTAATATAAGACACATGCACTGTCCCTAACGGACGAGTAAAACACCAACAATCAACAAACTAAGACAAGATAAAATAACAAATATTAGTAACGGGGCCAAATGAAAACGGTCCAGGGACCACTCCCTACAGTCCGGGGACTGTATCAAATCCAAGAAGACAGGCTTCAGCCCCAGACCTTTTCGAGCATTAGCCAAATTACCAGTTGGTCTGGCAGATTGTTCGCTGGCAGTCCCGGACCTTTTCAAGCGCCGGCCAAATTTCCAGTTGGTTCAGTGAGCTGCTCACAAACACTCTGTGTCTTTTTCAAGGGTCCGCAGACCCACCAAGTTCAAGACAAGACGGTCCAGAGACTGTACCAAGACACAGCCCGTCGACTCGTGTCGTTCAAGCAAGGCAGTTCAAAAACTGCAGACAAGACAGTCCGAAAACCGTATCAAGACACAGCCTGCAGGCTCGTGTCGTCCAAGAATGGCGCCATTTTTTCCAAGAATCAAATCACTCACCTGGTGCACACAGGTCGAGTCAAGCTATTCTCCACTGCCGACTCTTCGGACCAAACGGTCAACTCCAAGGTTTCGCCTTCTCAGGACCCAAGCTGGTGACCACTAGACGAGGGGACGCCCGATCAGCCGGGTGGGGCAGCTGCGAGAACCAAGCTCGGTCTTGTGTGGGGTACCCCGATCCGCCCAACTGACCAAACGCACCCCTCGACCCTAAAACCCGATTACGGGCGAGTCGGATCCCCTTGCGGGGTCCCTGTTCGGGCGCCAACTGAAGGAAGTGGCCCTCTAGGGCCACTCGGGTTTTCTCACAACCACCTGCTATGCCTTCCCAAGAATGAAGAGTCGGTCAGACAGAAGAGAATACAAACTTACATGCTTTATTAGAAATGCTCTGCAGAGGAGTCCATCATGACCTGCACCCTAAGATGTCTGCCGCGGGACTGACTTCCCAACAGTCCACAGTGAGTAATCATTCTTCCCCAAAAGCCTCCAACCTCGCCCACCATGGAAAACTACCAGCCGGGGCCGAGCATGAACAAAGGAGGCACTGGGAGATGAGCTACCACCTGCCAGATGGGTACATGTTATCAGAAACCCAAGGCCACTGCGCTAGATCTCAGTGTCTCCTAACGTGGGAGCAGTACTACACACTTAGATTGGTATGTGAGAGCTGAATTGTCTCCTCATTAGCAGGTCAGGAAACAGCCTTGGACAGAAAGAAAAAACATTAGCGAAATACAGTGTTCTGCTGAGGCAAGCATTACGGGCCATGAGGCCTAACTCGGGCACAGTCTAAGCAGTCTAATAAGGACTGCAAGAAACAAAATGGAGTCGCATTTGCCAACTGAAGCCTGCACATTACGCGGCTAACTCAGTGGGTTGCATAACGTAAATACAACTGGCATCTATTTAGCCACACATTGCTAACCTAATATAACGTGAAAGGAGTACATTGCAGGGACGGGATTTTAAAACCTAACATCTGACAACCTCTTAGCAATCCAGCTGTATGGGACTTACTGGAGGTAACAGAAAGGGTGACATTCACATATGCCGAGGTACACCCAAATGTTAGTCCAAACTGTAAAGCAGGCAGTGTCCCATATAGTAATCAAGGAAGTCCATAAAGGTATTTCTTTCTCTTTATTCTTTTAGTCTTTTCTTCTAAGGGATTCATATAAAACATACACTGGCAGCCGACACGTGTTTCATCCAATGGACTTTTTCAAGGCTGCAAACAATTTAGCACAATTAAAACCTAACACAGTTTCAATATATATACAAATAAAAACAGCATATCAAAAATGTCTGCAAATTCGGACATTACCCAATGTAAACCAACACACAACCGAACACCAGCGCCAAGAAAGCAAGTGTGTAAGAGGAGTGAGAAAAAGCACTTATTGTTGTGATCATCCTCAAAAACCAATCACCAATTTTGTTGCTAACATACAAAAGACCATGTGCAATTATGTAAAGATGTTAAAATCAAGAATAGAGTATATTAGAAGAGAAGTCAGCCTCAAAACCAAATGACTGTGGTTTTGCTAGACAATGAGTGTCCCAGAGCATGTTGTATACAAGGAATTTGTATAGACCTAGATCTTACCTATGAAGCATAGGCCGAAAAAGCCAACATCCTAAAGCACAGCGTACCGGATGGCGGGTATGAGAACAACAGTTCTGTATGGAAATAAAGTATACCAATGAGGGTTATTGCAGAGGACCCGAAACCTCACCAGTATTCAATTGCCCAACGGAAAGCTTATAAAAAGAAAATCTATCTGTATAACTCGGTCCGCATGCATAAGTTTACAATATGAACCAAATATCTAACTGGTCACACGACATAAGAAATTCCCTCTCTAAGTTGGTTACTGTACGAAGATATAATGTTGTGTCTGTAACACACCTGTTAGGGTCTTTAGATTTTGTGTCACTATAATAAGAAACAAGCATTGGCATAGCCAATAGGTCTCGCCTTTGGGACCTTATAAGTGTTTAGCCATGCAACAATTGTGCTGCATAACTGACACCTGGTTAAACACATATACGGTCCCAAAGGCGAGACCTATTAGCCAATAGGTCTCGCCTTTGGGGCCTTATAAGTGTTTAGGCAGAGCTATTGGTTTTGCCAATGTTTTTAAGAGCATTGTGGCTGCTGTGCAGCATGTTGAAAAGTTATAATAAAAAAGACTTATAAGCATTTTTGTTACTTTATATATAACTAAGACAACATTATGTACAACTGAATGACCCAATTAAAAAAGAATAAACATAAGAAAGGTCTTGTCGTTTATTTTGTCGTTGCAATGTTGGCAACTTCTTCCTGCCTATTCTAATGTTGAGGTGGTGCTTAGTGATGCTGAGGTGGTGCTTAGTGATGCTGAGGTGGTGTTGAGTGATGTTGAGGTGGTGCTGAGTGATGCTGTGGTGGTGCTGAGTGGTGTTGAGGTGGTGCTTAGTGATGCTGAGGTGGTGCTGTGGTGGTGCTGAGTGATGCTGTGGTGGTGCTGAGTGATGCTGTGGTGGTGCTGAGTGATGCTGTGGTGGTGCTGAGTGATGCTGGGGTGATGCTGGGGTGGTGCTGTGGTGGTGCTGAGTGGTGGTGTGGTGGTGCTGAGTGATGCTGTGGTGGTGCTGTGGTGGTGCTGTGATGCTGGGGTGGTGCTGTGATGCTGCTGAGTGATGCTGTGGTGGTGCTGAGTGGTGTGGTGGTGCTTAGTGATGCTGTTGTGGTGCTTAGTGGTGCTGAGTGGTGGTGTGGTGGTGCTGAGTGGTGGTGCTGAGTGGTGGTGTGGTGGTGCTGAGTGGGGCTGTGGTAATGCTGAGTGATGCTGTGGTGGTGCTGAGTGGTGCTGTGGTAGTGCTGAGTGATGCTGTGGTGGTGCTGTGCTGGTGCTGAGTGATGCTGTGGTGGTGGTGTGGTGGTGCTGAGTGGTGGTGCTGAGTGATGCTGTGGTGGTGCTGAGTGGTGTTGTGGTGGTGCTTAGTGATGCTGTTGTGGTGCTTAGTGGTGCTGAGTGGTGGTGTGGTGGTGCTGAGTGGTGGTGTGGTGGTGCTGAGTGGGGCTGTGGTGATGCTGAGTGATGCTGTGGTGGTGCTGAGTGGTGCTGTGGTGGTGCTGAGTGATGCTGTGGTGGTGGTGTGGTGGTGCTGAGTGGTGGTGTGGTGGTGCTGAGTGATGCTGTGGTGATGCTGAGTGATGCTGCGGTAGTGCTGAGTGATGCTGTGGTAGTGCTGAGTGGTGCTGTGGTAGTGCTGTGGTTGTGCAGAGTGATGCTGTGGTTGTGCAGAGTGATGCTGTGGTGGTGCAGAGTGATGCTGTGGTGGTGCAGAGTGATGCTGTGGTGGTGCAGAGTGATGCTGTGGTGGTGCAGAGTGATGCTGTGGTGGTGCAGAGTGATGCTGTGGTGGTGCTGAGTAATGCTGTGGTGGTGCTGAGTGGTGTTGTGGTGGTGCTTAGTGATGCTGTGGTGGTGCCGAGTGATGCTGTGGTGGTGCCGAGTGATGCTGTGGTGGTGCCGAGTGATGCTATGGTTGTGCTGTGGTGGTGCTGAGTGGGGCTGTGGTGATGCTGAGTGATGCTGTGGTGGTGCCGAGTGATGCTGTGGTGGTGCCGAGTGATGCTATGGTTGTGCTGTGGTGGTGCTGAGTGGTGCTGTGGTAGTGCTGAGTGGTGCTGTGGTGTTGCCGAGTGAGAGATAGAGTGAAGATATAATGCCCAATTAGAGAGGGTGGTGAGAGAGAAAGAGAGAGAGAGAAAGGGTGTACATAGAATAAAGAGTGGAGCGGGATAGAGAGAGAGAAAGAAGGGGAGAGAGAGTGAATGAAGGAGTTTGAAAGAGAAACAGATAAAGGGGTGAGAGAATGAAAGGCTAAAAAAGATAGAGAGGGAGAGTTAATTAAGTAGAGAGAGAATTAGAGAGGGAGAGAGAGAGAGAAGGAGAGAGACAATAAGAGTGGGGGTGTGGAGTTTAAATAGAGTGAAGAAGTGACGCGGAAAAAGTAACCTTAAATATAGCTTTGTGCTTTGCGCGAATAAATATTTTTTTTAAAAACTGTGAGAGACAAAAATACTGGTAATTAGGCTGTGACTCCCAATATAAAACAAATAGCGATATAAGGTGAAATCAACCCACCGAAGCAATATTTCTAACTAGACAAAAAAAAGCTTGCATTTCAATGCTAATCGCTGTTGTTTTTCATGTGACTGTAGTCCAAGGCCCTCAGTTGGTAATGTGAGCTGCTGCTGCGATTGAAACATCAGAGTCCAGAGAGTTAATGAGCCATGACAAGGAAATGAGGAAGAGATAGGAAACAACAGATGGCAGCTGCGCGTGCACGCCATCGTGAACTCAAGCTGGTCGCCAGCCGAAAGCCAGTGTTTGCACTTCCAAAACCCGCTTCCAAAAAAAGCGCTGGTGCAGGCCGAGACCTAAAAACAACTAGTACCTGCCACCCAAGCCATTCTTAAAGCTTTGGCGGCCTCGAACAGCCTCGAACAATCTGAATTGACAACTTGTAGCACTGTGATGGTTAGTAGTTGTGTAAGTACAGTGGGACTGTGTGGTGCAAACTGCGGTGGCCTCCTGACAGGGCCCGGCATTTATTTTTTTACAAATTAAGCATTGCCCTGCGCTGTGATGTAAGGTGTGAAAAAGAAATGTGTCAATTTCATCTGCACATACACATAAGTGTACCGTATTTTATACATCACATTATTGAATGTATAACATATGAGTTATTGATACACTGTCCACCTATATCAAAGCATCACACTATATAATTAATATAAGCAATGAAATTAAGAGCAAAACTATGAAGTAAAATCAATAACTTAATAAGTGCATGGCAAGGCGGGCTCAAACACAAAATGTAAAGCACATGACAAAACCATAAGAGATGGAGTTAAGACGCGCAATTAATTTAAGCAACTTGCAGATGGTAACTGGTACTGCTGAAAGGTGGAAGCTAAAGGGAACACTTTTTAGTCTACAAAATAAGGTATTGCGTTTTTTCTTTCTTTTGCCTTGAGCAACACGCTAGGGACCATCCCGTTTAAATCCTAAGAAAAAGGTATATCACAATCCACGTCTAAAACACATCAGTCAAGTTGCCGGTCTGTAACTGTGAAAGGTTTCCTCTTCAAATGTTTTCCTAGCCTAGCACCTCTCAGCAAGTTGAAAAGGAATGTGTTGTAACTGTCCCCAGGGGGGTGCTTGTCAGATGCCTGGACTGCTTTGTTTGTTTTGACAGTTCAGTGGGTGTCTCATCTGTTATTTATGGTCCTGGAAGGGAGGTAGCACCAGGGTACTGCGGACTGGTACAAGCCTTCACCCCTACGTTTCCTCCATCTGGCAAAGTGCTTTAGGGAATCTAGTCTTTCAGAAAGGTGACAACTAATGAAGTCACTCACCAACACTTTGCTATTCCTGCCTATCAAAGTTAGATTATCGCACGTGTAAAGTTTAAACAGCTATCATTAGCTGTTGAAAATCGTAATGAAAACGTGCGCCTGTGTGCATGCGATCTTAATTTACAAAGAAAAAAGTCATTGGAGGGCAAAAACAACTTACCAAGAGCATTTTAGCGCCGGCACAATTGAAACAAGCGCGCGCGCCTCGCACGGCAGCAGGGGGAGGGGGAGAGGAGGGAGCCTGCGCGATTCACTTGCGGGAGCGAGCGGCGCCAGGAGCGATAATTGCTACCATATGGCGCCGCTCGCTCCCGCAAGTGAATCGCCAAACGTGCACGCGTTGCCATTGAAGGCAATGGAACGCGTGCACGTTTTAGGCTGAAAAGCCGAATCGATGGCAAAAGGTCTTTTTGCCTATGCAGCGCATGCGCGCTGCGTAGGCGAGACCTAAAAAGGAACAAGGAGCAAAAATAGGGGCCCAGTGGGCATATACAGAGGAACTGACCTGAATGTCTACAAGTAGACGTTGTAGTGGAACTCAGTCATCCGTTCCTTCGCTATTTTTGTTTACTGGAATCGCATACCATTACGTATGGTCAAAGATAACCAATCTTTCTTCCCACACTGAGTACCTGCACATATATAGTGTTAAAGTAAGCTCATCACATGGTGCACATGATGTTTTAAATCCTTAATGGCCAGTATCCCTTACGCATACAAAAACACTGACCTGCAGATATGCTGAATGTAGCGTGCACGTAGTCTGGGGATATCGTATCAAAACTTTAACGTATCAATAGTGAATGACCATACCTACATGGTGGAAAAAACCATGAGCTTGGGTGCGCAGAGAGGTAAATGGCAAGTCAATTTACAATGTGTTAACGCTAGCCCGTAACCAGCAGAAAACACTACTTTCTCATTACCAAAGACTATCACTGTACTGACCTTTTCAAAACTCAAACAACATTACCAATAATGCATGCCCCGAGTATAATCAATAAAGTTGCATTGAAAGTATCAGCCGTGCAATTCCACAGCGGACCGCTTCTTACAGAGCCCTGATAAGCCTGCAAAGAATACATAAAGTAGAAGAATAGTACACATATAAAGTTCTAAACTAAACAGTTCGATATAGGGCCTCCGCCAGACATATGTATTCTTACCTGCCACGAAGGAGAACCAGCGTACGTCCACCCTCCGAACTGCAAAGAACGCTGTAACTGACCCGCGTTTTAACTCCGAACCACGCGTAGTGTTCAAAAATAGAAAAAGGACCTAGGCGTCCGGCCTGCCGAAAAGTAGACTTGTATGGGCGCCATATTGGAGCATGTTAAAGAACGGAATAACAGGACACAAACATGCAATGTTGTCCCATTAAATACCGGCCACAGTCATAAGCCCTGAGTACTAGCCTAAAATACGGGGAGAGATAACCCAAACAAGTTATAAAGTGTCTAAAGGATGACAGTATGTTCAAATCTGCAACACCCAGTCTGGCATTGTAAATCACACAGGGGGCAAACATATTCCGACCAACCTTGTAGGAACATAGTTAAAGTGTGGCCAGGTGTATATATATCCTAAATTTATATGCATCCGGTATATTTTGCACAGTTCCTCTGTATATGCCCACTGGGCCGCTAGTTTTGCTCCTTGTTCCTTTTTTCTTATTATAGTGACACAAGATCTCAAGACCCTGATAGGTGTGTTACAGACACAACATTATATCTTCGTACAGTAACCAACTTAGAGAGGGAATTTCTTATGTGGTGTGACCAGTTAGATATTTGGTTCATATTTTAAACTTATGCATGCGGACCGAGTTATACAGATAGATTTTCTTTTTTATAAGCTTTCCGTTGGGCAATTGAATACTGGTGAGGTTTCGGGTCCTCTGCAACAACCCTCGTTGGTATACTTTATTTCCATACAGAACTGTTGTTCTCATACTCGCCATCCGGTACGCTGTGCTTTGGGGTGTTGGGTTTTTCGGCCTATGCTTCATAGGTAAGATCTTGGTCTATACAAATTCCTTGTATACAACATGCTCTGGGCCACTCATTGTCTAGCATAGCCACAGTCATTTGGTTTTTGAGGCTGACTACTCTTCTAATATACTCTATTCTTGATTTTAACATCTTTACATAATTGCACATGGTCTTTTGCATGTTAGCACCAAAATTGGTGATTGGTTTTTGAGGATGATCAAAACAACAAGTGCTTTTTCTCACTCCTCTTACACACTTGCTTTCTTGGCGCTGGTGTTCGGTTGTGTGTTGGTTTACATTGGGTAATGTCCGAATTTGCAGACATTTTTGATATGCTGTTTTTATTTGTATATATATTGAAACTGTGTTAGGTTTTAATTGTGCTAAATTGTTTGCAGCCTTGAAAAAGTCCGTTGGACGAAACACGTGTCGGCTGCCAGTGTATGTTTTATATGAATCCCTGAGAAGAAAAGACTAAAAGAATAAAGAGAAAGAAATACCTTTATGGACTTCCTTAATTACTATATGGGACACTGCCTGCTTTACTGTTTGGACTAATATTTGGGTGTGCCTCGGCATATGTGCATGTCATTTGTAAACTCCACGGAGGCATTTGCCTTTGGAATTGTTTGTCTCTTTTGAGGGTGGAAGGAGACTTTTTGCTTGGAGAGCACAACATTGTACTATAGAGATATATTGTGTTATTAGATGTGCATTCGCAAATTGGCATCACCACCTTGTGCTTCTGTTGAGTAACAGAAAGGGTAGTTGGCCCCCAAGGACATCTTTGGGGACCAACTACCCCTATGGTGACCTCCAGTAAGTCCTGCACAGCGGGATTGCTGAGAGGTCTTCAGCGGCCACACCCGCTTTCTCCATCACTCTGCAAACGTGGCTCCCGATACATGACTGGTTGGGGGATGAGGTCCACTTTACTCCTGAGGGTTCTTGGGTGCCAAGAAGCCCTCCCTGTACCTCACACCTACTCACTCACCCATACAGTCAATCACACAGCTACTTACTCACCCATACTGTTATACACACACTCACTCGCTTACTCTTACAGATACTAACACGTACTTAATCACCTATACAGTCACTGACACAAGCACACACTCACCCATACAGCCACTCTCACATTCACTCACTCACCCATACAGTCACTCACATACCCCATCACTCACTTATACTGCCTTTCACATACCCTGTTACTCACCCATATACCACTGACACATGCACTCACTCACCGACACAGCCATACACACACTCACTCACCCACACAGCCCCTCACACACTCACTAACCCATACAGCGACTGACTCACTCATCCATACAGGCAGTCACACACCCCCTGGCCCACCCACACAGACACTCAGACACCCATAGAGGTACTCAGACAACCAATCTCTCACCCATACAGAAACTCATGTACCCACTTATACACCTATACAGCTACTTACACACCAACTGACAGACTGATACAGACATTCACACACACATTCACCAAGACACCTAATCACTCACTTATACAGTCAGTCACACACCCACTGAAACATCCATACAGGCACTCATACACCCACTGTTTCACCAATACACCTTGGCTAATATAGTACAGGAGTTTGGACTCTCCATTGTGTCATATGCCGATGACACCCAGTTAGAGGTGTCAATTGCCGACTCCCTTAACTCCAACCATAGGCAACTGACCCCGTGTTTGGAAAAAATTGGAATATGGATGGCTGAATGCAGTCTCAAGCTGAACGGGGACAAACCGAGCTTATGATCCTGGGCAGTAATTTTAACCCTCGTTTAGAGATCCCCTGGCCAGCAAACTGGGGTCCCCCCCACCCCTAAATGCTCCATAAAAAACCTGGGTATGTGGCTTGACCGGAATTTAACTATGGAGATGCAAGCCAAAAAACTGGCAGGTACATGCTTTGGTATACTCCGGATGCTCAGAAAAATTCTTAGCCTACTCCCAAAGAACTCCGGAAGGACAGTGGTACAAGCCCTGGTGGTCTCGAGACTCAATTATGGAAACTCGCTATACCTTGGGTCACCTAAATACGTCACTGATAGGTTACAGGTTCTACAGAACACGGCAGCTAGACTGCTTCTTAAGATACCCAGGAATCAGTCAGCGAGAGCGTCATTGAAAGAGTTACATTGGCTACCCGTTCAGACCAGGATTAAATTTAAGTCCCTCTGCTTGGCACACAGAGCCATGTATGGTAGAGGCCCAGCCATGCTACGAACTTTGATCTCCCCCTATTCACCCCGCCGCTGTCTTAGATCAGGGTCGAATTTTTTTATGAACACTACCAGAATAAAGAGGTCAAGGTGGGGTGGAAGGTCGTTCGCACATCTGGTGCCCAAACTCTGGAACAGCATGGACTCCGAGTTGCGACTGATCGGAAATGAACAGTCTTTTGAAAAGAAACTTAAAACTTGGCTGTTCCCCTAATTCTCACTCCAGATAGCTGCCCTTACCTGTCATAGCGCTGGGATGCCCGTGGGTAGCCATGCGCTCTATAAATCCCTAAACCTATATACATTTAACAGTCATACAAGTTTTAAAACACTCACAGTCACTGGATGATGTCATCAGTGATGTCATTTGAGATGTCACCAGTGATGTCTCTGACCATGTCATGAGTGATGCAATATGTGTGGTCATAAGCAGTGCATTGCTGGGGCACGAGTTATACTTAGCTCAGTAACTATATTGGCTGATTTTCTCTGGTTTTGTATGAGTGAAACCTGAGCCTAACTATAACATCCCTGTAACCTTTGTTTTTTTCAGTGAATAAATATATATATATCACAGAAATACGCCAACGCCCCCACATTCAGGATAAAACAAGCACTTTATTAAACATCAAAAAGTGGCACCATTCTCTCTCCTTCGTCCTGCCACCTTTTGGCTTCTCATTCAAGCCTTTATCACAGATGACTTCTAATACCATGTGACCAATGCCTTTCTAGGCTGACTCGATGGTAATTTGTAGTTCTACAGGCCATCCATTTCCCAGAATGCACGTTGAATCACAGTGCAATCTGAATCCAGACTGCATACCATTCGTTCTCAATCATGTCCAGTATTTTCAAAAGCATTGCAGTTTCTCATTAAAATTCTTACTGAATCAATGCACTTTGCTCAAAATTAATGGAAAGTGCTGCCCAAATCATTCCAATTTCTCCTGCAGCATTGCTGTCCCAAAATCCTCAAGAAGAGGTTTGAATACCCCTCTCGTCTCTTGTTCACCTCCACTCAAATATTTGTTTTACGCTTAATCCTCTTGTTTCTGGGTGGAGAAGGTGGATCTTTCCCCCAAAATGTCTCCAGGGTGCAAACTTTCTCGGTATTATTGGGATACCCAGACCCTATCAGGGTGGCATCAGAAGATGCGGGACCGGAGCTTCCCGTTGCAAAACATCACAGAAATACGCCGACGTCTCCACATTCAGGATAAAACAAGCGCTTTGTTAAACATCAAAAAGCGGCCCCATTCTTTGTCCTCCGTCCTGACGCATTTCGGCTTCTCATTCAAGCCTTTATCACAGGTGAGCACCGGTCCCACACCTGCTGATGCCACCCTGATAGGGTCTGGGCTTTATTTGAAATAATGGAGGGGGGCTGTGTGGACCACCTCCTGGGCTTCTAAGAAGCCCAGGGGACCACCACCTCCGTGGGGCAATAATATGTTTGGCAGAGAGCCACAAAGACCCCCTGGAACCCAGGGACCAACACCTCTTGGGGCCTAAATAATAATTAATACTGGGAGAGGGCCCACGGTCTCCTTCCTGGGTCATATACAGCACCAGGGACCCCCACCTCCCCGGGGCCGGCCTGTGCTCAGAGGAGGAGGAGGGCCCCCCTCTTGGAGCCATATATGGCCGTGGGTACCGCACCCCACCAGGGCTGGCTCCTGCTATGTCCCAGGGTGCCCACCCCCAAGACATAGCTGTATGCTTTGATTTGGCAAGAGCTTTGACAACTCCTGCCAAGTCAGAGCAAGCACGAACTGTGTTCCCAGCAAGCAAGAGCTGTGACGCTGCTCCGGCTTGCTGAGAGCAGAGTTTTCGTCTATTTCTCTGCCCGCTGTCAAGTGGGCAGGGAAACAGACAAAAATACTGCTCTCATAAACAGGGAGCTGCATGTTTTGCAGCTCCCTCTCTGTGAGAACAATGCCAGCTCCAGGAGAAGGTGGGGCCCCAGCTGGGACCGCGGGAGCTTCGAGACTCCCCCCATGCTCCCCAACCGTGGTGACTGGGTGCTTGGGAGGGCTCCAGGGCATCCACAATCAAGAAGCCAGGGCCTGGGGGATAGGGTCTGCGGAGCCAAATAGGCCCTGTGTGGAGGGCCATGTGGCCCACCTCCCCATTTGTTTATGGCCAGGCCCCAGGGTGGGGTGGGGTCCATGGGGCCAAAATTGGCCCGGGGAGGGGGGCTGCACAACCCCCCATGAAAAATATATATATTTTAAGGCTGGGCCCCGTGGGATGGGGTCCCCCGGGCTATAATTTGACCTGGGGTGGGGGACCATGTTACCCCCCTCCCCCATTGAAGTTTGGCCTGGCCCCGGCGGATGAGGTCCGCCCACTTTAAATAACGTTTTTGACCCTGGGGAAGTGGTGGTCCCTAGGGCCCAGGAAGTATTTGCAGCCACCCGCTAAATCATGTTACTGCCCCGGGAAGGTGGTGGTCCCTGAAGCTTCTTAGAAGCCCAGGAGGTGTGTCCATGTGGCCAAAATTGGCCAGGGGAGGGGGACTGCATGCCCCCCAATGAAAAATATATATATTTTAAGGCTGGGCCCCATGGGATGGGGTCCCCAGGGCTATAATTTGGCCTGGGAGGGCGGCCATGTGACCCCTCTTCCCCTTTGAAGGTTGGCCTGGCCCCAGAGGGGGGGTCTGCCCACTTTAAAGAAAGTTTTTGACCTCAGGAAAGTGGTGGTCCCTGGGGCCCAGGGTGTATGTGCAGCCTCCCGCCAAATCATGTTATTGCCCCAGGGAGGTGGTGGTCCCCGAGGCTTCTTAGAAGACCAGGAGGTGTGTCCATGTGGTCCCCCTCCTTTCGTAAAAGTAAAGCCCTGAGGAGGAGGGGCTGGTGGAGCTACTTGGAGGGGGGCCCCCGTGGCCCCCCTCGTTAATATCAGTGAAGCCCCAGGAGGTGGTGGTCCCCGGAGTTTCTAAGTGGGAAAAGGGGATAGGAAAAGTAACAGGAAAGACAAAACAGCAGGTAGAAATTCTAGCAAGAAACGCAAAACAGAAGGCAGAAAAAGAAGCAGAATAGGCAAAACAGACAGCAGAAAGCAAACAGAAAAGGCAAAGCAGAGGGTAGAAAAACAAGCAGGAAAGGCAACACAGAGGACAGAAAAGGCAAAACAGAGCAGAAGAGGGCAAACAAATAGCACTCAGACACTCACACACCCACTCACAGACCCACTCAGAGACTCACGTACCCACTCACAGACCCAATGAGGCACTCATACACCCACTCACAAACCCACTTAGACACTCACAGACCCACTCAGACACTCACGCACCCACTCACAGACCCACTCAGACTCATGCACCCACTCACAGACCCATTCAGAGACTCGTGCACTCGCTCAGACTCCCACTGAGACACTCACGCACCCACTTGCAGACCCACTGAGACACTCACGCACCCACTCACACACCCAGTGAGACACATATGCTGCCACTCCCAGGCCCACTCAGACACATACACACCTACTCACACACCACACTCACTCATACCCCCATTGAGAGACTCATGCACTGACTCATACATTCACTGTGAAAGGTTACAGGTTACACCAGAGGTCTTCAAACTGTGGGGTGCGCCACCCTGGGAGTCTGACGCAGTGCTCCCAGAGGGACTCAAATGTCTTTCTAACTATTTGTAAAAGAAGATGGCCTGGAAGCGTGACTTTCTTTATTTAACGTTTCCAGGCTGTATTCATCAAAATCAAGCAGTTGAAGTGCATAAAAATGTATGGTGATTCTTGGTGCCCTGGTGACGGGGTCAAAGACATTGCTAAGTGGCTAAAAAGAACAAAATGTTCTGTAAATATTTGTATTTACCTTCTGTCATCTCCATATAAAATAATGCACATACCGTAAATGAAAAATAAAAGCAAATTAAACTAATCATTGGGAACACTTTTTTATGTTGTGAAACCTCAATTGGTTAATGTGATCACTGCAGATGCCTAACTGTATGGCCACACAATTGCATCCTGGTTGGCGCAGTGCGTAATAGTGACTTGTGCATACCACTATGAGGTCCTAGCATATAACACAAAGCACTGTGAATATGCAAGTCATTATTTAAAACTTATACTTCACACAGGATCAGCATGGCCACTGGAATTATGCAGCACAGTGGTATTAAATTATGCAGCATAGCTGACTAAATTATTCGTCAAAAAAGGCAAAATATGAGGCTTAATGTGGCTCTTTTGGAAATGTTATTCTTCATTATTTTGTCAGTTTTCCACATGCTAACACTGTTTGGGCAATGTTTTCTCCTCATTAGTACTAGTTTATCACCCAAATACAGCAATAAGCAACAGAAAGGTGACCAGTCAAACTTTGCGATGAGCCTTCCACTATGCGGCAACATGTATTGTTGTATGTTTAATAACTTTGTACCCGTTTGAGCTAGAAACACATTTTCTTTTGTTTATACCGCAGATGGTGGATTAAGCAGAAAATCCTTAACTATGTGGACGATTCTGCCACAAAATTGCATATTTCCAGTCCTCCTGAGTATAAGGTAGGCTGCTCAAAATTATTGCGTTTTTAAGATAAAACAAGTGCTTTAAAAGAATATCTTTTAGTAATAGGTAATACACTGTACCTAGTGCAAACATTTTTATAAGCCCATTAAGAGGGTGCTTTCCAAAGCTTAACACCCCTAGATTACCTCATAAAAAGAATACATCTTTGTTACCATGAAGCTTCTAGTGACTCCATAAATAAGAGCCTGTACTCGGTTCCAAGCAGCCTTTACATTTGGTGATTAACCAATTGCACACATTTACCTTTCTTTCAGATAGCAAGTACCCTGGGGAGAAAGCCTGTTTCTTTAGTTCTCTGTCCATGGATAGTATCAAAGAGATGGCCCAGAGGAGAGGGTGCTATGCGGGGGGCTATTTTCTTCATTTACAAATGGACAGACACAGCTTCCACAGGGAGATCCCCTGAGGAAGGTGGAGATTGTTTTTTAAATGGCCATCACTGGCATCAGTGCGGCAGGTGCAGTGAAACTGGGGCACTGCTATGAGGGACCATTGCACCCAAATTATGTCTGTGTTACTAGCAAAAAGATGGGTGGGAACCCTATTTCACTGTTAGCATTATGGCCCAAGTGACCCTTGCTGTGCAGGAAAGATGTTCAAAGCAACAGTGGGTAAGATGTGCATTTTTCCCCCTTTTTTACACAAGAAGGAAGACAGCCGGCTTTGGGACTCAGGCCTAAGAGTGATGGCCAGAGGAATGGGTAGAGGAGTAGGTATCATTTGTGCAGCAGATGCAGTGTCACAGGGGCCCAGGGGTGTGAGGCACCTTCTAAACCCCAATTGGTATGGTTTTAATACCGTTCCTTGCTTACGTTAGAACCCAGTGCACCACTGCTGTGCCAGTGATGCTTTGGGCCTTGGACCAGCGGCCCAAAAAAGGAGAAAATTGAAGCTGGGGAGACAGCTTAGCTTATATCTCAGAGAGATTGCGGAGAATGGGGCAAGATGGAGGCCAATGTCTTCAACAAGGTGTAGAGGAGACTTACACACCCATTCATATACCCTTACAGCCACCTACACACCCACTCAATCGCCTATACAGAAACTCACATACCCACACACTCACCCATACAGCCATTCACTCACCAATACAGCTACTGACACACACCCTCACATAGGATAGGATAGGATAGTATTTATGGAGCGCACTAAACCAAAAGGTGTCAAGGCGCTAGGCGAGCAGAAAAGAAGAAAGACTAGCAACAGCCAGCTAGGAAGCAAAGAGCCATGTCTTCAGAAGTTTCCTGAAGACTGGAAGCGAGTCAGCCGTGGTGATAGCAGGGGGCAGAGAGTGCCAAAGTTTAGCGGCCGCCACAGAGAATGAGCGGCCACCCCATTTGGACCTGCAAAATCTGGGAGAAACTAGTTTTTTAAGAGTGGAAGATCTCAAGGCTCTCGCCAGAGTGTACCACTGAAACATGGTTTTAAGGTGTGGTGAGCCTTTGCTATGCATAGCTTTGTACACCAAGTTCAGAACCTTGAAGGAGATGCGCTTCCTGATGGGAAGCCAGTGCAAGGCACGGATTCCTTCCCTGGCAGACTGGTGTTTCGGGATGTTACATACAGCCACTAACACAGCCACTCACTCATCCATACAGCCACCAACAAACCCACAAAACCACTTTCATACCCATTCATACATCCATACAGCCATTCACACACCCACTCACTGACACAGCCACTCACAAAGACATGCACTCTCTAAAACAGCTACTCACACCCACTCACCTATACACACACTCAAACAGCTGCTAACTCACCTATACAGTCACTCAAACACCTACTCCCTCACCCATACAGCTACTCACACAGCTACTCACTCACACATACAGCCACTGACACACCCACTCACTCAGCAACATAGTCACTCACTCACACACCCACTCACATACCTATGCAGCCACTCACACAGCCAAACACTCTCCAAAACAGCCACTCACACAGCCACTCACTCACCCATACCGCTTCTCACATGGCCACTAACACATCCATATAGCCACTCACACACCTATACAGCCACTCAGGCATCCACTCACACACTGATACTGACAGTCAGACAGCCACTCAGATGAGATATGTTAGAAATAGTATGACTAATTACTACTACAGAAGGAATAGTAATTTAACTTATGTTGTAGCTTAGCATATATCTTTAAGTCTCAGACACGTTAACAAAACAATTACAGTCATGGGATGATGTCGTCTGTGATGTCATTAGTGATGTTACTGACAATGTCTTGAGTGATGTAATGTATTCAAGGTCATAAGCAGTGCATTATGGAGGCGTAAGTTATAGTTAGCTCCGGTAACGATAACTGCTGAATTTCAATGGTTTTGTATGAGTGAAATCTGAACCTAACTATGGTTTTTATAATTCTATTTCCTAACTATAACTTTCCTGTAGCCTTTGGTTTTTTAAGTGAATTTCTATGGCTTTTTAACTACTAGGCGCATTTGCCGAGTGGTAGAGAAAGGGGGCGGGCTTCCAAGGATCTCTTAGCAATCCCACTGTGTGGGACTTCCGGGAGGTAACAGAAGGGGTTCTTCGCTACCCTGTCTGTGAGAGAAATGCCAGCTCACACAGAAGGCGGGGCTCCAGCTGGGACTGCGGGGGCTTTGAGGCTCCCCCCATGCTCCCCAATGGTGGTGACTGGGTGCTCTGGGTGGGCTCCAGGGTACTCACAATAAAGAGGCCAGGGCCTGGGGATGGGGTCTGCAGGGCCAAAATAGGCCCTGTGTGGAGGGCCATGTGCCCACCTCCCCCATTTGTTTATGGCAAGGCCCTGGGGGATGGGGGTCCATGGGGCCAAAATTGGCCTGGGGAGGGGGGCTGCACGCCCCCCCCATTAAAAATCTATATATTTTAAGGCTGAGCCCCATGGGATGGGGTCCCCAGGGCTATAATTTGGCCTGGGGAGGGGGGTCATGTGACCCCCCTCCCCCATTGAAGTTTGGCCTGGCCCCAGGGATGGGGTCCGCCCACTTTAAATGAAGATTTTAACCCCGGGGAAGTGGTGGTCCCCAGGGCCCTGAAGGAATTCGCAGCCACCCGCCAAACATGTTACTGCCCCGGGAAGGTGGTTGTCCGCGAGGCTTCTTAGAAGCCCAGGAGGTGTGTCCATATGGCCAAAATTGGCCCGGGGAGGGGGGCTGCATGCCCCCCCATTAAAAAGCTATATATTTTAAGGCTGGGACCCGTGGGATGGGGTCCCCAGGGCTATAATTTGCCCTGGGGAGGGGGGCCATGTGACCAGTCTCCCCCTTTGAAGTTTGGCTTGGCCCCGGAGAGGGGGTCCGCCCACTTTAAAGAAAGCTTTTCACCCTGGGGAAGTGGTGGTCCTTGGGGCCCAGGGAGTATGTGCGGCCTCCCGCCAAATCATGTTATTGCCCCGGGGAGGAGGTGGTCCTCGAGGCTTCTTAAAATCCAGAAGGTGTGTCCATGTGGTCCTCCTCTTTTGGTAACAGTAAATCCCTGAGGAGTAGGGGCTGGTGGAGCTACATGGAGGGGGGTCCCCGTGGCCCCCCTAGTTATTATCAGTAAAGCCCCAGGAGGTGGTGGTCCCCGGGCTTTCTAAGTGGGAAAAGAGGATAGGAAAAGTAACAGGAAAGACAAAAACAGCAGGTAGAAAATCGAGCAAGAAACGCAAAACAGACGGCAGAAAAACAAGCAGAATATGCGAAACAGACAGCAGAAAGCAAGCAGAAAAGGCAAAGCAGAGGGTAGAAAAACAAGCAGGAAAGGCAAAACAGAGGGCAGAAAAGGCGAAACAGAGCAGAAGAGGGCAAACAATAGAGCACTCAGACACTCACACACCCACTCACAGACCCACTCAGAGACTCACACACCCACTCACAGACCCAATGAGGCACTCATACACCCACTCACAGACCCACTTAGACACTCACAGACCCACTCAGACACTCACGTACCCACTCACAGACCCACTCAGACTCATGCACCCACTCACAGACCCATTCAGAGACTCATGAACTCGCTCAGACTCCCACTCAGACACTCATGCCCCCACTCCCAGACCAACTGAGACACTCACGCACCCACTCACATACCCAGTGAGACACTTATGCTGCCACTCCCAGGCCCACTCAGACACAAACACACCTACTCACACACCATTGAGACACTCATACACTCACTCATACTCCCACTGAGAGACTCATGCACTGACTCACACACTCACTGTCAAAGGTTACAGGTTATACCAGAGGTCTTCAAACTGTGGGGTGAGCCCCCCTGGGAGTCCGAGGCTGTGTTCCCAGGGGGGCACAAATGTCTTTCTAACTGTTTGTAAAAGAAGATGGCCTGGAAGCGTGACTTTCTTTATTTAGCGTTTCCAGGCTGTATGTATCAAAAGCAACCAGTTGAAGTGCGTAAAAATGTATTGTGATTCTTGGTGCCCTGGTGACGGGGTAAAAGACATTGCTAAGTGGCTAAAAAGAACAAAATGTTCTGTAAATATTTATATTCACCTTCAGTCATCTACATATAAAATAATGTACATACCGTAAATGAAAAATAAAAGCAAATTAAACTAATCATTGGGAACACTTTTTTATGTTGTGAAACCTCAATTGGTTAATGTGATTATTGCAGATGCCTAACTGTATAGCCATACAATTACATCCTGGTTGGCGCAGTGCGTAATAGTGGCTTGTGCATACCACTATGAGGTCCTAGCATATAACACAAAGCACTGTGAATATGCAAGTCATTATTTAAAAATTATACTTCACACAGTATCAGCATGGCCACTGGAATTAAGCAGCACGATGGGACTAAATTATGCAGCATAGCTGACTAAATTATTTGTCTAAAAAGGCAACATATGAGGCTTAATGTGGCTCTTTTGGAAATGTTATTCTTCATTATTTTGTCAGTTTTCCACATGCTAACACTGTTTGACCAAAGGCTTCTCCTCATTAGTACTAGTTTATCACCCAAATACAGCAATAAGCAACAGAAAGGTGACCAGTCAAACTTTGCGATGGGCCTTCCACTATGCGGCAACATGTATTGTTGCATGTTTAATAACTTTGTACCCTTTTGAGCTAGAAACACATTTTCTTTGGTTTATACCGCAGATGGTGGATTATGCAGCAAATCCTTAATTATGTGGACGATTCTGCCACAAAATTGCATATTTCCAGTCCTCCTGAGTATAAGGTAGGCTGCTCAAAATTATTTAGTTTTTAAGATAAAACAAGTGCTTTAAAAGAATATTTTTTAGTAATAGGAAATTCACTGTACCTAGTGCAAACATTTTTATAAGCCCATAAGAGGGTGCTTTCCAAAGCTTAACACCCCTAGATTACCTCTCAAAAGAATACATCTTTGTTACCATGAAGCTTCTAGTGACTCCATAAATAAGAGCCTGTACTCGGTTCCAAGCAGCCTTTACATTTGGTGATTAACCAATTGCACAAGCTTAGCTTATGTCTCAGAGAGATGTCAGAGCGGAGAATGGGACAAGATGGAGGCCAATGTCTTCAACAAGGTGTAGAGGAGATTTACGCACCCAATCATATACCCTTACAGCCCCCTACACACCCACTCAATTGCCTATACAGAAACTCACATACCCACACACTCACCCATACAGCCATTCACTCACCAATACAGCTACTGACACACCCGCTCACATACCCATACAGCCACTAACACAGCCACTCACTCACCCATACAGCCACCAACACACCCACAAAACCACTTTCATACCCATTCATACATCCATACAGCCACTCACACACCCACTCACTGACACAGCCACTCACACAGACGTGTACTCTCCAAAACAGCTACTCACACCCACTCACCTATACACACACTCAAACAGCTGCTCAATCACCCATACAGCCACTCAAACACCGACTCCCTCACCCATAAAGCTACTCACACAGCTACTCACTCACCCATACAGCCACTGACACACCCACTCACTCAGCAACATAGTCACTCACTCACACACCCACTCACATACCTATGCAGCCACTCACACAGCCAAACACTCTCCAAAACAGCCACTCACACAGCCACTCACTCACCCATACCGCTTCTCACATGGTCACTAACACATCCATACAGCCACTCACACACCCATACAGCTACTCAGGCATCCACTCACACACTGATACTGACAGTCAGACAGCCACTCAGATGAGATATGTTAGAAATAGTATGACTAATTACTAGTACAGAAGGAATAGTAATTTAACTAATGCTGTAACTTAGCATATATCTTTAAGTCTCAGACACGTTAACAAAACAATTACAGTCATGGGATGATGTCATCAGTGATGTCATTTAAGATGTCATTAGTGATGTCACTGACAATGTCTTGGGTGATGTAATATTTAAGGTCATAAGCAGTGCATCATGGGGCGTAAGTTATAGTTAGCTCAGGTAACGATAACTGCTGAATTTCAATGGTTTTGTACGAGTGACATCTGAACCTAACTATGGTTTTTATAATTCTATTTCCTAACTATAACTTCCCTGTAGCCTTTGGTTTTTTAAGTGAATTTCTATGGCTTTTAAACTACTAGGCACATTTTCAGAGTGGTAGAGAAAGGGGGCGGGCTTCCAAGGATCTCTTAGCAATCCCACTGTGTGGGACTTCCTGGAGGTAACAGAAGGGGTTCTTCGCTACCCAAGGACCCTTAGCATCCAATGGAACTTCACCCCCCACCCAGTACTGAGCCAGGAGGTGCGTTCGCAGAGTAGTGGAGAAAGGGACGGCGCCTCAGATGAGCTCCCAGCAATCCTGCTGCATGGGAACTCCTGGAGGTAATAGGAGGGGTTGTTGGCCCCCAAGGATCCTCAGCAGCCAAGGGGACTTCATCCCCCAACCAGTAGTGCCCCAGGAGGCTTGTTTGCAGAGTGATGGAGAAAGGGGATGGGGACTCTAACAAGCTCTCAGCAGCCAAGGGGATTTCTTCCCCCAACCAGTAGTGCGCCAGGAGGCACGTTTCAAAAGTGGTGGAGAAAGAGGGTGGGCCTCCGATAAACTCTCAGCAATCCCGATGTGTGGGACTTACCGGAGGTAACAGGAGGGGTTGTTGGCCCCCAAGGACCCTCAGCAGCCAAGGGGACTTCATACCCCAACCAGTAGTGTGCCAGGAGATGCGTTTGCAGAGTAGTGGAGAAAGGGGGGAGGGCCTCTGTCAACCTGTCAGCAATCCTGCTGTGTGGGACTTCCTGGAGGTAACAGGAGGGGTTCTTGGCCCCCAAGGACCCTCAGCATACAAGGGGACTTCATCCACTAACCAGTAGTGGCCCCAGGAGGTGTGTTTGCTGAGTTGTGGAGAAAGGGGGTGGGGCCTCGATGTCCTCTCAGCAATCCCACTGTGTGGGACTTACTGGAGGTAACAGAAGGGGTTCTTGGCCCCCAAGGACCCTCAGCATACAAGGAGACTTCAATCTCCCAACCAGTAGTGCACCAGAAGGCACGTTTGCAGAGTGGTGGAGAAAGGGGGCGGGCCTCCGACGACCTCTCAGCTATCCCACTGTGTGGGACTTACTGGAGGTATCAGCAAGCAAGTGGAGACACGCACTACCAGAATACTTCCAACTTGAAATAGTGTAGTGTGCTACTGGGGATTCACTCTCTAATCCAAAGAGCCTTAAGCAAGAACATGAACCAAGTTGCATCTCCTGGTTAGGAGATGTCCTCCTGTGCACAACTGTAAATCCCAAGAAATGGGTAGAAATCTAATCAAAAAAAGATTCTCCTTTAGTTCAGAGATTATTTTCTCTTTGTTGTAGTCTTTATTTATATCTATGTAAAGATATTACTTCATATCCAATTTCATGCCTTCATCAGGCAAAATCCATGTATATATATATTAATACATCAGTCCCAATGCATTTCGGGCAACCCAGTGCCCTTCATCAGGGGAAAACATAATGCAGTTAACGACGATATGTATACTGCAACAAAAAACGAAGATCCCGCAAGGATATCTACACAATCGGGAACGCGTTGATGTAGATATCCTTGCGGGATCTTCGTTTTTTGTTGCAGTATACATATCGTCGTTAACTGCATTATGTTTTCCCCTGATGAAGGGCACTGGGTTGCCCGAAATGCATTGGGACTGATGTATTAATATATATATACATGGATTTTGCCTGATGAAGGCATGAAATTGGATATGAAGTAATATCTTTACATAGATATAAATAAAGACTACAACAAAGAGAAAATAATCTCTGAACTAAAGGAGAATCTTTTTTTAATTAGATTTCTACCCATTTCTTGGGATTTACAGTTGTGCACAGGGGGGACATCTCCTAACCAGGAGATGCAACTTGGTTCATGGACTTACTGGAGGTAACAAAAGGGGTTGTTGGTCCCCAAGGACCCTCAGCATCCAAGGGGACTTAATCCCCAACAAGTTGTGCACCAGGAGGCCCATTTGCAGAGTGGTTCAGAAAGGGGGTGGGGTCTCTGGTGGCTTCCCCCAGGACTGGCATTTATTTTTTTTAAATAATTATGAGGGAAGGAGGGTCACGCTCCAGTCCCATTTCAGTCCCCAGGACCCAGCCTTTTTGCAGTGGTGGAGGGGGGCCTGACCTTTTCTTTTTTTCATTTATAAAAGAGGAGGGGGCCACGCAGTCCTCCTTCCCAGGCTGATTTCAGCCCCAGGGATCCCATCCCCCGGGACCCGGCCTCCATTGTGGATGCCCTGGTCCCACCCAGGGCACACAATGATGTCCATTGGGGACTGCGGGGGAGCCACAAGGTCCCCATGGTCCGTGCCGGCTCCCCGCGTCCTGCGGGGAGCCGGCATTGCTTTCAAACTCAGGGAACTGCTAAACATGCAATCTGTCTGTTTCCCTACTTGCTTGATAGAGGGCAGAGAAACAGACGAATGCTCTGCTTCCAGCAAGCGAGAGCATTTTGTCAGCTCTCGTTTGCTGGAAGCAGAGCATTTGCTGTGACTTGGCGGGAGCAGTAAAGCTCCCGCCAAGTCGCAGCAAACAGCTATGTACCGGGGGTGGGCACCCAGGGACATAGTAGGAGCCGGCCCTGGGGAGTGGCGGTCCCGAGGGCCATCTATGGCTCCAGGAGGGGGGCTGCGGGACCCCCTCCCATTTAAAAAAAATTATTGGCCCGGGGAGGTGGTGGTCTCGCGAGGATTTGTCAAACGACACCAAAGTTATTGCCAAATGAAAAAATGCTCTTCCTATGGAAACTGAATCCTAAATATAACTACCTACTGGCGACCAACGGTCGGTCACATACAGATAGACAGATAGACAGACAGACAGACAGACAGACAGACAGACAGACAGACAGACAGACAGACAGACAGACAGACAGACAGACAGACAGATAGATAGATAGATAGATAGATAGATAGATAGATAGATAGATAGATAGATAGATAGATAGATAGATAGATAGATAGATAGATAGATAGATAGATAGATAGATAGATAGATAGATAGATAGATAGATAGATAGATAGATAGATAGATAGATAGATAGATAGATAGATAGATAGATAGATAGATAGATAGATAGATATTACCTACTGGGGGTCGCCAGTAGGTAGTTATAGTTAGGACCTAGTTTCCATAGGAAGAGCATTTTATGTTTTGCCAATAACTTTGACGCCAGTTGACGAATCTTCACAAAATTTTCAAAACTTATATTTTAGTCAGTTCAGTTGCTGTGTTGAACGTTTCAGGGTGTTTCATCAAGAGGGGGCTGAGAAAAAGGAAGGGTCCCAAAATGCATTTTTCCCATAGGGATTTTGAACTACAGCCCGAACCGGTAAATGGAATTACACCAAATTTGTCAGGAAGCTAGATGTTGGTCCAGAAAGTGTGCTTTTGTGATTTTGTTTAAATCTGTTCAGTAGTTTTACCGATAGTCAAGGTTAAAAAAATATATATATTTAGGAGTGTGCATCCTTGCAGTGGACTCGCGGATTCACAGTCCCCATGCTGAAATTTGATTGGCTGCCAATGCTTCAACCAGAAAGTGTTGGCAGCCATCTTCGGGCTCGACTTGAAGCCGAGTCCCCCCAAAAATTTAAAAAATAAAGAAAAGGGGGCAGGGTAGGGAGGGTACCCTGACCCTGTGACGCCCAAATCTGTTAGGGGGTCCCACAGTGACCCCGCCGGGGGTTAGAAAGATTTTCTTGTTCAATGTTACCGCGAATTCGTGGGTGGATCCGTTGATCCAAAGCAAAATTGAAGAAAGAAGTGCAGGCTCCCTTGCTTCTTTTAAGGAAGCCCCGGGTGGGCCAATTCCTGGGGCATTACTGCTGTTTAAAAATTTAGAAGGAGGGCTCATGGAGCCCCCCTCCTAGGCTCCTTAATTTTGCGGGGGTGCATGCGCCCTGTGGACCACCAACTCCCTGAGGCACTGTTTATACAAATGCAGGGTGGCCAGCCCTGTGGAGCGCCACCTTCCCGGGGCTAAAAATCAAAGAAGGCGGGTGTTCCGTGCAGTCCCTCGCAGCCCAGGGGACCACCACCTCCCCGGGGCAATCATTACATTGTATGGGGGTGTGCAGCCCCCATGCCTCGGGAACCACCACCTCCCCGAGTCTACAATCAAATAATGAAGGGGCGCATCGCAGACCCCCGGCCCGAGGACCACTATCTCCCCGGGGCTAAAACGAAAGCTGCAGGCTGGCTGCACGGCCCACATGGAGGAGCCATAGATGTCCCTGAGGGCCCCAGGGCCAGCCTCTGCTACCTCCTGAGGTGCCCACCCTCAGGAGGTAGCTGTTTGCTTTTGCTTGGTGGGAGCTGACAGCTCCCACCAAGCAAAAGCAAACACAACTCCGCTTTCTGCAAGCGGGAGCTGTTAAACAGCTTCCCCCTGCAGAGAACGTAGTTTTCATCTGTTTCCCTGCACGCAAATATGTGTGCAGGGAAACAGATGAAAATATTGCTCCAGTAAGCAGGGAACTGCTATTTAAAGCAACTCTCTGCTTGTGGGAGCAATGCCGGCTCCTGCATGAGTGGGAAGCTGGATGGGACCGCGGGGGCATTGAGGCTCTCCCCGTGGTCCCATTGCACACTGGGTGCCCTGGGTACACTCTAGGGCACCCAAAAAAACATGGCTGGGCCCCAGGGGACAGGGTCCCCGAGGCTGAAGTTGGCCTAGGAAGGGGGCTACGTAGCCCCCTCCCATTAAAAAATACTTATTTGGCCCTGGGGAGGTGGTGAGTCCCGGGGCCTGGGTGGGTCTATGTCACCCCCCTTTTTATTTAGTTAATGGAGTCCTGGGGAGGTGGGGGTCCTGGGGCCCAGGGGGGTCCATGCGCCCCCCATATATTAATTTTATGTTGTCCTGGAGAGGTGGTGGTTCCAGGGGGGTCTACATGGTCCCCTTAACTATTATAATTATGTTGCCCCGGGGAGGCTTTGGTCCCCATGGCCCGGGGGTCCACCCCTTTATTTTAATTTAAGGTAGCCCCAGGGAGGTAGTGGTCCCCAGGGCCCAGAGGGTCCTTGCGGGCCCCTCATATATTTATTTCATGTTGTCTCGGGGAGGTGGTGATCCCTGGGTCCCAGGGGTGATCTGCATGGCCCACCCTAACTTTTTAAATTAAGTTGCCCCAGGGAGGTGGTGGTCCTCGGTGCCCTGGAGGTCCTCATGGCCCACCCTTATATTTATTTAATGTAGCCCCAGGGAAGTGCTGGTCCCTGGGAATCGGGGGGGGGGGGGTCCATGCGGCCATAAAAGAACAAAAGGTTACATGGATGTTATAGTTAGGAAATAGAATTTTTAAAAACATAGAAATCATCTTAAAAACCAAAGGTTACAGGGGCGTTATAGTTAGAAAATAGAATTTAAAAAACCATAGAAATTCACTTATAAAACCAAATGTTACAGGTACTTTATAGGTAGGTTCTGAATTTACTTGCTCAAAACCATAGAAATTTAGCAGTTATAGTTAGAGTTATTTCAAGTAACTATAACTCATGCCCTAAGGTAGCTTTAACTCGCACCCTCACCATGCACTGCTAATTACCCCAGATATTACAGCACTCATGACATCTTTGATAAAATCATTGATATCAATGCAATATTTGCAGCCACATTTTAAAAAAAAAAAAACTATGCATGTCGGAGGCGCGAGTTATAGTTACCTTAGGGTGCGAGTTATAGTTACTTGAAATAACTCTAAGTATAACTGCTGATTGAAACAGTGCTGCTATTATATAAACAGCCTCTGCACTACATTCGGCCGAGGAGCAACTCTGTTGGGACTGTCCTGGAATGCAACACACTGTGGCTGAGATGCAGTCCTGCTGACTCTGACCTCTATCCTGCAAAGGACGATTGCCTAATCTGCCCAGGCTGGCTTCCTGAAATATCACACTCAGGTATGGGGGCTAGGCTATCCCAAGGGATCTGGCAGAGGGTGCTACCACTATGCTTTTGATAGTATAGGTAGTGTTAGGTTGGATTATAACCATATGTTCATATTATCATGTTATCATGGTTGAACTATTTATCTTTTTCACCATTCTCATAATGCTGGTTACAATGCTTTGTTTCTTCTGCCTAATAATTGCAGCACACTCTTCCTATACAAGAATACAATTGTTTGAAAAACCAATTTGTACCTTTCTTGTGTTTACCTTGAGCATACAAAAGTAAACAACGAAAGTGTAGATCTGTATCCACGTTTTCCGTGGGGAGTAAAAGAGTGGCCATGTTTGAGGTTGCTGATACCATTTGGGACCCTGGTAAGTTTTGGGGTTCAGTCGGGGCACTGTGAGATAGCTAGAAACCAGGCCAACATTCTCGGATGGTATGTGTGAACCAAGTTCCCATATTCTGAAGTTTATGTTGTCCAGATACACAGTCCTACTTAATTTGTAGGAACCATATGACAATGCAGGTGGTGAATTTGTTTCTTGTGTTGGGATTCTTGTACGAGAGGGAGAGTATGAGTTGCGTGTTGTCTGCATAGGAGAGGATGTTGATGCTGTGTGCCTGGATGACATTGGCCAGATGGATCATGTATGAGTTGAAGAGGGTGGGGCTGAGCGATGAACCTTGAATCACTCGTTAGATGAGTTGGAAGTCTTCCGAAGAGTAACAAGCCAGGCATATAGCTTGTGTTCTTTACATTAAGAAGGAACATATCCAGGGGAAAATGGCTCCTCATATGCCAATCGTGTGCAGGTACCAGATGAGGATGGGATGTTGAGACCATATCAAATGCTGCAGATAGGTCCAAGAGAATGAGGCTGCTGTGCCTCCTCTAACAAAGGATGGAATGGAATGGAATGGAAAGACATTTATAGAGCACATGGCTACCCTTAAGCGTCCCAGCGCTATGAAACTGACACAGAGGAGAGCAGAGAACTAAGGAAACAGTGCTGTCTTTAATTGTTTACGAAAAGCCAGATGGTCGGAGACTGTGCGAAGGTGTTGGGGCAAGGCGTTCCAGAGTTTGGAGGCGTTATAAGAAAACAGCCGACCACCACTTCTGGACCTCTTGATCCTCGGGATCTCAGCTAAATACAGGTTATTTGACCGAAGATTCCTGCTTACTTTATAAGGGCAAATCATAGTTGAGTTAATAGGCGGCCCTAACCCCTGCATAGACTTGTCTGCCAGACATAGGGCCTTAAATCTAATGCGTTCCTGTACTGGGAGCCAGTGGAGGGAACGAAGAGCGGGTTTTGCGGATTGTCTGTTGTTAGTTCCAGTTAGTAGTCTGGCGGCAGATGTCGTCTGTGGCAGCCATGAGTGCTGTTTATGCACTATGTGTGGGCCTGAATCCAGACTGCATGGCATCAAGGAGCTGCTGGCTGCTGAGGTGATCGTTGAGGCATGAGTTGATTAGTTTCTCCGAGACCTTTGCTAGATTTAGTAGGAGGGAGATTACTCTAAGACCTTTACCGGGTATGGTAGGAGGGAGATGGGTCTGTACTTGAAAAGCATGGCTGGGTCAGTGGATGGTTTCTTGAGCAGGTGTATGATGGTTGCATGTTTCCAGGTGTCAAGAAATGTGGCGATGGAGGTCTAAAGGGTGGGTGTTAGTGCTTTGCTGATCGGTAGAAGTCCTTTGTTGAAGGCGTGGTGGGGCAAGAGTCAGATGAAGCCCCTGAGCAGCGATTTTGATGGCAGTGACAGCAGGCAATGAGATCAGGGTTCGTTCATCCGTCATGATGGGACGTTGAGTTGCAATGGTGATGGGGTCTGGTTGAAAGTTGAAGTTGCTATATTTGGAAGTGATTTTGTTACCGAAGAGTTCCAAGATCATGTTGCAAATGTCTTGTGAGGGGTTGATGTTGATGGAGACGGCAGGAGGTGTAAGGAAATCTTTGAGGATGGTGAAGAATTCCTTGCTTCTGTTAGTGCTGGCATTGATGAGATCTGATCTGCAAGGGCTTTGAGCTTGGTGTCCGTATCAGGCTAGCGGTAGAGCCCTCGAGCTGATTTGAAGATTTCTTTATCTGTGGTGCCTTGACCTTTTTTCCTTTTGCGCTACAGTTGCTTGCAGTGGTCTTTTGTCAGCCTAAGTTCCTCTGTGTACCAGCTGACCTGTGGTCAGGCTCTTGCCTTTGGGTTGTGCTTGAGGGGAGGCAGGGTGTTGGCGCATGTGATGAGCAAGTTGCTGGTGTGCTTGGCTGGTGCGGAGGCCCACTCCTCTTCTTACATGCTTTTCCAGCTGCAGGGGGTGGTTACAGTGGTGCTAGGTCTATGATGGTGCAGAATTGGCATGTTAAAACAAATGAGGGCATAGTCTGTCCAGGTCATAGTTACTGGCTTGTCAACTGTGATGTTGCTGATGGGGAGAAACTCGGATCTAATAGGTGTCTAGTGGTGTGGGTGGGTTCAGTAATGTGCTGACTGAGACCAAGGTTTCCAGGGTTTTCTCCAGGGCCATAGAGTTTGAGTCAGTCACCTAGGTGTAAATTAAGGTCTCCAAGCAGGATGAAGGTGCTGGAGTTGATGATGAGGGATGCGATGAAGTCCATGATGTCACTGGCAAAATTGGTGTGGTGTCCTGGTGGTCTCTGTATGAGAGTTCCACCCAGGGAGAAGTTGGCTGTGATTTCCATGTAGCTGGTGGGGGTATTAATATAAGTGGTGCAGCTGATGGTATCTTTGCCTATGATGGCAACTCCACCTCTGGGATTGTGCTGGCGGTCTTGCTTAGCAAACTTGAGACTGGCAAGGATTACTGTAGCAATGTCCGGTGCCAAGTTTGGGTTTAGCCATGTTTCCATGAGAAAGAGCTTGGTCGTTAAATAGGTCCCATATCTCCGGGGCGTGTTTGGTGAGCAAGCGTGTATTGAGGAGCATGAATGCAAGTGTGGTGTGTTATTTGGGTGGTGTTGATTTTTGTGAGCGAGGGTATGGTTTGCATTAGTGTGAGCGAGTTGGGCGCTGGATGCTGTTGGTGCGGGAGTGTTGGGTGTAGGGTGTGGAAGAATGCATGAAAACTTGCAAGTGGCACATTTGAAGGCTTCTTCCATGTTGTGTTATGAGGTGTGACACCAGTGCAGCGAGCAGCAGCCGGGATTAAGAGCATGCAGGTGTGTAGCAGGGTATCGGGGGTCAGAGAGAGAGAATCACAAGTCCTGGTGCTGGGCGCAGTCTGGGCATGGATGAGTTTGCCTTTGGCGTGCCTTTGGTGCTTCAGCGGCGTGCCCGCTGCCCACATCTGCTGCATGTCCACGCTGCAGCTCTCTGTTGATTTTAAGGTTGGCTTGCACTTTAAACATACATACAAGCATACATATCAACATTTACACAGGGTTTTTTAGTTTGTCTTATGTTTCTGTAAGCATGAAACATTCAGACTAGCAAAGTTAAATTTTGCTTGATAGAAGAAACAATAGATAATTACTTTCCTAAAACTAAAACCAAAAATATGGATCTTGCAACAGAACCACACCAATGCCAATTTAAAAGATAGCACAAATATTATGGGGGGAATACTTGATTAAATCTCGGCCAATAGCAGTAAATCTGGGCTGCATTCCAGTGTATTGTTTTTAACTCCTCTTTTCCACTTCAAAGTGAGGCTCCCTAACTCAGATGGGATATACCCAGAAATAATTCCATTCAGAGAGTTTGTAGGCAAGACATTTGTGCTGGACCATCACTTTTTGAGCAGGGCCAAGGTGAATTTGTTCGCAGTTGGTACCTGCTTGAAATGGCACAGATGACATAAATAATAATTGAATCGAATGCGGCTCACAGTGAGTAAGTAAGTAGGTAAACTGAATATTCAAGTAGAATTGCTTAATACGCTTGCCCTCTATGTTGCGGTGTTATGTTTCATATACGTACCCTAATATAGGCCCGGGTAAAATCATACCCCTTCACCTACATTACCTCCCCTACACTACACTGTAACGAGCCTTTTAGGATTGAACCTTTACCTAGTTCTAGTCCTGGGTGCAGAACAAGGGTTTCTCCTAAACAATAGAGTCCTATAACTCCATCAATAGACTCACACAGTATGAATGAATATTCATAAGGGTTCTTAGAAACCAAGCTGGGGCAACACCACCTTCCTCCCCATATCTATGTACACGGTTCATCCCATACGTCATCCTCAAATCCAACAATGGCTAATACAAGCAACAAGGGATAAAGGAGCCCTAGATACTTTCTGTATAAATATAGCACCTCTTACTAGTGTTAGTTAAAGGGAACCGAGACTTCCAGGCGGACACACTGACCAGAGACGCTGAGGCTCCTGCATGCAGACGCTCCAGCTGACAGTGGTCTGAACATACCTTGCAGGTGTCCAACTCAAGACCAAGAAGGGCTCCTATATTCTCACATTTCAGGTAATGGGGTTCGACTAATTCCTAGAGGGATTCTTGGCTTTACACCTACTCACATGCTAGGTACACTTAGGTACATCTAGATAGGCATCGTAGGAGTACGCGCTCTCCTTTATCAATGCATTTTATATTCATGTATTTATTCATGCTTATTGCAAGATGGTAGAACTGTACTATCCTTTTATATTGGCTGTACTGCTAATCATATATCTCTGCTACTGTCTAATGGTTGTTGCAGCTCATATATTCTACACAAGAATAACAACTGTTCAATAAATCCTTATTGAAACGCCCAGGCTGTTTATTCTGTGTATCTCTGAGACAAGATAAGTGAGCACGAGTGACTGAGCGAAAAGTAGTACATTGTTTCCACGATCTTGAGGGATCAGGGTTGTCATGTTCTGAGGTTGCCAGAAACTAATCTCTCCCCGATAAGAGGAGACACTAGTGGCACTGTGAGCTAGCTTATGCAAACAGGCTAACATTTCTCGGTGGGGGTGCTCAAAATCAGTCTGCCACCAAACCCACAGCTTATGTTATCCGAACGCGCAGGTCCTGTATGGGCAATATAGGAACTACACGACATGGCGCCGCCAACGTTGGTTAGGTACTTATTTAACAGTAGAATCTGAGTAGCTCAGTCGTACTATTTCTCAGAGACCCCTACTCACAAACACCAGAGACGTCTGGAGTGGGTGGGCACAAACTCCGCCACAGCTGAGTAGAAGAAATATCCTATTTATTGGCTGCTGGTTAATCAAGCTTGAAGGACATTTTTTTGTTCCTAAAATTGTGCATAACACCTTATCTTAGTTCCCTTGAACAAACTACTTTCCAAAATGACTGAGAACACAACGACAACTGGCCTGACCAAAAGGCTTAAGGAAATTGATAATGGTTTGATTAAAACCATTTTTAATTGGGAAAGCTTACAGCACTCAATAAAGTTACGTCGAGCCAGTAAGCTTTGCCGGTTTTAATAGGTGAGAATTATACATTTGTATTCTCACAGGGGTCCAATGGGCACTTGCAATGACACTATGCACTGACAGTTCATTTTCACTCAGGCTTTACTGTTTTTCTTTTACTTCATTGGGTTTGAGATTCTCACGATAGAACACACACTTTTCTTTTTCCGTATGGAGAGACTTCAGTGTAAGGAGCGGCATCAGACAGGGTTGTGTATTAGCGCCCCTTCTTTTCTCTCTATATGTTAACAATGTAGACCCCTTTTTACAAAATCTTAGTGTTGATGCTCCGAAAGTTGGGACTCGTTCTACCCCCGTACTGCTTTATGCAGACGACGCTGTCCTTATATCAAGGACAGCGAACGGCCTACAAAATCTTATAGAAAACTTTGCCCTATACATGACAAAGAAAGATTTGAAATTAAATTTAAAGAAAACTTTTGTAATGACATGTGGGGGCAAAAGCCTAAAAACAAACAACATCATGTAGGTGGAGTTTTAATTAACAGAGTCTCATCTTTCTCTTATTTGGGGTTGCTTTTTAATAAGAATGGTACATGGAACTCCCATATTGAATTATGTAATATGAAATTTTTAAGATCAATAGAGAGCATTTTTAGATTTTTGGCGAAGATGGGTAATAAGCCCATCCGTGAAATCTTAGCACTCTATCGGAGCAAATGTATTTCAGGGGCCTGTTATGGAGCTGCTATTTGGGGTAGGTCTAACATCACCTCCCTACAGACCCAAGAAAATAAATTCTTAAAGAGATTATTGGCAGTCCCCAATGGGACCGCAAACTACACAATTCATAAAGAACTATCAGCTCTGTATATTAGTGATACAATAAATGTTGCAGGTCTTACCTTTTGGTACGGCATTTGGTCTAAGGACGAAACAAAATTCACAAAAGAATTAATTATGGACTGCCTAGCACTCGATCAGAGTAGGAAGATTCCATGGCTGGAGCATATTCACAATATTTTAAAACTTTGCAAACCTGACATGGATAGAAGAGACCCCCTTCTATACAGGAGCTTAGTAAACAGGAACTTAAGCACAAATATTTAAAAATAATGGAAAATGAAAGAGAACGGTCTGTCAGTCAAAAATACACTGTCATGTCATATTGTGAACGACCGCTTGTGAGAGGCCTACAGCCGTACTTAATATTGGTGAAAAACGTACAACAGAGATTTTACCTTACAAGGCTAAGGATGGGTACGTTACACCACCTAGTTGCTTTCCCTAGAGTGGAAAAATGGTGTCAGAAACTTCCGAATTGCCCATGTGATGGAAAATCTATGCAATCCACGATGCACTTTATTCTCTTTTGTAGTTTTTATAAGGATATCCGGAAATCAGTTTTAAAACCTCTTTTTTATCAAACATGCTTTTTAATTATAAATATGCATTCAACCTTGTATGTAGTCTAGAAAATGTGAAAATTATAAGTACTGTTATTCGTTTTATACAACTTGCAGTTAGGAAACGAAAAGATTATTTACATCTAGATGCACTGATATATGAAAATTTAGATGATTATTTTTAATACCGTTCTTTTTAAGTATGTACTGCTTGCCAAGATGTTCACTTTGTATTCTAGGTTTTACTATGTACTTCTTGCACTAGCACTTTATTTCCCACGATCGAATGTATTTACTCTTGATCAGTTTGTAAATCCTTAGTCCTTTCAGATCACCAAGAATGATTAATGATGGTCATATGGATTTCAAAAATATTCCAAAAATAACTTATAAATGTATTTTAAATCTTTTAAATGATCCAGAACGACAATGTACATTTAGGAATGTTTTTATAGTATGCTTTTATGGTGAGATTTGTTACACCGAATAAAGCTGATTTTGATTTAAAAAAAAAAAAAAAAAACCTATGATGATAAGTGGGTGTGCGGGTGAGTACCAGCCAGCAACCCCCTTGGTGTTACGACCGTGAGGTGCTTCCTCTCCTTTCCCACACTTTTTCTTTGTTATTTTTGGGTGGGAATGGTCCGATGATGGTTATTTGACGTTTTTGTTGTAAATTGATACACCACAACACTTTGACCAGCGGTAGGGAACACGCTTATGAGGGAGTTGAAAAGTATTGGAAACCCCTCTAGTGTCGAACTTGTAGTATAAGGTGTACATTTTTGGTCAGGCCAGTTGTTGTTTATAATGTGTTGAGTGGGGGGCGGCCTGGCTTTTTCTCCCCCTGTAGCTCCTATTGTGTTGATGAGAACACAACGAACCAAGATAACCCGGTGGTGGCTAGACGCATCTCAGTAGAAGATGAAGAGGTGGATGGAGTACTCATTGCACCTAAATTCAGACGTACTATCACCCTGAAACTACTAGAATATGGTTTATCAGCTAGGGGTGGCTTAGTAGCTTTCGTGATTGAGGCACACAAATCAAACAAAACAGAGGTATTCTATTTGTGGGTTACATTCCCAGAAGCAGATGCAAGAACACACACATTTCACTACTATGTAGAAGGAGATGCACCAGCGGAATACGGTCCTTGCGAGGACATAGAGGTTCCACTCACGTACCAGGAACACCTATACTGGTTTAAAGGCGCCCTACCCCATATAAGACACAGAGTAAGATTAGGCCCGCTCGGAGGAGATGGGGCAACATGGCCAATATTAGCGGCCTACACACCACATCCTGACATTGAAACAATGCCACAAACAGACTTACTCATACAACACAAAGATTTAATTAGAATCTACAGAAACCTGACGCAATACGTCATGAGGGCTTTCATAGACCAACCAACAGCTGCAACAAATGGAACTCAATCTCAGGGTACATCAACTAAAATAACTCCACAAACATTACATGCAGTAATGGGCAAAATGCCCACGAAACGTGAACAAATACCATTCTGGGTAGCTCAGAAAATAACCCAACTCGAGGCAGTATTTCCAAATACTACCACGTTTGAAAAACTCAGAATGCTAACAATCTGCTTGCCCATGGGGATAACACCACAGTTAGAGGATTGTACCACTTGGGTACAGTCTTTGCTGCCATATATACCAGAACTCATGGTATTCCTTCATTAGCGGTAGTACCAGATGTATTAAGACAAATACAAAACGAATACGGAGCAAAGCCTGCCCTGAACTTAGGGATGAAGTTATTAAATAACTATGACCAGGTATCAGCCATAATACTAGCTAATATTAAAGGGGAAGCAGCTTCAGTGACAATCCGCCAACGCCTAAGGGAGTTCAGTCCGTTAGACCAACCACACGAACTACCCAAAATAATCGAAACTGCATATGCAGAATTAGGCAGAGACAGTTTGGGTGGGAAAGCTTTAAAACCACAACTGATGGGCAGTCCTGAAAAGGATACTTCCAAGCAGACACCCGCTTCTTCTAAAAAGAAGTGGGATAATAAAAAACAACAAAACTCTTCAGAAAAGAGATCTCAATCCCAAGGTAGATCTCCTCCACAGGAGCCCTCTGAAAAGAGGTATAATCTCAGGAATAGGGATAATATTAGGAAACCCGACAGGTATCAGGATACTGATACGCGTTCCTCTCGTTCCTTTCAGGGCTCGACAAAAACATCCGAGAGAGAAGGACGGTCAGAACACAAAGAAGAGCATACAAAGTCCAGAGACAAGCAGCACGCTCAAGACTATACTTCCAAAAAAGAAGAAAAGCCAAAATCAAAACCTCAGTTTAAGAAGAAGAAAGTTGCAGGCATAAAGATCAGACATGCCCAGAATTCTGAGGACGTAACTTCTGAACGGGGAATGGGTTCAGACGATGATAAACAGTGCAGCAGAGGTAACAATAGCTCGCCAGAACCTGAAGGAATTTCTGGTGACAGCGGACTTGAATGATTGCATCATGGTGGGAACACCAGACACCAGGGTGAGCGTCCCACATAAGTTACACGAGATAACACTCCAAATGGAGGGGTACAAGCCCATGAAAGTTAAGGGTCTCTTTTGGGAAAATCTGTCATCTGGGTATGACATCCTATTAGCAGAACAAGATTGGCCGCCAGCATTCGTTATGGAGTGCCCTAGGGGGGAAAACATAATTTTTCCAGCATTCTCCGACCTCGTTCCCATACACCTTAAAACATGCATATGCACGGGAGTGGGCAGTAGCCCTAGCTCCAGCATTGTACAAAAATCATGCCGGATGGGATGAGGATTCAACCCACCACATGATCCCGTTAAAAGTTTCACCAAATGCACAGAGACAATACCCAATAAAGCAAGAAGCTAAAAAACAGGTCAGGGAGATCTTAGATCAACTTGAATACCAAGGGGTGATTGAAACATGCACCTCACCAATGAACAAGCCTTTGTTTCCAGTATCAAAACCGGACAACTGATATCGTCTAGTTTTAGATTACAGACATTTAAACACATGCACAAAGACATTCGCTGTCCAAAATGCACATAGTGCCGCATTAATGAATAACATTGTGTGGAAAAAATACAAAACAACACTAGATATCTCAAATGGATTCTTCTGCCAAAATATAGCGCCTGAAAGCAGGTATTTGACCGCATTCTCAGCGTTGGGGTCCCAACGACAATTTTGTTGTCTCCCCCAGGGGTATAAGAACAGCCCGAGGGTATTCTCAGCAAGAGTAACTGAGTTACTCCAAAATTTTGATAAAGAAGCATTGTCCTATGTGGATGATATTTATCTGACGGACGATGACTTAAAAAGGCACTTGACCAGGGTGAGCACCATTATTATGAGATTCGCCTCTGAGGGCTACAAATTTAATTTTAAGAAATCTAAAATAGCCCACCTCAATGTCCTATTTTTAGGATACAAGCTTTCAAGTGAAGGGAAAAGCCTGGCAGCTAACGTTTTAGAAAAGTGTGTGCTGCTCCAACCTCCAAAAACATTGAAAAACTTTCAATCAATACTGGGATTCCTAAATTTCGGCAGAACATACATTTTGGATTACGCAGAAAGAGTAAAACCTTTCTACGACTTAATAAAACCTGACTTTTCAGTTAAACATTGGACACAAGAACATTCAAATATCCTACGTTCATTACAAGAAGACATGATTGCTTCCAAACATTTACAGACACGCGTAAACGCACACAACTTGGTGACCTGTGTAATAGCGGGTCAATGCAGGTACACTTACTTAACCTTCAATGAAGGTGAAACCGTACCGATCGCATACAAATCACACCTGTACACAAACGCAGAAATGCGTTTCACTTCAACAGAAAAAATACTGACAGCTGTTCAGACCACTGTAGCAAGAGAAAGAGCACTGGCTCAGGGGAAACGCATAATTGTTGTAACCCCGGTACCAGCTTTAGAAGCTGTTACTAAGGCGAGCATTCTGAATGCAAATGGCTTACATCCGAGATGGATACAATGGGCTAATTCTCTTACTGCAACGGACGTTGAATACAGATTTGATCCAAGTCTAAAAACACAAGCATTCCTGCAATACGAACAAGAATATCCTCTACCAAATAAGATTTTGCCTCTAGATCAGTATGAATCTATTATTTATACTGACGGATCTGTTCAACCGGCCATAGGGAGTAAGCAACAATACAGCGCAGCATGTGCTATCGTTAAAGGTCGCATGCAGGATGGAAAGATCCATCCGAGTTGCACCAAAACGCAATCTCCAGGAGACTGCACGGCTCAGTTGGCAGAGTTAAAAGCACTGATACTGGCACTTGTAAATACGGATCACGAATTCCCCACACTAATTGTGTGTGATTCCTTTTACTGTGTA
Source organism: Calotriton arnoldi (assembly GCA_963921515.1). Taxonomy (NCBI): domain Eukaryota; kingdom Metazoa; phylum Chordata; class Amphibia; order Caudata; family Salamandridae; genus Calotriton; species Calotriton arnoldi. Next base: position 1,545,006 of record CAWUFW010004239.1, read on the forward strand.
AGTCGTACAATGAGTACTTACAACATTGGGAACTAAACGGGTTTAAAGATGCAAAAGGTGGCACAATTAAGCATAAAATGCTATGGGAACAGGTAGTGGAGTTGAAAAACGAACTACCAAGGGCTCACGTAATACACACACTGAGTCATCAGCGTGATGGCGTTCACGTTGAAGGGAATTTATTGGCTGATGAAGCCGCAAAGGGGGCTGTGCGAACGGCTTCCATAGCTGCAATCACTCGTTCAAAAACGAGAATAGACGGCGAGATAATGGTGGCTGTCATTGCTTCATGCAAGGGCAGCTCAGCAGTACTGAAAAAATTTCCACTCAAGTACTCCTACAAATTAGATGCACAAAACATTCCATATGCTCAGATTCCTGGAGTGGGGGATAGAGTAATACCAAATATGGATCGTAGGCAAGGTTTGATTGTTGCAGCACACAAGGGTTTGGGTTCTGCACATACAGGCATTACAGCGACTATTTCACTACTGAAACAGCGCTATTGGTGGCCAGGTCTAGCAAAACAAACTAAAGATTACGTCTTGAAATGTGACATCTGCCAGCAGATGAAGGGCTCCACCATAAAACGCCCAGCGCAGACACCACTACTGATATCTGACAAACCTCTTGCATGTGTGTATCTGGATCACTGCGGTCCATTACAATCTGATGGGGCTTACAAGTATATCTTGGTGGCAGTGGATTCTTGTTCCAGATTCCTATGGGTTTGGCCTTAGCGCTAGGCTGACGCCCGAACTGTTATAAAAGATTTGCGAGTCTTTATCAAGACATACGCAGTTGGCACGTTACATTCTGACCGTGGCCCGGCGTTTAGCTCTCAGGATTACAAAGAGGCCATGGAAAGTATGGGCTTAGCATTGCGGTACTCCTCTCCATTCCATCCTGAGGGAAATTCGGTCGTGGAAAGGAAAAACCGGGACTTAAAGCAATCTTTAACAGCTAGGGTATTAGGCAAGGGCGGTAGTTGGGTCAACCACTTATATGGGGTTCAGAGAGCACTCAACAATCAGCCAAGAAGTTCTCTAGGGGGTGTCACTCCATATGAGGTCCTATTTGGGATGAGAATGTTGGTACCTGATCTTGATTGTGAAGGCACAGTGGCGGATGAGAAACCATTTGATATCCATGATCGTTTGGCTGTTTTACAGGATCTAAATGAATCCAGGACAAGACAAAGTAACGTCAACACCAAACAAACCGCCACTGGGGAAGTCAAGGCAGTCATGGCAAGATCTGTCTGGATCCCAAAAGTCGGGGATCTGGTCAGAGAGGAAATAGCGGACAAGAAAGAATTCAGGCCATCCTACAGAAAGCCTGTACAGGTCCTAGCAGTACAAGGAACAAGAATTGTACTTCTGCCGCCTCTTGCAGGGAAAAAGGAGAAAAGATTTGTCTCAATTGACTTAATCAAACCACACTATGTGGCCGATACTGAACAGTAGGCCTCGTGGACTCCACAGTAGCAGACGCCCTCCTCTCGCTACAATCCAAGAAGTTCAAACAGAAAGACTCATCACGTTTGAAGAGCCTCCTGTACGGAATGAAGGACTAAGCAACAATGCTATGGAACTCGTTCCCCTTGAACCCGAAGTTCATCTACAAAATGAAACTCAGAACAACACTCAAGTTGCAATCAGACCAAATACAGACGTCTACGTCAACATGCCTCGACGAGAGCAAAATGCGATTTCAACAAATCCCGATGCAATTCCTACAATTGATCGAACTGCTTCTGGCTACTTCATGAACTTTGATACGTTTTCTTTGGATCCAAGTGAACCAGAAATGAAGCCAGCCCAAAATTCACGCAAACAGCAAGTTAAGGACTTTCTAAACTTTCTTAAAAAGACTTACCTGGTATCGCCTTGGTTAGAACTCTGGGTAATTACTGGGATTCTATTTTTTCTTTTCTGGCTAGGCTTAGTTATAACTTTTAGCATGCTTATTAATGGACGATATCTTCAGCAAAGCTCTACAGCCCTGAAAGTTAATTTGATTTTAAAACCACATCAATCGTCTCATCGTGAACAGAGAGACTTGTTATCAGTGAACATCACAGCGGTTACTATACCGAATGGTATAGTTTGGGACAAGGTTGATTTAGAAATATTCGGTCCGACTGAACTTTTAAAAATTTCTCATTTATTTAAAATTTCATTAAGTGATATCATTACCTCCAGTACATTTTCTGATGATTGGGACTCTGAAACTGTTAATAACATGTTGTCTGATTTAGAAAAACTGCTGCATTTCCGAACACTGAAATGTTAGAAAGTAATTCAGACTATGACACTTTGTACTGTTACCAGCATTATGGTCATCATTTCCTGCACAAATCTATTTCATCTAGAAATGTTTTTGAGTACCAACAGTGGGAACATTGCCCTACACCACCAAAAAGTAGTTCGCACACATTTGCACAGAAAGTTTCATACTTTTCAGGCTTTAACACCACTGACCCGAACTCATATTATTATAAGGTTACACCAACATCAGCACTGAAAATTATGTTGACAAACACCAAACAGATTTACTCTGCTTCCTTTATTACCCAACTGTCTGAACAGGGTTTTGACCTATGGAAGGACGCAATAGACTTAAAATCAGTTTGGGGTTCTAGGGACTGGCAAGTCCAGGGAACAGAAGCGCTATTTAGAGCATGCCTCATTCCACAGCAGATGATATTTCTAAACGAAACTGTGCAACAGACATCCTGTCTTGGATTAGCCAAGATCAAGGACCTGAACACACCTCGATCTCCAACACCATCACAGATGGGAGGGTGGCAAAATTCGCCTTCACAGGAAGGGGCAACAGTAGATGACATTTTACAGTACAATAGATCAGATCCTAATTGGGAAAAATGGGTGGTTTGGCCCTTAGACACAAACATATGTCATAAACGATTCTTGGGTATCATCGAAGGGTTCAATATCCATAGGCCAGACCCGGGTTATGTACAAAGAGAACACCCAGGGGTAGTGACATCCTACAGTGTTGGGAAGTTGTGCCTTGATTGGCTAGAAACCTCAACACTAACAGAAGTGTTTCTAAGTGGTATAAACTGCAAGAGCGCTTTGAGGGGTTCTCTCATGTGCCGGGACATTTCATTGCACAGAGCGTGTAATGGGTCGATAGCAAACTTGTCCTGCCACATGAAAGGGACTCCAACTGCCGTGATTAAACCGGTATTCAAGCTGCTCTCAAATGGGAGTTACTTGATGCTGAACGATCAGGGTTGCTGTGGTGTGCTTCCGGGCATTGCCTATCTGGTCACTGTGAACTCCAGGGTTACTTGCTGTATGCAAGTATTGTTTCCCCCAACAAGTACAGTCAGGGAGGCAGCTTAATGGCCTATATTGAATGTTTCCTTTATACAATTTGATACTTTGAGCAGACTGAAAGCCATGCTTTTACAGCAAACCGTACCCTTAACCTCCGCTCAAGAGACCTTTGATCTTCAAATCGCAAGGACCTCGACTGAGATACAGGCACTTATACGTACAAACTGCCCCATTCATTTCGCAGAAATGGTGGGTCGTATCTTTAATATGTCTGATACGAGTGGTATTGTACACCTATTTAAGACCATAGGGTCAGGACTTCTTAGCACCTTTCAGACAATCCTCGGAGTTATCCCGAACTTTATACACTCCGTATTTGGAAGCATTTTTGGAGGGCTACCTCTGATCCTGCTATCAATAGCGGGAATCCTGATTGTCATTTACCTGCTACGTAATGGACGGCCCAATTACCAACGAGATGGCAAAAGCGCTCCTGGAGCGGAAATACCGTGAACGCATGGTACAACATCTGGGCACACCTCGCCTAAGGGAACTAAGCGCCTCTTGGTTCCTATCGTTTAGACCAGTCTGGATGGACTGCATCTTACCTGTTCTTCGATGCCTGTTTTGTGGTGAAGAATGCGTGTTGGACCTCTGTCTGACACTTGCAACGGACACGCCTGCGGACTTGAATACCAGGCTGGAACCCCTGAGGGCCCATGCTCGGCAATGTCCCCAGCGTATTCCCATCTTGATGGCTGCATTCCTTGAGAATCCGCAGGTGCCTTTTACAACTGGGGTGAGCTTTAGCTCCACCACTAGCACCCAGGTATCGACTACAGCACCGGCTGCCTCTACACCAGCTATTGACAGTACTGAATATCATCTGTGCTCCATTGACGTACTCTGCGAGGTGCAGCAGCAAGCAGCGATGATGTTGCATCTCCCAGCCAGGACATTTAATCTGTAATTTGCTCATCGTGTGCTGGGAAAGTATTCGGATTTTCATTTTCGCTAAACTTAACGAAATTTGGAGCATTTCCTACAAAATTGATACTTTCTCACTAAAAAGCATGGCCTTTTGACGCTTGTAGAACATCAACTTATATAAACGGACTCAATTAGGACTTAAGTGACCTTTCAAAAAAATGATTTTCGTAGTAAACATTTTTTTTAACCTTTTAAACTATTTTTAAAATGATTTTAGAACTCACTGAAAAATGTTTTATGCACTACTATCTAGTAAAGAGTAGAGTTCACTAGCATTTTTATCATTGTTGACTGTTCAGAAGAGGAGTGGGTGTTATGTTTCATATAGGTAACCTAATATAGGCCCGGGTAACATCATACCCCTTCACCTACATTACCTCCCCTACACTACACTGTAACAAGCCTTTTAGGATTGAACATTTACCTAGTTCTAGTCCTGGGTGCAGAAGGAGGGTTTCTCCTAAACAATAGAGTCCTATAACTCCATCAATAGACTCACACAGTATGAATGAATATTCATAAGGGTTCTTAGAAACCAGGCTGGGGCTACACCACCTTCCTCCCCATATCTACATACACGGTTCATCCCATACGTCATCCTCAAATCCAACAATGGCTAATACAAGCAACAAGGGACAAAGGAGCCCTAGATACTTTCTGTATAAATATAGCACCTCTTACTAGTGTTAGTTAGAGGGAACCAAGACTTCCAGGCCGACACACTGACCAGAGACGCTGAGGCTCCTGCATGCAGACGCTCCAGCTGACAGTGGTCTGAACATCCCTTGCGGGGTGTCCAACTCGAGACCAAGAAGGGCGCCTACATTCTCACACTTCAGGTAATGGGGTCCGACTAATTCCTAGAGGGATTTTTGGCTTTACACCTACTCACATTCTGGGTACACTTAGGTACATCTAGATAGGCATTGTAGGAGTATGCGCTCTCTTTTATCAATTGCATTTTATATTCATGTATTTATTCATGCTTATTGCAAGATGGTAGAACTGTACTATCCTTTTATATTGGCTGTACTGCTAATCATATATCTCTGCTACTGTCTAATGGTTGTTGCAGCTCATATATTCTAGACGAGAAAAACAGCTGTTCAATAAATCCTTATTGAAACGCCCAGGCTGTTTATTCTGTGTATCTCTGAGACAAGATAAGTGAGCACGAGTGACTGAGCGAAAAGTAGTACATTGTTTCCACGATCTTGAGGTATCAGGGTTATCATGTTCTGAGGTTGCCAGAAACTAATCTCTCCCCGATAAGAGGAGACACTAGTGGCACTGTGAGCTAGCTTATGCAAACAGGCTAACATTTCTCGGTGGGGGTGCTCAGAATCAGTCTGCCACCAAGCTCACAGCTTATGTTATCTGAACGTGCAGGTCCTGTATGGGCAATATAGGAACTACACGACAGCGGGGATAGCCTCTAAACTACTCAAATTGACTAATCTAGTTGTTAAGGCCCAATCAGATGTAAATAATCAATTGATCACCCGTACTTGTGCATATATAATAGGAAAGGTTGCAGAGCTGTCTAAAATTGTAGGCGACCTTGTGGGTGAAGTCAAAACTATATTGATGCAACATTGCCCTAAACCTGCAGCCACCAAGGATTCAAGTCATAGTGCCTGGCAATTCCAAGAGGATTTGATTAGTCAAGTTGCTCATACAACAAGATGATGGATAGAGTGCTGAAACTTTTCAAACATACACCGCCAGTCAAGAGATCTGGATTAAATCCATTGTTCTTTTGCTCACCATGGCAGCCCAGTTTGGACCCTGCCATATGCTAATCAGCCTTGACCTTGCTCCCCATGGGAACAGTCCAGCCTGAACTACCAGACCAGGTCCTCCCTGGACCAGAAACAAGCATCCTGGGGCCGGTTTCAGTGTATCACCCCTCATCAGCCAGGCTAGCTTTTATCCAATGACACAGTGAGGAAGGGACCCACATCTGGGCATACCCTTGGTCACTTAGGGTGAACATAACAAATACAAAAAGATGACGGACGGAGTTTAGTCAAGTCGCTCAGCAGGCCTTAAGTGATAATATGTGCATGGAAGAGGCAATACTTGAAACATCTGATCCGGGAGTTGATAATTGATAAACCGGATGATGGAGAAGATATGCCATCAGCAATGAGGCATGAAAGTGAAGACGCTCATGCTCTAAATTTGACAAGCTCATAACTTGCTCAAAGGCACAAGGGCTAACAAAAAGGGCAGGAAAAGGCTGCGTACGGTGCGAAATACAGCCAGGAGATCAGTATCAATATCAACCAATAGAATGCATGGTAACTACCCAATTTTCAATCTCATTACTCAGGATAATAGACAGTCCAAATCTCCAGTAGAGGAGAAAGGCGATGTTACACAAAATCAAGATCAAGGAAATCTGCCTAATAAACACCATTGACCTACCAAAGATCAAGTGGTGCTATCTCCAGAGAATGTTATGAGCTCCTCTGTATCATCCAAAAGGCATGTAAGCAAACAAAGGTACCTATGGTGTCTAACCAAAATACAGCAAATGGCATTCAAAACATGCTAAATGAGAGCAAAACATCAATAACTACTACTTTTGTACATTTAAACACTTTGGAGCTCCTTCGAACAAACGATAATAGCACCACTGCTCGATCAAACACCATAGAATTCCCTCAAACAATTGCTAGTTTTACAGTTGAAATCTTAACGACAGCCAACCATCTCTGCTGGGAAAAAACCTCCGATGTGACTAGCAGTGCAAACCTATAATTCAGGTTTTGAGCACTCTGGCCGAGCAGATTCAAGCACAAGTCAGATAGACAGCTCACCATACCCTTTAAGTATCCTTTTTTACCCTCTGCATGAATCTCGAGGTCCCCACGACATTCTTAATTGTGGTAATATATTAAAACTAACAGCCTCAATACCAGCTCTTTCACATCCAGCATCTGAAAAGCTTGTATCCGTACAATTTCAACATGACTCTCTGTATCCTTTACGAGAAATTACTTGCACGTCATGGCTAAATAATGACCTAGCAAATAAGATATATAATTGCTGAATGTAGTTCAATGAATGGGGCATCGAAGCCAGGAAGTGTATGAACTCTAACTATCAAACATTATTAATGCCCATCGAGCCTACAAAGAAAATAATGCAGCATGGCCAAGATACTGCCAAGAGCTCTAAACAAAGTAGACCATTGCTGAGAGGCGCCATTGGCCCTCCTTTCAATCCCGCGACAGCATCGGCACTTAAAACAACAAATTCGAAATCTGGACAAATCACTTGTGAACAAGTCTCAAAGAGGCAAGTTCAAATGGAGGATTGGGCATGGCTTCCATCGATAGTAATAAAGGCAAAGTCAGAAGGTAATGACTGATGGTTGCCTACTATCGATCAATCACTGATGCCAATTAATTTATGCTATTGGAATGTACATGGCCTTGTAAGGCTATTTGAAGACCAAGACACAATCTCTATTACCAGAATTTGGATATTTTGATGTTTCAAGAATATTGGATGGAGGTATCTACCCCAATCATTGGCTACTATGAATTTTTCACCTGAGCTACTCGTTCTTCTTTGCAAGGTCGTGCGAAAGGTGGACTCTCGAAATATATAATTGCTTAACTGAATCTCAAACCCCAAGAGATTGATTTTCTACTGCCTTGGTTACAATGTGTAAAATTACATTTTCAGGACACAGTCATTCTACTGAATATATATCTGAGCGTAAGCAAAGCCACCAAAATGGTGCAGTTTGTCACTCTCGGAAATTATTAAAATTCGTTCTTACCAATTACCAGCAGCAACATTTATTGTGTCAGGAGACTTTAATATTCACTTAACCTCTACAAATGCATTCGATGCTAGCGTTCTATCTTGTCGAGATCAATTGCATGAATTTGGCCTAATAATACTGAATGATAAAACAGCAAAAGATCAAACAACTGTGCCAACTTTTAAAAATTGCAAGACTCACTCAATAATTGAGTATGCCATCATTTCAAAGGCCTTAGAATATAGTATCAGAGGGTACCATGTTAAACCCCGTGTGGAAAGTGACCACAATCCTCAAGTGATAGTGTTAGAGCTAGTTGTCCATTATCAGCCAAAATCAATAAATCTTCATCAGGTTCCAACCTCTTCCAACTTGAAAAGGCTGGTCTGGCAATCAACTAAACAGCAGGAAATAATACGTTTTGCAGAACAACAAAGTATAGCCGCCTGTTCTACTGCTCAGTCTGAAGCAACAATGACAGAGCTTTGTAATCAACTATGTAGATCACCAATTGAGACCTTTCCGGGAAAAAATAATCACAGGGGCAATTCCATTGCTCCAACCAACAATAGATGGTACTTTTCAAATCTATATCAACATAAAAAGGCCCTTAACAAAGCCACTAGAGTCGTTTTTCAGCAACCAAATTTCCCAATGCTTTCCGTACAAAGGCAAACACTTGAATCCCTGAGAAGGGTATACAAACAAGAAATATGGAAAACAAAATAAAGCCTATCATGAGAATTTATGGACCAAACTACTCCATGCCAGTAAATCAAATAATAATAAGGCATCCTGGGAAATTGTAAATGACATACATACAATGGCAGTAGAGCAAACAGTGGCAATATTCCAGAGTCTACCTGGGATAACTTTATATCTGATCTGTACGGTGTTCGAGCTGAATTTCAAAATGTACAGTTGAATGATAGGACCCTTTCTATGTTAAATGTCCATCAGGGAAAGCAGACTGAGACAAAAGGTCAACCTACTTTTCCGTGTTTTCTTCATTTTGCCCCTGGGCCATTACTCATATCCATGGATGCAGATGACATTCTGCTGTTTATTTGGCATCCCTCGGACATTTTGGCCCCCTGGTGCGGGATATTATTCGCTTCGATGGCCTCTCCAGTTTACACGAAACTGGGCGAAAACAGAGCTTTTCCCCCTCACAGATGTCACTAATCCTACTCCCTGTGAATATCCTCTCAAATGGTGTGAGGATTTGACTAAATATTTGGGCATCGTTCTCCATAGGGACAAGGAGCAAATGGTTTGCCTCAACTATGACCCTACCGTTGATAGGCTCACGGTCCAAATTGAACGTTGGATTCAGCTTCCTTTATCCATGGTGGGCAAGATTGCCATTATTAAAATGGTTGTTCTCCCCCGCTTTTTATACTTGTTTTTGAATATACCCATCCCCTTGACAAACTCCTTCTTTCTCACACTATGTAGTCTTTTAAAATTGATTTGGGCAGGTCGTAGACCTTGAATGGCTTGGAATACCCTTATTCTTCCCTACGACCGGGATGGGTTTGCTGCTCCCCACTTCCAGACGTACTTCCTGGTAGCTCAGGCCAAGTTTTCATATCATTGGTATCACCCAGATGCCGGCCTACCTTATGCTAAACCCGAGCTTGACCTGGTGGGCACTAACCCCTGGCAGCTTTATTGCCACAGGGCTTTAGGTTAGACCCTTAGGATAGCCAGTTTTCTACTACATGCTGGGCCTGGCAAAAGCTTAGTTTGATCCTGCGTTGTGACTTCTTGTACTCTCCTCCGCTTCCTCTAACACAAAATCCATGGCTGCCTCTAATACTCGAAAAACGTGTCCAACAAACACTGACACGACAAGACCTTCACACGTTGGGAGATTTATTCCCAGATAGCCATGTGCTTTTCCACTCGGATGACACTAGATTCGCTGACATTACTTACATGGACAAATTCATATTTCGGCGGCTACATGGGATGCTTCTTTCCTGCATCCCCACTTATCCTTTGCCTCCTGATAACTTCATACCCCTAATGGTGTTAATAATGGACACAGAGGGGACCCATACGGTTACTAAGCTCTATCGCGCTTGCATGACCCTCTGACGACCCTTGGACAGCAAGGTCCGACTGCAGTGGGAAAAGGATCTTGGCCATCCTATTTCAGACAACGACTGGTCCTTTTGCTGCACACAAACTAAACTGGTATCCCCCAACCATCGGCACAAGCTACTCCACTTTCAGTTTTTGCCCAGATCTTACACCACCCCTGCTAGCTTTGCCAGACTTGACCCTTGTAGAGATCCTCCTTATGTCCCAAAAGCAGATTTTCCCCATTTACCGTGGACATGTCCACCTGTTGCAATTTTTTGGACTGAAGTGTTTAACACCCTCTCCTGCATGATTTCGAGTTCGACTACTTTTGTACCTTCCTCCATGATGGCCCTTTTGGGCAATGTGGCTGACGTCCGAATGAGTGCCCATAGGTTCATTGCTTTGACTATGTTACTGGCAAAAAAAGAGATTACGCTCCATAGGGGCAGCGGGAAACGCCCGACTGTTAAGGCTTGGCTACATAGCATGACGTATTGTGACATGACAAGTGAAGTATATGCCCCATTGCAACCCCCTACTGCCAGACTGAAAGATATTAGGCAACCCCTCCGGACCTATTTGTTCACTTTGAAGTCAGACTCCCAGAGCCAAGACTCCCTCCCCTCACTAATGCAATCTTTAAAGCTAACCCAGGGCTGTGGTCTGAGATTCTAACTCCCGTATTCAATGAGATATCAATAACGAGGTAAATTCCAGAACCTTGTCAAGGGAGTAAATTACAGCCTATCCACAAGAGCGGACCAACAGACAATCAGGTGACTTACCGGCTTAATGCCTTAACAGATGTTGAAGCAAAGGTATTTGCATCGTGCCTACTCAAAGAGCTTGAAGAGCAAGCAGCATCGCAAAACATAATCCCCATTGAACAAACAGGCTTTAGGAAAGGTCAGTGAACAACCACTAATCTGCTGACTTTCACCTTAATGGCTGAAAGAGCGATATATAAAAAGTGGAAATTATATATTTGTTTTGTGGATTTGAAGGCCGTCTTTGACTCTGTTCCACGAGAGCGGTTATGGGCAAAACACACTGCTGGGTGTCTACCCTGTGCCCGACTTAATAATCCTATTATATACCAAACCATGGGTTCAGGTGAAGCTGGGAGATGGCACCAGTCTGACTCGGAAACTTAACACCTTCTGCAGCTTGGAGCAAGGCTGTGTTCTTGCCCCGTGTTTATTTAATCTTTTTATGGCCGATCTTCCTAAACATTTAGAAAATGTGAATGCCCATGCTTCCTCCTTTGCAGGTCATAGCATAAAGTACCTACAATACGCTGATGACAGCATATTACTTAGCAATACACCAATTGGTTTACAGCGGATAATAGGGTCCATCGATTAATATGTATTGGGCAACGGCTGAAGTAAGTAGGGACTCCACAAATTTAAAGGAAATTGTACTTTTTTGGCGCATCCACACATCTGGAGAGCGACAGTGCAACTGACACTGGAATGTCTCCAAGAACATGCAACCTCAAAAGAACATAAACTCTGACGACCAATGGCCTTGAAAGAACACATAGATAGAACAATGCCCGTAACTGAAAAGCATGCTTACATAGGAACAATACAGAGCATGCACAAGAACTACAATGCCAGTTACTACTACATATCTTCCTTCCTTATAATAAAACAAATAACAATGAAATAAAATGAAATAAACGGCTGGAGAAATAAAAACAAAGATTGCTAAAACAGTACAAAATCCTCCATTTTTTTTGGTAAAATTCTCATCCTTTTTTTACTATTGATTGAATTTGGAGGACATATGTTAGAATGTGGAATTACATCTTTATCAATCTGGGAAGTCTCTATCCCATTTCTTCCCTTTAATTCCACGTGGGACACTTGTAAAATCTGGTTTGGATGAACAAAAGATCCCTCAGAATTGGAAGCATTAGCTTTGGCTATCTTGGAAATACTCCACCAAGATCCGTTATTTAAAAGAGCAGAGGTCTTGCCAAGTTTTTGTACACTGAATAAATCAGAAAACTTAGATTGACCTTTTTTAACATGTACAGGTAACTTAACCTTCACTTTGTCACCCACTTTTAACAAAGTTTGTTTATCAGAAACCGCATCTTTAACTTTATCACAATTTTCTGTTTTGCTATACCATGGACCTTGTTCATATCCAGACTGTGAGAGGCTGGCCTGGTATATGATGTACACCTATGTAAGTGGACACCCTGCACCAGTCCAGACCCTTATGGTGATTTAGGAGGTCTTAGATAACCTTAGAAAGCTCTCTAAGTGGTAGCTGTGTGTAGGAGAGTAGGATCTGCCTCTTATGTTGCCCCCACTTTTTTTCTGATGTTAGCACTGGTTTCTGGCTATAGTCTGGCTGGGTCCCTGCCAATCAGGGCCCCAGCCTCTCTGTTCTCTCTAAACGACATGGAGTGCACTCTAGGTGCACTAGTGATTGGATACTGTGGTGCCTTATGAGTCCCTAGTATATGGTACCTTAGGTGCCAAGGGCATAGGTACTTCACAGGCCTCCCAGGGGCTGCAGCATGTGTTATGCCACCCCTGGGAAGCAGTCTAAATCTGACACCACAGGCCTGCTACTGCAGCCTGGGTGAGGTGGTGCTAGCACCCCTCACTGAGATATAGGTTTCCTATATCTCTCCTGCACACACATATAAACCTATCAGTCACCCCTAAGGCAGGCCCTATCAATCCTGAGGGCAGGGTGCTTGGCTTCTATGTGAGGGGGTGCCTCTGCATGAGCAGGGCCCCTCTGCAGTTCTCAGAGTCCATTCTCTGGTGCTGTTTGTGGATGCGGTTAAACCATATACTCTTAAGTGCATTATATCCTCGCGGTAAATGCTAACTTTGGAATGGCTGCATCAAAACATGTCGTGTTTGGTGTCAAACATCTTGGAATACTACCCCCCGCCAATCTTGGCGGCGGGGGTAGCATTCCACCCTTCTAGAGGGAGAAGACATGTACCTGCTGTGGAAACGCGGTAGAATCCTAAAGAGCCCTGGCATCACAAAATGGATGCCACCAGTCACAGACACTGGGCTGCCCTCCTGCTGATGACCGAAACTCGCAGTGGAGGAAGCCCAACAATAGGCATCCTGTCACAGGGAGGTGTAACCACCTTCCAGACAGGGTTTAGTGTATTGGGGCTGGGTGGGTGCACTCTTAGAGTGCTTTGAAGTCCTGCACTGGGGGAGCAGAAGGCTCCTCTGTGCATATGCCAGTTCAAACCAGCTCAGGGGCTACCTGCCCCTGCTCTGGCGCGAAACTGGACAAAGGGAAGTGGGTGTAGCCACCCCTCCCTTGACCCTCCCATAGGTGGGGTCATAGAGCTAGTCCATCCCCTCTTTTTAGTATAAGAGGGGGAACCTTGCCATTGCAAAGCAGATAACCCCTGGACGACGCTCTACAGAAGAATCCTGGCCCTTCGACGTTCCACTACCTTTGGAAGACAGAAGAATCTCCCTTGGAGTCAAGGAGTGACTCCCCTGCTTGGCAGGCACCAAAAACGACAACGACGGTCGCAAACTACGCCGCTCCCGCCGGAGTCCGAAGTCCCTGCAGCCCAGGAAGTGGATTTCCTGACCTCTCCCAGGCCATCGTGAGTCCCCAGCGAAGCTGAGGCAAGTGGACCCCACGAGTAACGAGGAACCGCGACCCCTGGGTACCGTGCACTATTGTCGAGTGCAACCCCTTCACAACGTTCTACGAACCTGTGCTTTGGACCACGTGTGGTCCCGACCTCCAGCAGGAATCCCTCCGAAGATCAGAGGCCTACACCGTCCCGAGTGACCGTGGGCCCCTGTTGAGTGATTCCGCCCGAGGTGTCTTCGCGATCCCTTGCCCGCTGGCTTGTGGGTCCCCAGAAGACTTCTTAAAGAAACCAAAGGGCTCCCCTGGTTGCTCCAGGCCTGCCCTGACTTACCCTCGCTGGGTGAGTTCCTCAGACCTTGCTGGTCTGCGCCATCGACTTTTCTTCATCTCCCCGAGACTTGCGGCTGCCAAGGCTTGTTGGCTCCGATCGAGTTGCCGACACCGCAGTCAGCTGCAGACGTCGAGGACACACCGAATCCAGCTCCTGGTCATCGTCGACGCCTCCTGGACCACGTGGCTGAAGAGTCAAGGCACCCGCAACCGACCTGAAGCGACCGACGACGGTGGGCATCCATCTTCCTTGCCCCGGGTCACTGCCAAGTGACTTTGAACACTGTCCCCTCTGCTTTCAGGTCATCCTTCTTCAGAATCCAGGCTTGGATTCCACCGGACACTTCTTCAGCTCCCGCAAGCAGCAAGTCTTCTTTGTTCGCCATTGAAAACGACGCCGCGACCCGACACCAAAGGACACCTGTGCACCCGGCTTCCCTGGGTGAGGTAACTCCAGCACTACGGTGCTCCTGTGGGTGTGGGCCCTAGAACGACTTACCCTGTAAGTGACTTGCTTGTAGGTTCTCCAGAAGTATCCTAAAACTCTTTATTTCCAACCGCGACTTGCCCCATTGAAGTTAACGGCGATCCGCGCCTGTGTATCCACACTGCACGCGTCCCCCGTGGGTCCTTTACTTACCTGCCTTGGGTGGTTTCGTGAGGCCCCTGCACTTCTGAAGGCCCTAGGCCTTGTCTCCCTGCAAGTCGTTGTTTCTAAGTCTCTTACTTAGTATATGGTCTGGTACGCCCCTAGGGCCCCAGCCATATTTTGTGCTTAACTTATTGTGAAACGTTGATTTGTGCATATGTTTGTCTTCTAATCTCATAAAGAGATTAGTAGAGAGTTATTTAGAAATAAATACATATATATTTGATATATATACCTGTGTGGTGTCTTTTCATTTGGTGATTCAAGAGATTATATGGTAAAACAAGCTGCTTTACATTCCTCCGAGACTTAGCCTGAAGGCTGCTCTCCACAGCTACCACTAGGATAGCTTTCTTTAAAAGGTTGTCTTAAACCTATCTACCATAAGAGTCGATTTGCCCTGGTGCAAGGTGTCCACTTTAATTAGTGAACAGCATATACCAGGCCAACTTCTCACATTGGTGGGCAGCGTGTGGGATTCCAGCTTGCCATTGTTTTACCAGAAAATCTCTATTTGAATTACTAACTGAAAACCATTATAGGTACTCAAGGTACATATAAAGTCAAGCTTAGTATCAATAAGTTCTACTGAACTTAGAGCTGTGTGCCAAGGGATAGCACACCCTTTCCACAGCTCAAGCTAGGATCAGTAGGCCACAAACTAGTGTAGGTAGTACAACACTGCACAACACTAGAATGTCCTTAAAGGGTGGACCCAGTGGATCCACTCAGCCTCAGTATAAGGACATGGCTTTCTCTGACTTGAGAGCCATGTGTGTTGACAGACACCTGAGACTAGGACAGAGTCCCTCAACACTCCACCTGATAGATCTGCTGACAGCAGATGACCTTAGATTGGCTCTAGGAGCTAAAGGGTTTGAATCAGTGGGTGGGTCAGTCATAGTATCTGGGTCAGATGATGAAAATCAGAATGACCAAGACTCTGTGATTGAAGGGCCAGGCTCCAAGGGGCCTGAAAAGGACAGAGGAATTCTCCCTAAGAGAACTGACAGAGAGGAGGAGAGGCACAGATCCCCTTCCAGGGAATCTGACCACTCTTATCACTCTGGCAGAGAATTTGTCCAGCAGAGGAGCTCATACTTTTCCTTAAGAGAGACCTCCTCTGAGAGAAGGTGCAAACTGCTCCAGTATGAGGAAGCCAGAGTGGCCCTCAGAACCAAGCAGTTGGCACTGGATAGGGAAGCCCTGGAGATCCAGAGAGCTTCTAGAAAGAGGGGTTAGAACCCCCTGGTGGCAGCAACAGTGTCCCTAGAGGCAGAGAATATATTCCTGACCATAGGAACCTGAGCAAGGTTGTTCCTCCCTACCAGAGTGGGGATGATATCCACAAGTGGATAACTGCTATGGAGAGGGCCTGTAGAGTACAGCAGGTCCCCCAAAAGCAGTGGGCAGCAATCTTGTGGCTCTCCTTTTCAGATAAAGGAAGAGACAAGCTCCTCACTGTTAGAGAGGAGGATGCTGATGATTATGAGGTCCTGAAGAGTGCACTGATAGATGGGTTTGGCTTAACCACTGAGCAGTACAGGTTGAAGTTCAGAGATACCCAGAAGGCACAGACTCAGGACTGGACTGACTTTGTTGATTGTGCAACCAAGGCTCTAGAGGGTTGGCTGGTTGGCAGTAGGGTTACTGATTTCAAGGGATTGTATAATCTGATGATGAGAGAACAGATCCTAAATAATTGCCAGAACCAGTTGTTGCATCAGTACCTGGTGGACTCTGATCTGACCTCTCCCCAAGAATTGGGAAAGAAGGCAGACAAATGGGTCAGAACCAGGGTGAGGCAGAAAACCCAGAACCAAGGGGGTGACACTAAGAAGCAAGATCCTAAAGGCTCTGAGAAAGGTGGGGATAAGTCAAAAGACCAGAAGTCTTCACAAGGGCCCCAAAAATCTGCATCTGGTGGGGAGTCACAGTCCAACAAGGGAAAAGGCCAAAAGAAGCCCTGGTGCAAATTCTGTAAACAGAAAGGGCACTGGACTTCTGATTGTACCAAGTCCAAAGACCAAACCACCACCACTCCTGCCCCTAAGGCAACTGTGCCCCCTAGCTCAGCTACTGGTGGAGGTGGTACTCAGAATAAGGGTGTAGTAGGGTTGACCCTGGGTTCTGAAGTGGATTCTGACCTAGTCAGAGTGACCACTCAGGCAATGCTGATTTGTGAGGGAAACATTGATATGTCCTTCCTAGTAAGCCCCAGTAATCTGGGCAAGTACAAACAGCAGCCTTTGATAAATGGCAAACAGGCTTTGGCATTTAGGGACACAGGTGCTAGTGTCACCATGGTGGCAGAGGACCTAGTGGACCCTGGACAGATCATCCTGGGTGAAATGTACCAGGTGACCAATGCAAGCAATGTCCAGACCAACCATAGTCTGGCAGTTGTGAATTTCTCCTGGGGAGGGGTAACTGGCCTCAAGAAGGTTGTAGTCAGTGCAGACCTCCCTGTAGAATGTCTATTGGGCAATGATCTAGAGACTTCAGCCTGGTCTGAAGTAGAGTTATGGACTCATGCTGAGATGTTGGGCATCCCTGCAGAGGTATTTGCTGTGACCAGGTCACAAGCAAGAATGCATGACACTGAACCAGCTCTGGATCCTGGAACAATGGACCAGATGCTTCCCAAGAGGAGGAGCAGTAGGGTAAAGGCAGTGCCTTCCCCTCTGTCTCAGATCAAGGATTCACTTCCAGAGGGAGGTGAAGCAGAACCTGAAGAAGGAACTGCCCCAGAGGGACTTGAACCTGACCAGGTTGAGTTCTTGGGGGCAGGGGCCCTTCCAGGGAAGATCTGAGCAAGGAGCAACAGTGCTGCCCCTCTCTTGAACCCCTCAGACAGCAGGCTGCTGCTGAGGCTGCTGGGAGTGCTAGTGGGTCCCATAAAGTTTATTGGGATGAGGGACTCCTATATTCTGAGGGTAGAGACCCAGCCCCTGGAGCCACCAGGAGGTTGGTAATACCTCAGAAGTTTAGGGGGTTCCTCTTGACCTTAGCACATGATATCCCTTTGGCAGGACACTTGGGCCAAAACAAGACCTGGGACAGGCTTGTTCCACATTTTCATTGGCCACATATGTCAGAGGACACAAAGGAGTTTTGTCGCTCCTGTGTCACTTGCCAAGCCAGTGGTAAGGCAGGTGGCACAACAAAGGCCCCCTGATACCACTACCTGTGGTGGGGGTACCCTTTGAAAGGGTAGGGATTGACATTGTTGGTCCCCTTGACCCTCAGACTGCATCTGGGCACAGATTTATCCTGGTGGTAGTGGATCATGCCACCAGGTACCCAGAGGCAATTCCCCTGAGGACCACCACAGCCCCTGTGGTGGCAAGAGCCCTCATTGGAGTTTTCTCCAGAGTGGGTTTCCCAAAGGAGGTCATTTCTGACAGAGGTACCAACTTCATGTCAGGATATCTGAAAGCAATGTGGAAGGAGTGTGGTGTAACTTATAAGTTCACCACCCCTATCACCCACAATGCAATGGTTTAGTTGAACGCTTCAACAAGACCTTGAAAGGAATGATTAAGGGACTCCCAGAGAAGCTTAGGCGGAAATGGGACCTTCTTCTTCCTTGCCTTTTGTTTGCATACAGAGAGGTTCCACAGAAGGGGGTTGGCTACAGCCCATTTGAGCTTCTGTTTGGGCATCCTGTGAGAGGTCCACTATGTTTGGTAAAAGAGGGCTGGGAGTTACCTCTCAAGCCCCCAAACAAGATGTGATGGACTATGTACTTGGTCTCCGCTCCCGGATGGCAGAGTACATGAAAAAGGCAACCAAAAACCTGGAGGCCAGCCAAGAATTGCAAAAAGCTTGGCATGACCAAAGGCTGTGCTGACTGTATACCAGCCAGGACAGAAAGTGTGGGTGTTGGAGCCTGTGGCCCCAGCAGCCCTCCAGGACAAATGGAGTGGCCCCCATACAATAGTTGAACAGAAGGGAGAAGTCACCTATCTGGTGAATCTTGGAACTCCCAGGAGCCCCCTAAGGGTGCTTCATGTCAACAGATTAAAGC
Organism: Calotriton arnoldi; assembly: GCA_963921515.1. Taxonomy (NCBI): domain Eukaryota; kingdom Metazoa; phylum Chordata; class Amphibia; order Caudata; family Salamandridae; genus Calotriton; species Calotriton arnoldi. The sequence continues at coordinate 1,563,788 of CAWUFW010004239.1, forward strand.
CATATGTTGACAGGGCTGACATGGGCTTGCTCATGGCAACTGATGAGGACCAGGAGGAGGAGAGTGACCCTCTCCCTGACCTGCTCTCTCAGAACCCTGATGATGGGTCAGTAGATGGTGTTGCTTTGGCAAGCAGCCTCACTGACCATCAGCAAACTGAGTGCAGACAAGTTCTGCAACAGTTTAGACATATGTTTAGCCTGACCCCTAGTCAGACTACCTGGTGCACCCATGAGGTGGACACTGGGGACAGTCTGCCTGTCAAGAATAAAATCTACAGGCAACCTGACCATGTCAGGGACTGTATCAGGACTGAAGTCCAGAAAATGTTGGAGTTAGGCGTGATTGAGCCTTCAGATAGCCCTTGGGCTAGCCCAGTAGTCCTGGTACCCAAGCCTCATACCCAGGGTGGTAAGAAAGAAATGAGGTTTTGTGTAGACTACAGAGGCCTCAATGCAGTCACTAGGACTGATGCCTATCCCATACCAAGGGCAGATGAGCTGATTGATACTTTGGCCTCAGCCAAGTATCTAAGCACATTTGACCTAACAGCTGGCTACTGGCAAATCAGATTAGCTGATGATGCAAAAGCCAAAACAGCATTTTCGACCCCTGGTGGGCACTACCACTTTGTGGTGATGCCCTTTGGATTGAAAAATGCACCTGCCACTTTTCAGAGGTTGGTGAATAAAGTTCTGGCAGGGATGGAAACTTATTGCTCAGCTTATCTAGATGATATTGCTGTCTTTAGTTCCTCCTGGCAGGATCACCTGGTCCACCTCAGAAATGTTTTGGAGGCCCTGCAGAAAGCAGGCCTCACTATCAAGGCCACCAAGTGCCAGATAGGGCAGAGTCAGGTTGTGTACCTGGGCCACCTTGTAGGTGGAGGCCAGGTTCAGCCTTTACAGAGCAAAATCCAAACCATAATGGAATGGGTTGCTCCAACCACCCAGACACAGGTGAGAGCCTTCTTAGGCCTGACTGGGTACTATAGGAGGTTTGTCAAGGGATATGGATCTATAGTGACCCCCTTGAATGATCTTACCTCTAAGAAAATGCCAAAAAGGTTCAGTGGACAGCTAGCTGTCAAAAGGCATTTGAAGACCTAAAGCAGGCCATGTGCACTGCCCCCATCTTACAGAGTCCAGACTACACCAAAAAGTTCATTGTCCAAACAGATGCTTCTGAGCTGGGTGTGGGAGCTGTACTGTCTCAACTGAATGATGAAGGTCAAGACCAGCCAGTAGCTTTTATTAGCAGAAGGCTGACCCCTAGAGAGAAACGTTGGTCAGCTATAGAGAGGGAGGCCTTTGCTGTGGTTTGGGCCCTGAAGAAGCTGAGGCCATACTTGTTTGGCACTCACTTCATAGTTCAGACTGACCACAAGCCCCTCCTATGGCTAAAGCAGATGAAAGGTGAAAACCCAAAACTTTTGAGGTGGTCCATTTCCCTACAGGGGATGGACTATACAGTGGAACATAGGCCTGGGACCCAACATGCCAATGCAGATGGACTCTCAAGGTATTTCCACTTTGAACACGAAGACTCAACTGGTCAAGGTTAGTTTAGTGTCCCTACGTTTGGGGGGGTTGTGTAGGAGAGTAGGATCTGCCTCTTATGTTGCCCCCACTTTTTTCTGATGTTAGCACTGGTTTCTGGCTATAGTCTGGCTGGGTCCCTGCCAATCAGGGCCCCAGCCTCTCTGTTCTCTCTAAACGACATGGAGTGCACTCTAGGTGCACTAGTGATTGGATACTGTGGTGCCTTATGAGTCCCTAGTATATGGTACCTTAGGTGCCAAGGGCATAGGTACTTCACAGGCCTCCCAGGGGCTGCAGCATGTGTTATGCCACCCCTGGGAAGCAGTCTAAATCTGACACCACAGGCCTGCTACTGCAGCCTGGGTGAGGTGGTGCTAGCACCCCTCACTGAGATATAGGTTTCCTATATCTCTCCTGCACACACATATAAACCTATCAGTCACCCCTAAGGCAGGCCCTATCAATCCTGAGGGCAGGGTGCTTGGCTTCTATGTGAGGGGGTGCCTCTGCATGAGCAGGGCCCCTCTGCAGTTCTCAGAGTCCATTCTCTGGTGCTGTTTGTGGATGCGGTTAAACCATATACTCTTAAGTGCATTATATCCTCGCGGTAAATGCTAACTTTGGAATGGCTGCATCAAAACATGTCGTGTTTGGTGTCAAACATCTTGGAATACTACCCCCCCGCCAATCTTGGCGGCGGGGGTAGCATTCCACCCTTCTAGAGGGAGAAGACATGTACCTGCTGTGGAAACGCGGTAGAATCCTAAAGAGCCCTGGCATCACAAAATGGATGCCACCAGTCACAGACACTGGGCTGCCCTCCTGCTGATGACCGAAACTCGCAGTGGAGGAAGCCCAACAATAGGCATCCTGTCACAGGGAGGTGTAACCACCTTCCAGACAGGGTTTAGTGTATTGGGGCTGGGTGGGTGCACTCTTAGAGTGCTTTGAAGTCCTGCACTGGGGGAGCAGAAGGCTCCTCTGTGCATATGCCAGTTCAAACCAGCTCAGGGGCTACCTGCCCCTGCTCTGGCGCGAAACTGGACAAAGGGAAGTGGGTGTAGCCACCCCTCCCTTGACCCTCCCATAGGTGGGGTCATAGAGCTAGTCCATCCCCTCTTTTTAGTATAAGAGGGGGAACCTTGCCATTGCAAAGCAGATAACCCCTGGACGACGCTCTACAGAAGAATCCTGGCCCTTCGACGTTCCACTACCTTTGGAAGACAGAAGAATCTCCCTTGGAGTCAAGGAGTGACTCCCCTGCTTGGCAGGCACCAAAAACGACAACGACGGTCGCAAACTACGCCGCTCCCGCCGGAGTCCGAAGTCCCTGCAGCCCAGGAAGTGGATTTCCTGACCTCTCCCAGGCCATCGTGAGTCCCCAGCGAAGCTGAGGCAAGTGGACCCCACGAGTAACGAGGAACCGCGACCCCTGGGTACCGTGCACTATTGTCGAGTGCAACCCCTTCACAACGTTCTACGAACTTGTGCTTTGGACCACGTGTGGTCCCGACCTCCAGCAGGAATCCCTCCGAAGATCAGAGGCCTACACCGTCCCGAGTGACCGTGGGCCCCTGTTGAGTGATTCCGCCCGAGGTGTCTTCGCGATCCCTTGCCCGCTGGCTTGTGGGTCCCCAGAAGACTTCTTAAAGAAACCAAAGGGCTCCCCTGGTTGCTCCAGGCCTGCCCTGACTTACCCTCGCTGGGTGAGTTCCTCAGACCTTGCTGGTCTGCGCCATCGACTTTTCTTCATCTCCCCGAGACTTGCGGCTGCCAAGGCTTGTTGGCTCCGATCGAGTTGCCGACACCGCAGTCAGCTGCAGACGTCGAGGGACACACCGAATCCAGCTCCTGGTCGTCGTCGACGCCTCCTGGACCACGTGGCTGAAGAGTCAAGGCACCCGCAACCGACCTGAAGCGACCGACGACGGTGGGCATCCATCTTCCTTGCCCCGGGTCACTGCCAAGTGACTTTGAACACTGTCCCCTCTGCTTTCAGGTCATCCTTCTTCAGAATCCAGGCTTGGATTCCACCGGACACTTCTTCAGCTCCCGCAAGCAGCAAGTCTTCTTTGTTCGCCATTGAAAACGACGCCGCGACCCGACACCAAAGGACACCTGTGCACCCGGCTTCCCTGGGTGAGGTAACTCCAGCACTACGGTGCTCCTGTGGGTGTGGGCCCTAGAACGACTTACCCTGTAAGTGACTTGCTTGTAGGTTCTACAGAAGTATCCTAAAACTCTTTATTTCCAACCGCGACTTGCCCCATTGAAGTTAACGGCGATCCGCGCCTGTGTATCCACACTGCACGCGTCCCCCGTGGGTCCTTTACTTACCTGCCTTGGGTGGTTTCGTGAGGCCCCTGCACTTCTGAAGGCCCTAGGCCTTGTCTCCCTGCAAGTCGTTGTTTCTAAGTCTCTTACTTAGTATATGGTCTGGTACGCCCCTAGGGCCCCAGCCATATTTTGTGCTTAACTTATTGTGAAACGTTGATTTGTGCATATGTTTGTCTTCTAATCTCATAAAGAGATTAGTAGAGAGTTATTTAGAAATAAATACATATATATTTGATATATATACCTGTGTGGTGTCTTTTCATTTGGTGATTCAAGAGATTATATGGTAAAACAAGCTGCTTTACATTCCTCCGAGACTTAGCCTGAAGGCTGCTCTCCACAGCTACCACTAGGATAGCTTTCTTTAAAAGGTTGTCTTAAACCTATCTACCATAAGAGTCGATTTGCCCTGGTGCAAGGTGTCCACTTTAATTAGTGAACAGCATATACCAGGCCAACTTCTCACACTGTGGAAAGCAGCCTTCAGGCTTAGTCCAGAAGGAGTGTAAAGCAGCATGTTTTACCAGAATGCAATCTTATAGGTATAGATTAAATGAAAAAGAACCACTCAATGTAGTTATAAAAATATTTATTTATTATATAACACTCACTAATTTGTACAAATATCTCCTACCTGGAGATATGCACAATGCACACAGTACTTTGCATTGAAATCAAGTAAATAGCACAGAATATACAGTTGACCCCAGGGGGGGGCTAAACCATATACTAAAAAAGTGGTAAAAGAACCACGACTCATGTCAAGACAATGCCCAGAGGACGTAGAAGTGCCGGGGACCCAAGGAACCACCCAAGGTGAGTGACTAGGAACCCCACGGAGATCGTGTGCAGTGTGGGAACACGACCACATTCTCTGTACAAATCAACGTGTAAGTCGCAGTTGCAATTTTTAAGATTAAGGACCTTTCCCAGTGGACCCTGAAGAAACCCCGTGGAAGACAGAAGGTTGGAGAGCCACCCCACCCGTGGATACCCTTGTACCCACATTACCTGCACCAGGGAAGCCGGGTGCATAGGTGTGAAGTGGTGTCGGAAACCACTGTCGAACCCAATGGAGGACTTCAGGAAAATGCTGCTGCTGAAGAAGGAGAAAGTGTCCGGTGGAATCCAAAGGTGTATTCAAGTTGAGGAGTACCTGCAAGCAGAGGGGACAGAGTCTATGCCACTCAGGAGTGACCCAGAGACCTGGAAGACAAATGACCACCGATGTAGGGAGTTGCAGGAGAGTTGACGGTGACCTTGACTCTGTAGCTGTGAGGACCAGGGAATGCTGTGGAAGACTAGGAGCTGTGCACAAGCTGTGCCACGTCGGATGTCAAGAGTTGAGGAGTAGGTGTCCGTCTGGAGCACCAACAAGCCTTGGTAATTGCAAACAACATGAAAGTCGAAGAAGGTGCAATGTCGGGACCAGCAAAGACTAGGGGACTCATCACAAGCAGGGGAGTCAGGGCAGACCCCAAGCAATCAGGGGAGCCCAAAAGAAACAAAGATGACCCTCAGCAGGACCCACAGGCCAGAGGCACTGGAGTCGCAGGAGGACCTCGAGCAGCTCACCAAAAGATGCAGGCCATGGTGCAAACGATGTGGTATGGACAAAGAATTTGGTCCCTGAAGATGCTTAACATTGGGGCTACTTGGAGCCCGAAGATCTTGGTGGAAGGAAGCCAACAAGCCTTTGCAACTGCAAGTCAATGCGGCGCACAGGGGCTCGATTCCTGCGGCTCAGACGAGGGATACTGGCCTCAAACTTGGTGAGAAGACAGGGCAGGCCTTGTGGGATGAGAAGAACCACCATCTGTGTTGCAGAGCCTTTCAGAGTCCGTAGGAGCTCAGGATCAGCAGACCAGTCAACTTAGTTGCGGTGCCTGCGAATGCAGGGAAGTGACTCCTTCACTTCAAGGGAGATTCCTTCAGGTGTCTTTGATGCCCACAGGCCTTGGAACGTTCCTGGATGGTGCACAGGCACAGACGATGCAGCAGAACAGCAGGGAGACGAAGTCGAGCTGAAACGAAGTCCAGCAAAGTCCAGAGTGCCCAGTCGGTAGAAGTTGAAGTGTTGCCTGAATTGAATCGTGTCCCACGACGAATCTAGAGACCTACACCCAGGTAAGCCCTTAAGTACCCTAAGGAAAGGGTTGGGACGATTCAGTGGACCCTCCTAGGGGAGGGTTTGGACAGGGGGGAGGATACTCCCATGTCCTTTGTCCAGTTTCGTGCCAGAGCGGGAGCCAATGGCTCCCAGAGCTCAATCAATCAATCAATCACGGCATTTATAGAGCGCGCTACTCACCCGGGAGGGTCTCAAGGCGCTGGGGGAGGGGGTAAGTTATTGCTCGAACAGCCAGGTCTTGAGCTGCTTCCTGAAGGAGAGATGGTCCTGGGTTCGCCGAAGGTGAGTGGGGAGGGAGTTCCAGGTCTTGGCTGCCAGGTAGGAGAAGGATCTTCCTCCGGCGGTGGTTCTGCGGATGCGTGGTACGGTGGCGAGGGCGTGGCTGGTTGATCGTAGCTGGCGGGTGGGCGTGTAGAAGGTCATGCGGTCGTTGAGGTACTTTGGGCCCAGGTCGTGGAGGGCCTTGTGTGCGTGGGTGAGGAGTCTGAACGTGATTCTCTTGCTGACGGGGAGCCAGTGCAGGTCTTTCAGGTGTCCGGTGATGTGGCTGTGTCGGGGGATGTCCAGGATGAGTCGTGCGGAGGCGTTCTGGATGCGCTGGAGTCTTTTTGAAGTTTGGCTGTGGTTCCGGCGTAGAGGGTGTTCCCATAGTCCAGTCGGCTGGTGACGAGTGCCTGGGTGACGGTCTTCCTGGTTTCAGTGGGGATCCATCTGAAGATCTTGCGGAGCATGCGCAGGGTGTTGAAGCACGAAGATGAGACGGCGTTGACTTGTCTGGTCATTGACAGGGAGGAGTCCAGGATGAAGCCCAGGTTGCGTGCGTGGTCCGTTGGCTTGGGCGCGGTGCCCAGGGCCGGGGGCCACCAGGAGTCGTCCCAGGCGGAGGGTGATGAGCCCAGGATGAGGACTTCCGTCTTGTCTGAGTTCAGTTTAAGGCGGCTGTTCCTCATCCAGTCGGCGACGTCTCTCATCCCGTCGTGTAGGTTGGCTCTGGCGGTGGTGGGGTCGTTGGTGAGGGAGAGGATCAGCTGGGTGTCGTCGGCGTAGGAGATGATGTTGAGGTTGTGTTGGCGTGCGATGGCTGCGAGGGGGCTCATGTAGACGTTGAAGAGGGTTGGACTGAGTGAAGATCCTTGTGGAACGCCGCAGATGACTTCGGTGGCCTCGGATCTGAACGGGGGGAGGCGGACTCTCTGGGTTCTTCCGGCGAGGAACGAGATGATCCATTCCAGTGCTTTCTCTCGGATCCCGATGTTGCTGAGGCGCTTCACTAGGGTGCGTTGGCAGACGGTGTCGAACGCCGCGGAGAGGTCCAAGAGGATGAGGGCTGCTGTTTCCCCGTTGTCGGTTAGGGTTCTGATGTCGTCGGTGGCTGCGATAAGGGCGGTCTCGGTGCTGTGGTTGGCCCGAAACCCGGACTGCGAGGGGTCGAGGGATCCGTTCGTCTCTAGGAAGGCGGCAAGCTGTCTGTTGACGGTCTTCTCGATGACTTTGGCCGGAAACGGAAGGAGCGAGATGGGACGGTAGTTCTTGAGGTCGGTGGGGTCCGCCGTTGGTTTCTTCAGGAGGGCGGTAAGCTCGGCGTGCTTCCAGCTCTCCGGGAAGGTGGCGGTGTGGAAGGAGGAGTTGATGATGTCCCGGAGATGGGGTGCGATGGTGGCGTCGGCTTTGTTGAAGACGTGGTGTGGGCAGGGGTCGGTTGGTGATCCGGAGTGGATGGAGTTCATCGTGCGGGTGGTGTCTTCGGTGCTGATCGGGGTCCAGTTGCAGAGGGTGGTGGTGGCGGGCGTTGGTTCGGCGGTAGGGTGCGTGGTTTGTGCGTCGAAGCTGTTATGTATGTCGGTGATCTTGCGGTGGAAGAACGCGGCGAGTGAGTTGCAGAGGTCTTGCGAGGGGTGATGTCGTTGTTTCCGGCGCCGGGGTTGGAGAACTCTTTGACGATGCTGAAAAGTTCCTTGCTGTCGTGGGCGTTGTTGTCCAGTCGTTCTTTGAGTGCCGACTTCTTGGTGGCACGGATCATCTGGTGGTGTTTACGGGTGGCGTGCTTGAGGGCGGTCCTGTTGTCTGTGGTCTGGTCGAGTCGCCAGGTTTTCTCGAGAGTGCGGCAGTTCTTCTTGGATTCCTTGAGTTCGTTGGTGAACCAAGGGTTTTCTTGCTTCCGGGTCTGCTGGGAGGGTTTTTAGTGGTGCGAGGTCGTCGGCGCAGGCGGTCAGCCACTTGGCGAGGTTGCTGGCTGCTTCGTTTGGGTCCGTTGTGTTGGTGGGTGTGTTCTGGCTGAGGAGGCGGTGAGCTGCTCGGCGGTGATCTTGCTCCAGCTCCGGCGGGGAGCCTGTTGCGGGTGGTGGTGGGTCGCAGTCTTTCTGAAGCTGAAGTGGACGCAGCTGTGGTCGGTCCAGTGGAGTCCGGTGGCGTGGCTGAAGGAGATGTGCTTGCTGGAAGAGAAGACGGGGTCAAGCGTGTGGCCGGCGTAGTGGGTGGGCGTGTTCACCAGTTGCTTGAGTCCGAGGTTGGCGAGGTTGTCCAGCAGGGCGGTGGTGTTTCTGTCGTTGTTGTTCTCCAGGTGGAAGTTGAGGTCCCCTAGGAGGATGTAGTCGGCGGAGGGCATGGCGTGCGGGCTGATGAAGTCTGCGATGTCTTCGCTGAATAGTGTGCGTGGTCCCGGGGTCTGTAGATGAGGGTGCCTCGGAGGGTGGTCTTGGGGTCAGTGTGTATCTGGAAGTGTAGGTGTTCGGCGGCGGTGAAGGTCTCGTCGGAGTTAGTCGAGATGCGGATGGTGTTCTTGTGTACGATGGCGATGCCTCCTCCCGTCTGGTTGACGCGGTCCCTCCGGGTGATCTTGTATCCGTCCGGGATGGCTATGGCGATGTCGGGCGCTGAGGAGGCGTTCATCCAGGTTTCGGTGAGGAAGGCGATGTCCGGTGCTGTTGCGTCGAGCAGGTCCCAGAGTTCCACGGCATGCCTGTGGACGGAGCGGGTGTTCAACAGGATGCATTTCAGGTGGTTGCTGCTGGTGCTCGACTTGGCGGAGGTGGTGCACGTCCGGGGGCAGGTGAATCGGCAGGTTTGGCAGGTGAAGGGTCCGTGGGTGCGTCTCGGTGAGGCTCGGTAGCAGGCAGGGTTCCGGCCGGCATTGAGTGCGGTGAGGGTGGCGGCATCGTAGGTCCGTCGAGTGGTGTTGCATCGGTGGGATCCAGGGGTTCTGGCGCTGGGCGCGGTCCAGTCGCGGACGGGCGCAGACGGGCTTGCCTTAGGCGCGCCTTTGGCGCACCAGCGGCGCGGCGCGCAGCGGCCGCCATTTATGGGGAGGTGGGAGGGAGGAGCAGCTGGGAGGCGGGAGGCAGGGGCAGCGAATGGGCAGTCAGGGGGCGGGGCCGCAGGGACGCAGCGGCGGGAATGGCGAGAGGCAGCGGGGGCACAAAGTACAAGGGAGAGAAAACAGACAAAAATACGGGCACAACGCAAATGGGGCAGCGAGGGGCACAGAAAGGAAAATGGGGGAGAAAACAGACAAAATTACAAGCACAACGCAAATGGGGCAGCGAGGGGCACAGAAAGGAAAATGGGGGAGAAAACAGACAAAATTACAAGCACAACGCAAATGGGGCAGCGAGGGGCACAGAAAGGAAAATGGGGGAGAAAACAGACAAAATTACAAGCACAACGCAAATGGGGCAGCGAGGGGCACAGAAAGGAAAATGGGGGAGAAAACAGACAAAATTACAAGCACAACGCAAATGGGGCAGCGAGGGGCACAGAAAGGAAAATGGGGGAGAAAACAGACAAAATTACAAGCACAACGCAAATGGGGCAGCGAGGGGCACAGAAAGGAAAATGGGGGAGAAAACGGACAAAATTACAAGCACAACGCAAATGGGGCAGCGAGGGGCACAGAAAGGAAAATGGGGGAGAAAACGGACAAAATTACAAGCACAACGCAAATGGGGCAGCGAGGGGCACAGAAAGGAAAATGGGGGAGAAAACGGACAAAATTACAAGCACAACGCAAATGGGGCAGCGAGGGGCACAGAAAGGAAAATGGGGGAGAAAACGGACAAAATTACAAGCACAACGCAAATGGGGCAGCGAGGGGCACAGAAAGGAAAATGGGGGGAGAAAACGGACAAAATTACAAGCACAACGCAAATGGGGCAGCGAGGGGCACAGAAAGGAAAATGGGGGGAGAAAACGGACAAAATTACAAGCACAACGCAAATGGGGCAGCGAGGGGCACAGAAAGGAAAATGGGGAGAAAACAGACAAAATTACAAGCACAACGCAAATGGGGCAGCGAGGGGCACAGAAAGGAAAATGGGGGAGAAAACAGACAAAATTACAAGCACAACGCAAATGGGGCAGCGAGGGGCACAGAAAGGAAAATGGGGGAGAAAACAGACAAAATTACAAGCACAACGCAAATGGGGCAGCGAGGGGCACAGAAAGGAAAATGGGGGAGAAAACAGACAAAATTACAAGCACAACGCAAATGGGGCAGCGAGGGGCACAGAAAGGAAAATGGGGGAGAAAACGGACAAAATTACAAGCACAACGCAAATGGGGCAGCGAGGGGCACAGAAAGGAAAATGGGGGAGAAAACGGACAAAATTACAAGCACAACGCAAAGGGGGCAGCGAGGGGCACAGAAAGGAAAATGGGGGAGAAAACGGACAAAATTACAAGCACAACGCAAATGGGGCAGCGAGGGGCACAGAAAGGAAAATGGGGAGAAAACGGACAAAATTACAAGCACAACGCAAATGGGGCAGCGAGGGGCACAGAAAGGAAAATGGGGGAGAAAACAGACAAAATTACAAGCACAACGCAAATGGGGCAGCGAGGGGCACAGAAAGGAAAATGGGGGGAGAAAACGGACAAAATTACAAGCACAACGCAAATGGGGCAGCGAGGGGCACAGAAAGGAAAATGGGGGAGAAAACAGACAAAATTACAAGCACAACGCAAATGGGGCAGCGAGGGGCACAGAAAGGAAAATGGGGAGAAAACAGACAAAATTACAAGCACAACGCAAATGGGGCAGCGAGGGGCACAGAAAGGAAAATGGGGGAGAAAACAGACAAAATTACAAGCACAACGCAAATGGGGCAGCGAGGGGCACAGAAAGGAAAATGGGGAGACAAGCAAGAAATACGGGCACCGGGGCCACAAGCGGAGGGCGATCTTACCTGCAGAAGCAGCGGGCAGACAACACAGGCGGAGCTGTGTGGTGGGGGAGCGACCTACCTGGCAAGGTCAAGGGTCACTGGTTTGAACTGGACTATGCAAGGAGGGCACCAAATGTTCCCCTCATGCAGACTGAGTGGAGCTGGCAAGCGCACCCACCCGGCCCCAATACACTAAATCCTGTCTGGCAGGTGGTCACACCTCCCTGTGACAGGATACCTATTGTTCTGCCTTCCCCTGCTCGAGCTTGGCTCAGCAGCAGGAGGGCAGAATTGTGTCTCTGGTCGGTAGCAGCCATGTTGTGCTGTCTGGGTCTAGAAGAATGATACCGGGAGCACTTAGAGCTTAACGGAGGGCTCTTACAGTGCTTGGAATCATACCTCCCACACTGTTTACGGTGTGGGGATATGATTCCAACATGTTTTATACCAAACATGATAAGATTCGTTGCAGCCAATTTTGAGATGGTCATCACGTAATTACGCAGTGCCCCTCTATATGGTATATGGCTGCTTCACTTACAACCCGGGAGAATGGATTCTGTAGGCTGTAGGGGTGTCCTGCTCATGCAGGGGCACCCTCACACTTAGAACCAAGCACCCTGCCTTCAGGATTGCAAAGGCCTGCTTTAGGGGTGATTTATAGGTTTTAAGTGCAGTGACCCTAGATATAGGAAACCTATATCTTTCGTAAGTGGTGCTAGCACCAGCTTACACAGGCTGCAATGGCAGGCCTGTACTTACAGTTTGAACGGTCTCCCATGGGTGGCATAATACATGCTTCAGCCCATGGGGGACCTCTGGGGTACCTATGCCCGGGGTACCTTAGTACCATATACTAGGGAATGATAAGGGTACCTCAGTATCCAATCTGAGATGTACCTAAGTACTGAACATAACAATTTAGGGGAGAAAGCCGAGAGACTTGAGTCCTGATTAGCAGGATCCCAGTCAGACTATTCAAAAACAGCTAAGCACCAGGCAAAAATTTGGGGTAACCATAAAAGCAGATCCTACTTTCCTACACAGACAATTTTCAGTAGAATCTGACCAACAAAGGGATAACTCTTGCCTAGGTTTCCCACCTTTAAGTAGTACAAAAGGTGAAAAATGTGTAGTGCAATGTGGGGTGCAGTGATACCACCAAATCAACTCTGCTACATGTGTTTTAACATCTGCATGAGCCTTATGGACAAATTGAATACCCTCAACCAAAGTTTTCTTAAACCTCTCCACTAATCCCTTCATATTTGGTGAGTAAAGAGCAGTCCTTATGTGACTTATTTTGACATCTTTCAAAAAGGCACAAAACACGAGAGGTGAATTGAGATCGATTGTCAGATGCGTTAGTCCTAGGTAATCCTTTGTTTCTGAAAATTTCTTCAAGAAACTCAATGACAGCCGTTCAGTCAGCTTGCGAGACTCACTTAACTTCAACCCACTTGGAGAAATAGTCAATGGCAACTAAGATGTAAATCTTCCCCAAAGAGATCCCTTCATATGGACCCAGAATATCAATGGCAATTTTTTCCCATGGTTTGTCAGGTACAGAAACATGTAAGGAATTTGAATGCTGCACTTTTCAAACCTTTTTCAAAATCAGCACAAAGCGAACATCCTTTAACAAAATCAACAATACAACTGTCCATATAAGGCCACCAAAACAGATCCCTCACTTATTGATGGTACTAGATTGGCCTAAATCTTCTAAATGAGCAATCAAAATGAGTTTTCTTCTTATGCCAGATGGAGGTATAAATAATTCACCCTTCAAGATTTGTTCATCACTAAGTGTTAATTCTTCTCTAACTTTCCAATACACACAAAGCTCTTTATATAAACTCTTCTCTGAAGGCCAACCTTTAATAATGTACTTTTTTTTAGCATTTCCAAGACCTCATCCTCAGACATTGCCTTTAACCATTCCTCTCTGGATACAACTTGTGCTACAGAAACCATCATATCCTCAATGGATGCCACAACACATTCTTCCTGAGGAAATTCTTTGCCTACAGGTTGAGATTCAGATAACAATTGGACAAACAGTCTGCTCTCATGTTTTCTGGTCCTGGAATATAGGCCACTTCAAAGTTATATTCATATAACTTAGCCAAAATCCGAACTAGTCTTGATGATGCTTTCCCACACCATTGTTAGATAACAAAGAGATTAAAGGTTTATGATTAGTTTTTAGCTTGAGAGATTTGCCCCACAAATAAGTTTTAAATTGTTCAACTGCCCAACAACAGCCCAGTGCTTCTCTTTCTATAGTAGAGTATTTTGTTTTGGTCACAGTAAGTGGTCTAGTCGCAAACGTAATTGTGAATTCATTACCTCCTTTAACCTGACTCAACACAGCCCCAAGTCAAGTTGCGCTAGCATAAACAGAAACAACATTTATAGCAGTGTGCAAAAAGGAGACAAGGGTTTGCATCCAACAGTGGCAGACTTGATGGCCTTAACTGCCAGAGAATGATCACTAGTCCAGTCAAACTTAATCCCTTTCTTAAGCAATGATCTCAATGGAAGCACAATATCTGCAAAATTAGGGATAAATCTGGAATAATACTCACATAGACCCAAAAAGGACTTGAGTTGCTCTTTGTCTTGTGGTTCATTCGTATTTTTTAAAGAGTCAAGAAGATCCTTCTTTGGAAAAATACAATTACAATTGATATGATGACCTAAATATTCCACCTCAGATGAAAAAAACTTACATTTGTTTAATCGTATGGTCCTACCCTTATCCTCTAAGATTGACAGTACTTTTTCTACTATCTCTCAATGTTTTTCAGAAGTGTCAGAATATATCAAAATATCGTCCTGGAAGGCCACTACCCCATCAGTGTTCCAGAACAGACAATTCATCAATCTCTGAAACACTGATGAGGCAGATGACAAACCAAAAGGCATTCTAATATATCTAAAAGTTCCCTCAGGCATTATGAAAGTGGTGATGTTTCTGGAATCTTCTGTCAATTCAATTTGATGATATGCCGCTTTTATGTCAATGGTGGTGAAAAACTTAGCTCCATCTAACTTTGTCAGCAGCTCTTGGATTTGGGGTAAAGGATGACACTCCATTACGATTTGCTTGTTCACAGACCTCAAGTCAATACACATTCTAAGTTCCCCATTCCATTTTTTAACTAAAACATGGGAGAGACCCACTCTGAAGCTTTAACTGGTTCAATCCAATCACCCCATCATCACACAATTTCTTGATAATTTCTACTAATTCATGTCTCACTGATAATGGTACATTCCTCATTTTATGTTTAGAAGGTATAGCATTCTTTTTTAGCAGAATTTTATGAGAAAAATCTTTGACTTTCCCCAGTTCCTTCCCAAATGCATTCTTATGTTTATTCAAATTGTCCTCCACTTCTTTATTGTTGTTATGCTGAACGCTGTGTACAAGCAGCAACTTCTCTGCCATGCATACCTGTACTCTAGCATTTGGACGCAAAGTAATGTCAAATTTGCCCTGATGTTTCCATCCAAGAACTTGCAAACCATCAACCACAACATACAATTTTCCTAAAATGGTTTTGTGTTTAAAAGAAATGTCAGTCAAAAAATAGCCCAACATTTCGATTTCCTTACCACCAAAGCCGTACACACGAATATCATTAGGTTCCAAGATCTTGCCCTCCCATCACTTATTAAAGAAGGAATCCGAAATAATGGTATATGGGAAACCAGAATCCGACATTACTTCAACACTTTTACCATTAATAGTAATTGTACACTTAGGAGGTACGTACGGTTCATTGTCTATGTCACTTGAAGCTGCCGTATTGCATATCACTTGACCCAAAGTCTTACCACTCATATCTCCTTCCCTTACACACTGAATAGTATTTTCTACCACTGAATCATTGTCCATATCATCCACCATTTCTTCATATACCACACTAGCAACTCTTTTGTTGCTTTGACACATTACCCCAAAATGTCCTACTTTCTTGCATTTAAAACACTCTTTATCCTTAGCATGACAATGTTTGAACTGAAAAGAATGTGATTTAGAGCCACACGAGTACACAACAGCTTGTTAGAAGATACATTATGAGAGTACTGTCTATTCATAGCAGTATTTGGTGTAAATGATTGTTAAATTTTCCTTTTGAACTGACTGACTTATTGATATCTTTAATTGTAAGAGCAGCCGCCCCTCCAAATACACTATTTACATTTATGGTATTAAACGAAGAAATAGATCGTTCAACGCTTTTGGCAATTTCAATAGCTTTTTGTAAAGATGAATTATGTTGTCTTGGAAGCTGTTCCTGGATTTTCTTGTTAGAACAACGAATAATTAATTGATCTCAAATATACTTGTCCACCTGTGCCCCAAAGTCACATTCTGCAGCCAGAATTCTGAAACGAGATACATAGGCATCCACAAGCTCATTCATAAATTGATGTCGAGTGTAAAATAGATATCTTTCCATTTCAATATAAGGTTCTTCTGTAAATCTCTTCCTACATCTATCTATGGCCTCTGTAAAACAATCATTATCTCTTATTTCCATCCCTAATGGAGTTGGAGATGGAGGATAATGTTCAAAAGCATCCTCAGCATGTGTACCCATCAAGTTTAATAATCACGCTTTTTTTATTTTTATGTTAAAATAATCTCCATTAATGGCTAAAAGATAGTTATTAAAGCGTGTGAACCATTTTTCCCATCTGATACTGGGTTGATTGGGACTTGAAAAGAATGGTGGTGGTGGATTTCCACATACACTAATCATTATTCGGTAAGATATAATAAATTAACTATACACTAAGTAACAATTAAAAGCCTTAAAATATAGATACCATAGTGTACCACCAGTTGAAGAAATAGTGTGCGCATCACTGTATCCAAATGTAATGTAATGTAAAAGCGTACTTGTATAGCGCTACTATCACTCCAAGGAGCATCTTGGCGCTAATGCGGAAATCAGAGATGGAAAGAAAACTGGTTTACTGCTCATGACAGAAGGAAGTAGGGTATTTAAATCAGAGTTTTGCACACTATATCTGGTGCACTGTAAATCCAAGTTTTAAGGGCCTTCCTGAATACAGACTCGGACACAATCTGGCGGAGCTGAGATGGAAGTTGATTCCATGCCTTTGAGCCTATAACTGCAAGTGATTTTCCTCCCTTTGACACCAATCTAAAAGTTGGAATGGTCAGCAGATTTGCGTTGGATGATCTTAGGCTACGGGAGGGGACGTAGCGCTTAAAGCCAGTTTGAAGATATTGTGGGCCTCGTGAGTGAAAGGCCCTAAAGGTAATAATAAGGACCTTAAACAGAATACGTTTGTGAACTGGCAACCAATGCAAGATGTCTAATGCAGCAGAGGCAGATGATTTCCTAGGCCACTTCAGTACCAGCCGGGCAGCCGCGTGCTGGACCATCTGAAGCTTGTGCATGACTGATTTGTTAGTTCCTGCATAAAGACTGTTACAGTAGTCCAGTCTAGATGTAATGAGTGCAACAGCAACAGTTTGCCTGGCTGAGTAGGGGAGCAAGTCAAAGAATTTTTTAGACTTTTTATAATATGGAAACATGTGCCCGCAACTGCCAAGGATGTCAAATGTCAAACGAATTACCTTGAAAAACACGGATAAACTAAGTGTGCGAGTCACTGTATGAATCTGTTTTAATTATCCACTAGTGTGCGCATCACTGAGCACATCATAAACACAGGATAACCTCCAGATAGGTGTGTGAAATGCCATTCACTCACTTATAGCCCCATCCTAAGGCGTGCACATCGCCGATGAAAACAACCAGGTAGACTCAGGCTGATTCAAATTGGTGTGTGCATCACAGAGATACGCAGAGTTGAGATAGCCTGAAGACATGCAGCGCATTCTAGTTGCTCAATCCAAAACGGTGCTGACGTACGTGACATGCTGATGTCACCTCGTTGGACGCGTCCTCTATGCTTGACGTCGCATGGCATTGCGCAGGAGCACTCGTCTCACGCCAGCACTCGCTCACTCCAGATACCAGTGGCACAAAGTTTCCTCAAGGTGAAGATCGTAGAAAGCTGCGTGGGAACAGGTGTGATACCCAGGACTGGGGTGAAGCCGAAAAAAATGAAACCACCACATAACGGACATGAAGCGACTACTGCTACTCCCTCATCTCTCAAACTACTCGCCAGCCCTCTTCCACCGTCTGCTGCCAAAATATCCTTGCCGGACTTCACTCGTAACCCTCTGTCAGAATCCTTCACTAGACACCAGCTGGACAGAATGGCAAAACACCTCCCGCTGTAAGTTGATTTCGTGGATGCTCCTCTTTAACGACTGGCCAAATCCCATAGATCATCACCAATATGAAGTAAGTAGGGACTCCACAACGTTGAAGTAAAGGGCACTTTATTGGAGCATCCACACATCTGGAGAGCGACTGGCACTTGAACGTCTCCAAGAACATGGAACCTCAAAAGAACATAAACACCTGCCGACCAATTGCCTTGAAAGAACACATAGATAGAACAATGCCCATAACTGAAAAACATGCTTACATAGGAACAATACAGAGCATGCACAAGAACTACAATAATAGTTACTACCTCAAAGGCTTGGAGTTGAATATTAAAAAAAACAAAATCATCACAATAGGCCATTGTAAGGTGAAATCATGCGTTTGCCTTGTCGAAAGCCTATAGAGACTCTCAGGTCCTATAAATATCGGCGTCATTTTCGATGATAGAGTATCATCTACAGGTCATCTTAACCACTTCAGAGCCAAAAGCGCCACTTTCATCTATGCCTTTGAAACCTTGTGAGACAAGCTAATGTGTCGTAGACGACCTAGGCTTCCTAATGCTAATAAGTAGCGGAATCTTGAAAAGATCTTAGAATGTTAATTTTAGCCTCAATGCCAGGGTTATATTGACAAATTCAAATGTATTTTAGCACCTGCACAAAATGGTATCCAGGCTGGTATCTGCCTAATGATTATCTAATTTAATAATTTAATAATCATTAGCCTGCATTGTCTTCAGAAGTGTTGTGTTTACATTGACCTTTGCCTTTCCCTTAGCCTTGTCCCCCCTAGGTTCCCGTCACCTCTCCCCTCGCGCCAGCTCCCCGCTCGCGCCAGCACTGTGATGTAATCAGCTGGCATTCTAGAATGACAGTTGGGATGACCGTTGTCAGTTTCTGCCAAGCTGCCTTCTGCGACGCACTGCTCCTGCATTTCTGGTATGTTGTCAACTTATCCTTTCAACTAAAAAAGGATTTACATCAACATCGTGTCGGAAGCATCTTTACAATTATGGCGACGAGTAATAGACAACACACCGAAGAATCCACGTGTGACAACCATTATTGGTGATTGCTTCACACCAACATATTCTACTTTTGCGGCTACTAAATCTCAACGGAGGAAGTGCGGCTTTCGCTCTACATCAACGGAGAAAGTGCGGTGTGCGCTCTACATACGACCCCGGAATTGTGAGTGGCTGACCCAATATTCAACTTTCCCTCGGAAGCGTCCTCCACAAGGAACTATCTCTTCAACCTTTCTCTGAGGTATTTAATGACTGCAACATTTTCTCTGCATGCGCTCGTGATTTGTCAACACTCGCAATGCGCACTCACCATCCACATCCTTTGGTGACCGTGCCTGACTCCTTCGGAAACCGCCTGAGGTTATTGACGGGTGGAGCGGCGCATCTCCAATCCTGCGCGTCACTGCCCACGTCATCTTCATGCTTTGCACGCCATCTTTGAATTGTGGTTCCCTTTAGGAGGTTGGCGTTTCACACAATCGACGCTACGCACGTCTTCTGTGCGTGCATGCGGCCATTTTGAAGGTACTTTTTGAGCCCTCACACGTATTTGTACAAGCTAGCAGAACATTCTCTCGAGTGCCACCTTATGCAATGGTACATTTGTACAGTGCTACTTTAAATGCGGTAATTAACCCCTTTTAGCAGCTCTCGGGTGGCCGAATTCATCAAGCATCGTCTGGGACCATCTGTGCTAGTTCTCAAGTGAGACTTTAATTATATTTTCAGTTCTAGCCCAACTGCTTTAGCGTCTGTCCCTTGCTTTATGAAACAATTCCTTAAAGTATTGGGTGCAGCATTTCACATTTTTGCCTGTAAGAACCTTTCCCTCTTGCTGCTGCAGCCCTGTTGTTTCACAACTTTGAGCTGTTTGTTCTTCTATTTTACAATGGCATCAGGCAATGTATACAATCTATCACCTCCACAAGCCTTTTTACCAGCATCAGGGGAACCCACATTGAAATGGGAGGAATGGAGTGAGTACTTCACAAACTATATTTCTACCTTTGATGATGAGGAGGATGAACTTACGCCTCAAAAGAAAAAGAACATTTTGCTACATTGTTTGGGGGCAGGAGGGCTTAAAGTATACAACAGAATAAACAAGAAAGTACATGATAGCGGACAGGGGGATATTTTTGTTCATGCTCTAGAAGACTTGGACAATTATTACAAACCTACCGTCTGTGTTGCTGTGGATCGCTTTAAATTTTTTCACCGCAAACAAGGGAAAGATGAAGGCATTAAGGATTTTGTATCTGCATTTAAAAACTTGGTGTTAACGTGTCATTTTGGTAACCTGCATGATGAATTTATAAGGGACCAAATTGTAATGCGTGCAGCTAATCCTAATATACAAGACGCCTTGTGGGCTAAAGGGGAAAAACCCCTACAAGACGTCATAGACATTGTAAAGAGAGCTGAGATGACTGGTAGGTGCGCAAAAGCAGTACTCTCAGAAAACAAAACTAAACATGAAGACTCTAGTGTAGTAGCTAAGATAAGCGGAACCAAGATGAAGTACCAGGCACCTTCCAGGAATAAGAATAAGAATAGTGCGGATATGGAACTTAAAAGCGGAAGTAATGATTTATCCCAGAGGAAGTGTTATCATTGTGGTAGTAGTAGACACTTGGCTAATGACCGGAAATGTCCGGCACGAAATCAGAGGTGTACTAAGTGTGGAATTATTGGACACTTCCAGAAAGCATGTCAGAGAAAACCGAGATCTAGGGTTAAGATTGTGGAGCAGAACGATGAACACAAGTCTAGTTCATCAGATGAATCCGAATGTAATCTGTGTGTACTTAATGTGATAGAAGCACAAACCTCTCATACTAAGGTGAAAGGGAAGGGGAACAAGAAGAAACCCATGTGCATGGTAGCCATAGGAGGGGTGAGCATTACTATTGTAGCAGATTCCGGCTCACCCTACACTATTATCAACAGAGACATGTGGACTGAGAAATTCGAACAGGCTCTAGGTCCTAACATGGAATCACCTGATATCAGAGAACTTAAATTTGTACAGAGAACTTAAATTTGTATTTAAGAACAGGGAAACCACCAGCAAACTTTACATCTCTGTCACAGGACCCTCAGTATTGGGATGGAAAGACCAAGGCAAATTGGGTATTACTGTAAATCCCAACAGTCCTGAGCCTGTGCTATTGACTCAACCTGAAAATGATTTAGGACCAGCCATCTCTAATAAATTCCACAAAGTATTTAATGGTACCATTGGTAAATTGAAAGGGTTTCAACACAAAATACAGCTTAAAGCCAATGCGGTACCAAGCATACATAAAGTCAGACATATCCCCTTCTCCCTAAGAGATGAAGTCAAAGCACAACTGAGCATACTACTTAAAGCTGGTATTATAGAACCCACGGAATCATCCGAGTGGGTAGCACCCTTAGTCGTAGCACGCAAGCCCAACGGCAAATTGAGGTTATGTATTGACTTACGCGACCTCAACAAAAGCATCCTGGTAGATCAATACCCCCTGCCCAAGATCAACCAAATGCTAGCCCTTACCAAAGACATGAAAGTATTTTCCACCAATGACCTCACTGCAGCTTATCACCAGGTTTCACTACACCCTGACAGTAGGTGCCTCACCACCTTTGTCTCACCATTTGGGTGTTATAGGTTCAAAAGGGTACCATTTGGGCTCGCATCAGCAGCAGCCTTATTCCAAAGACTGATGCACAACATTTTCAAGGGGGTCAGAAACGTACTCATATTCCAAGATTACATCTTAGTAATGGGCAAGGACAAGTATGACCATGACCAGAGGTTATTCCAAGTGCTCAATACACTACAAGAATGTGGTATGACTGCTGAGTAGAATAAATGCAGGTTTGCTGAGAGGAAGGTCACGTATCTTGGGCATGAAATCACGCCGGAAGGCATTAAACCTAAAAAGGAGCTACTGAACACCATTCGTGACGCTCTGGTGCCACAGAACAAAGAGGAATTGAGAGCCTTCTTGGGCCTGGTGGAATTTTATTCCAAGTTTGTGAGGAATTTTTCATCAAACACATACGACATCAGGCACTTACTAAAGTCAAAGAACAAGTTTGAATGGTCATCTTGTTGTGATAAGACATTCAGATCACTCAAAGAGGAAATTTGTGATGCTCCTCCTCTGCAGGGTTTTGACCCGGAACTTACCAGCGTAGTCACTACTGATGCCAGTGGGAGGGGTATCGGAGCTGTTCTTATGCAAACTAGTGAAGTGGGAGTGTAGGTAACCATTGCGTTTGCTTCGCGCTCACTTACCCCCACCGAAGAGAGGTGCTCGGTCATTGAGCGGGAGGCACTAGCGTGTGTATGGGGCCTGGAACACTTCCGCCAGTACATTTGGGGCAAGAGAGTCATTCTACGGAGTGACCACAAACCCCTCACCAGAGTACTTACTGCAAAAGGGTTGCATACTGCGTCACCCAGAAAGGCACGAATGTCAGTAAGATTGTTAGACTTCAATTATGATGTACAGTATCTACCAGGAGCCAAGAATGTAGTCGCTGACTTTCTCAGCCGTTTACCCCTCCCAGACTATGGTGATGTAGAATGCAAGGAGGAGGAATTCTGTGTGACCAGCATCACTGAGGAATTTCCCAGCATTCCCAGAGAGAAGTGGTTAAGAGCATATGAACAAGACAACATTTTGCAAGAGGTTAACAGACTAATTCTTCACGGTTGGCCTAGCAAGAAAACCATCAAAAATGAACTGAGGACATACTGGGAACTTAGAAATGAGTTGTCAGTGGAGGGTGGACTTATCGTGAGGCAAGGGAAGGTTGTTCCTCCTGAAGCACTAAGAGACAGCATTATAGAAATTTGCCATGAAGGCCACCTTGGCATCAATAAAACCAAACACAGAATTAGATATTGGTACTGGTGGCCAGGTTGTGACATAGAAATTGAGAGGAAGGTCAGGAACTGTGTGCAGTGTGAAAACTCAGACAAATCTCAGGTCACCCTTAGACCCCCGTTGCAACCCTTGTCTTGCCCCGGCATGCCCTGGGAAAGGGTTGGCATTGACATCATGGGACCCATAAAGGACCAGGGAGAGCAGATGTATGTGGAAGTACTTGTTGACCATTTTTCTAAGTGGCCGTAGATAGATATACTCCACAAGACTGAAGCCATCAACATTATCAAATTTCTTGACAGGGTTTTCACGAGGGAGGGCTTACCTAAATCCATTGTAAGTGACAATGGTACACAGTTCACCTCTGAAGTCTTCAAGAAGAACTTAGAAAGGAATGGCGTCACCCATAAGACCACATCCGTGTATCATCCAGCAGGGAACGGAGCTGTGGAACGGTTTAACCGGGTGGTTAAAGGTACCATACAGTTAGCCAACAATAATGGGTTGAGTTGGAAGAATGAATTGAACAAAATGATATGGGCATACAGGATCACCCCCAGTGTAAGTACGTCCTTTAGCCCCTTTGAATTGATGAGAGGCAAGACCCCCATGTCTAAAGACAATTTAGGTTGGCTTAAAGCAGCTAGGAAAGCTGAGTGGTCTGCTGATGTGGTAAGGAGGAATGTTCAAGACACTCAGGGGCCGATTCCGATCTCGGTCGGAGGCGCACCCAATACTATTCGGTCGGGAAAAAGCCATGCGAAAGCCAGTTTCCCGACCGATCCGTACAGCACACCGAACGAGCAAGTACGATGCGCACAACAGCAAAAATCCCGGCCGAGCCGTACTCACCCAAACCAGGTCCTGTTCTCCGACCGAGGCGAATCCGGAAACGCCGAATCGAGTCGCACGGAAGGGAAAATGCAGCCCCGTCCGGCCGGACAAGTACGATGCGCTTTCCGTACGCGCCGAACCCGTCGCTACGCACGGCACGTCAAAGCATCCGGGAGAGGCGCACATAAGCTCCGAATCGCGCCACAACACGATCCACGGCTACGAGACGAACACAGCACCGACGAGGACGACGCGAAGCGACGAGGACGAAGCCAAGCGACGAGGACGACGCGAAGCAACGAGAAGGACGAACGACACGAACCAACCATGAATCCCTTCGTCCCGATCATACCAATATTCTACATCTACTACCGGAACAGGCACGGACGCGTACGGCGCAGAAGGTAAGTCAGACACCAACCACAAAACACATACAACACGGACACGACACATCACACACATACACTGGGAATCTGAATATACTTACACCAGCAACAGCAGCACCATAGGGGCGGGATGCCCATCACCAATGCCACATATGCACACAGGGGCCTGAATGCGCGCCACCACCCCAACCCAGGGGGGCTGGATGCCAACCACCACAACCACCCTTAGCCAGGGGGTGCCAGATGCCCACCACCACTACCACCCTTAGCCAGGGGGCTGGATGCCTACCACTACTACCACCCTCACCCAGGGCGGGCTGGATGCCTACCACCACCCTTAGCCAGGGGGGCTGGATGCCTACCACTACTACCACCCTTAGCCAGGGGGCAGGATGCCCACCACTACTACCACCCCACCCAGGGGGCTGGATGCCTACCACTACTACCACCCTCAACCAGGGGGGCTGGATGCCTACCACTACTACCACCCTCACCCAGGGGGGCAGGATGCCCACCACTACTACCACCCCCACCCAGGGGGCAGGATGCCTACCACTACTACCACCCTCACCCAGGGGGGCAGGATGCCCACCACTACTACCACCCTTAGCCAGGGGGGCTGGATGCCTACCACCACCCTTAGCCAGGGGGCTGGATGCCTACCACTACTACCACCCTCAACCAGGGGGCTGGATGCCTACCACTACTACCACCCCCACCCAGGGGGCAGGATGCCTACCACTACTACCACCCTCACCCAGGGGGGCAGGATGCCCACCACTACTACCACCCTCACCCAGGGGGCAGGATGCCCACCACTACTACCACCCTTAGCCAGGGGGCAGGATGCCCACCACTACTACCACCCTTAGCCAGGGGGGCTGGATGCCTACCACCACCCTTAGCCAGGGGGGCTGGATGCCTACCACTACTACCACCCCCACCCAGGGGGCAGGATGCCTACCACTACTACCACCCTCAACCAGGGGGCAGGATGCCTACCACTACTACCACCCTCACCCAGGGGGGCAGGATGCCCACCACTACTACCACCCTTAGCCAGGGGGCTGGATGCCTACCACCACCCTTAGCCAGGGGGCTGGATGCCTACCACTACTACCACCCTCAACCAGGGGGGCAGGATGCCTACCACTACTACCACCCTCACCCAGGGGGGCAGGATGCCCACCACTACTACCACCCTTAGCCAGGGGGTGCCAGATGCCCACCACCACTACCACCCTTAGCCAGGGGGCTGGATGCCTACCACTACTACCACCCTCACCCAGGGCGGGCTGGATGCCTACCACCACCCTTAGCCAGGGGGGCTGGATGCCTACCACTACTACCACCCCCACCCAGGGGGCAGGATGCCTACCACTACTACCACCCTCACCCAGGGGGCAGGATGCCCACCACTACTACCACCCCACCCAGGGGGCAGGATGCCTACCACTACTACCACCCTCACCCAGGGGGCCAGGATGCCCACCACTACTACCACCCTCACCCAGGGGGCAGGATGCCCACCACTACTACCACCCTTAGCCAGGGGGCTGGATGCCTACCACTACTACCACCCTTAGCCAGGGGGCTGGATGCCTACCACTACTACCACCCTCAACCAGGGGGCAGGATGCCTACCACTACTACCACCCTCACCCAGGGGGGCAGGATGCCCACCACTACTACCACCCTTAGCCAGGGGGCAGGATGCCTACCACTACTACCACCCTCACCCAGGGGGCCAGGATGCCCACCACTACTACCACCCTCACCCAGGGGGCAGGATGCCCACCACTACTACCACCCTTAGCCAGGGGGCTGGATGCCTACCACTACTACCACCCTTAGCCAGGGGGCTGGATGCCTACCACTACTACCACCCTCAACCAGGGGGGCAGGATGCCTACCACTACTACCACCCTCACCCAGGGGGCAGGATGCCCACCACTACTACCACCCTTAGCCAGGGGGGCTGGATGCCTACCACTACTACCACCCCCACTCATAGGATGGACAATGCATGACACAACAAGCACACCACAACCTAGGGAATGCAAGATTAAGACATCCCCCCACCACCATGACAAGCGTGTGAGCAGGCTGTGTCAAATGCCTACAACACCGAACATGACATTGAACATACAATGTGACCCCTAGCACATGTGCCACACATATATGTGTGTGGCACCCACAATGCAAGTAGCCCATGACCATTGTGGCAATGGGGCCTAAACCCCCATCATCACAGTGACCAAAAGGTAAGTGTGGGGTCCATAGCTGAAGCACAGTTTGACCATTGTGGCAATGGGGTCTAAACCCCCATCATCACAGTGACCAAAAGGCAAGTGTGGGGTCCATAGCTGAAGCACATTTTGACCATTGTGGCAATGGGGTCTACACCCTCATCATCACAGTGACCAAAAGGTAATTGTTGACAAAGAAAGAGCTGCAACTGCCAAACTGCATGGATCATTCCTGGTCACAGAACCAAAAACTCATCTGTGGCAAAGTCGTGTATGTGTCCCATTGCAACATAAATTGGGGGAGCCAAATACTGCAGTGCAAATGAAACATTCCTTTGGCCATGTGCAGACAAACAACACCCATGGTGGCTGAGACCGTCAACAGTCATCAATGACACAATGACAGAAGTGACCATCAGAATGCAGAACCACATATTTGCACCAATGGGCACACAAATGCAGATACCCTGTGGAGACAGCAGATGTGAGGTGAACAGATACCATACCATGGCAGCAATGGGACACACAAACCATGATCACTGTGCTGACCGATGACCTAGGAGTCCCAGGGACAGCAGGGGAAACACACCAAACAACATACAGCCAATGGCACACCCAAGATATGCCAATGCAGTGGTGCAGATGCACAAACACAAACAGGCAGACCAACACTGTCATCATACACAGCAGGTGAGGGGTGGGGGTGCCATTGTCCCCAGGCAACAACACAACACATGAGGAGAGCTGAATACCAATCATACAGATGTGCATACACTGCCACACTAAGGTAACTCATGGATCCAAATCCCCTATGTGGGCAAGCAGGCATTGACAGGTGAGAGGGAGCACAAAACACACATGTCACACAGGCACGTAGGAACAACAACTGACACAGCAAGTCACAGACACACCACAGCACCACCCCCAGGGCCCCCACAATGTGGTGACCCTGGGCTGAATAAAAATACCACTGTGATGACAAAGCTAAATGTCATTCACACTGTGAACCACAGTCAGGTGTCCTGAGCAACTAACTACCATCACACCTACACAAGCACAAATCAATCAGCATGGCCAGTAAGCCAAGGCCAACATGGAGGCAGGGGACTAGCCGGGCAACAACTCTCATCTGCACACACTCAAGACCACACCCCTCGACCTCCAACAATGTGCAGCAGTGAAGTACACATGCACTGGTGACATTGCACATGCACCCATGACTATTCCAGGGTGGTGGGTGGGAACCAAGGTGTAGAAACACATCACACATGGACACTCAACAAGACTCCTGAATGTCTGACACACTGCACACTACGCTGTACATGGACATGACGGCAATACCACACCGACCAATGGGATCCCAGCCACAGTCACACACCAATGAAGAAGCCAAGGTCACCCACAAAGAACACACATAGACAACAACCAACATTGCAGCCCGGACCCTAAGGAGTGCCAGCAGTCACACACACAACGTGTCACAATCACTGAAAGATAACACAAACTGGAAATCACATGACAGGGGCAAACAACAAGTGCCAAAGGGAAACCTGACTGTGACCCATCTGCGTCAGCACACAAACTCTGCCCTGACAGCAAACACACCTATGGGTGACACCCTGATGACCAGTAATGTGCCATGCACCCACATCACAGAGAACACAGGGAGAAGACTTTGGGGAACATAGCTCAAGTCAGCAAGCATCACAAACAGGTACAACACTAGGGATCACAGCATGCGCAGATGAATGGAAGTGAACACACAGACATGCACATACAACACACACCTTGGGCGCAGGCAATGTCACACGTGTACACACTGCCATGAGGGGACTCCACTCCTGTGTGAGGAAAGCTGTGCCATATGTTGCCTCAGTAGGGCCCCATCATGTCAGCTGAGCACTTGGTCACACAATCAACAATTAGCACCAAATGAGGGCTCCCATCACATCAGCCTGGTCATGGATGTGCCAACGGAATCATCAGCACAGATCCAACACACTTGTATAGCAATGTTGCACTGACTACACGGATGAGTCCCTCCCCATTGATGCCCAAACCTGCATGTCCACTGGAGATGGCAACACGGTCAGGGAAGTAGACAAATGCAACGATGGCAGGCACAACAGATGTGCAGGGGTGGAAGCCACAGATATGAAATTGCCAATGTAAGTAGGAAACCCATTGCCAAATACTGAACACATGACACCCTCAGATGCTGCTATTGATGACATGGATACACCACATGATAGGACACATTCCCCCTGGACCACATGGGTTCCTGCACAGTAACACTTCATAATCATGAGACCAGATATCACCATCACTGCAGCAAGGGCATGGTTAGCTGCACCAACAACATGTACATCTGAAGCATGAGCACTAGAGAAAAGAAAGTTGCTTTATTCAGCATATGTGTTGAGGCCAAACGAAGTCCTGAAAAAGAGCAAAGGCCAATGGCCAGTCCATTGTCAAAGTTCAAACAGGGTGACACTGGCAGATGTCACCCTACGCATGCCTGCACAATACCAGGGACAATCCACTAGGAGGGGCAACCGGGGGCAGGCCAGGCACCGCAGGGACAGGATCAGGGCTCACCAGGGGAGTCAGGGAAGGGGTGGTGGGTGCTGGAGAGCCACTGACAACTGCAGTGGAGGTGTCTGACATGGTGTGTGCCGGCACAACTGGGGGCATGACACAGATGTCGTGGGTGCCGGCACAACTGCAGTGGACCCTGCAGATGGGGTGGACAGGTCCGCCACTGCAGTGCCCAAGTCAGACAGGGCGGTAGTGGACTCCACTGCAGTGCCTACCTCCAGGGGAGGAGAATGGGGAACAGGCAAGGTGGGTTGGACAGAGGGGGGACACCCTCACCACATCAGTGGCACAGACAAGCGCAGCGGGGGTGTGGTGCTGGGAGAGCAAGTGGCAGGGGAGAAGGCCGGAGCATCTTGGGGATGGTATATCTGTGGGTGGGGGAACCTGGGGGCAGGGTGTGGTGGGGGCACCTGTGCAGTGGGGGCCTGAGGGATGGAGGACGGAGACCTTGTGCCTGAGCTGCAGGGCGGTGGCGGGGTCTTGCTCTTAGCACTCCGGGGGACTTGCGGGTGGGGGCCTCAGT
Source organism: Calotriton arnoldi (assembly GCA_963921515.1). Taxonomy (NCBI): domain Eukaryota; kingdom Metazoa; phylum Chordata; class Amphibia; order Caudata; family Salamandridae; genus Calotriton; species Calotriton arnoldi. The sequence continues at coordinate 1,592,750 of CAWUFW010004239.1, forward strand.
CCGTCTGCGCCTGGGGAGGGTGTCCGGGGGCGAGGGGCACTCTGCTCCGTGTGGGTGGGCTTCCTCTTCCCCCGGGATGCTGGAGCAGCTTCATCGGTGGGGAAGAGGCCGAGGTCACAGAGGAAGAGCTGCTGTGACTTTGGGGTTGCAGGTGAGGCAAGGGAGGGTGCTTTGGAGGGAGAGGGAACTGAGGACTGCGCAGTGCATGTGGATGCGTGTGTGTGTTCCAGGGCCCCATCCCCTGTGAGTCTGGCTTCAGTCCCCTGAATGTGCGTGCGTGTGCGTTTTGTCATTGGCGTGTGTGTCAGTGTGCTGGATGTGTGTGTGCTGGTGTGTGCCAGTGTGTGTGTGCCTGGGATGGGTAAGGTGCTGGGGAGTGTGGATGGAGCAGAGGCAGGAGGGGTGAGGGACCGTTTGAGGAGGGACACTGCTGCCGTCAGGGAGGAGTCCATGGACCTATTGCCCCTCTGTAGGTCAGACATGCCCGATGAGATGCCCTCCATGAACGACACCAGCTGAGTCAACAGCGCGGTGTGCGCATGGAGGACACTCAGCATGGCTGTCTGCCCTACATGGAGCTGGCGAAGGAGGTACACAGACTCCTCACTCAGGGCAGCAGGGGACACAGGGGCAGGGGGTGCGGTGCCTGGCCCAAAGGAGACACGCTCCCGGACATGGGAGCCTCCACGGACCTGGGGAATGGGAGCCGATGGGAGGGCGGTGGTGGTGCTGGTGGTGGCGGGGACAGCAACACTAGCTGGGGTGTGGTGGCTGCTGACACCCGCCTCCACAAGGGAGTCATCCTCCGAGTTGCTCTGGTCCTCAGCTGAGGTGGATGCTGCTGAGGACTCCTCGGTGTGGCTCCCCTCGCCCTCCGTGCCACTGGGTCCCTCCGACCACTCCTCGGCTGCTGACCCAGTCTGGCTCTCCGGCTCCTCCTGGTCCGTGGAGCTGTCCCCTTCCGTGGCCGTGGATGTATCTGCAAACAATGGGGAAACAGACAGACATCAGTCACCTGCACATAACGCACACACCACTGTGAGCACAGCACATCACAGAGCAAGCCCTGGCATCATTAGTTGTACATTGCTAAAAGTGCACTAATTGAACAGGAGAAGTCAATTGTCAGTCTGATGCCAAGCATGGCACTCACATCCCACATGGCCTTGCACCCATCTGTCTGGTGTCTGTTGGATTGCAACACCCCAGTGTTGACACATGCACCAAGTACACAGTAGTTGGACAGTGCAGAGAACACGGTGTGGACACATCACAGCTCTTGCCACTGAGTCAGTACAGGTTTACGGATGTAAGGGATGCCCAGAGTCAAATAGGAAATGCATGTGATGCATACCAGCGACAGACACCATGATGCACCCATGTCCTGATAGCCAGCGCCACTATGGTGTGCATGTAGCACATGTCACTCCCCTGCAGGATCACCAATCAGTAGACACATGCCATGGCGGAGGCATGACTGCAAAGTCATACATCACTGTCTCAGTGAT